>CM066044.1:80985168-81285313 GCA_033557465.1 Ichthyophis bannanicus | reverse complement strand
AGGCCCGCATCCAATTCTAATTGCAAGCAATATACTCGTCATATAGCTATTGTCTTCCTTGTCCTGTCCTTTCCTTTCTTTTCCTGTGGCCTCCATCCTCCTGTTGTAGTTTCACCATGCAAGATTTCAGTACCTGAGTAAAGCCAAGATATACCTATAGAAGCATACCCCAGGGGGCCAAAAAAAAAAAAACGACTTTAAGTCAGATTTCCCTACATTCCGCCACTTTTTGTGTTCTTTTTTCTTTTTTTTTGTTTGGGGGGATAATTAAAATCACTCCCACTAAGGTGCGTATCTAACAACCATTTGAGACAAATATGGAACTTTCAAAGGCAATCGTTGGTACTGGCTTCCCTTGACACATATATACCTGGTTTTTTTTTTAGTGGCTGTGCGATCTGCATTCCGTTTCCCACAGGCAAGTAAAATGGAATAAAGGTTTACAACAAGCAATGATTGCAAAACAAGCTATAACGTAAAAGCCGTAATAAAGAAGGCTTTAAGTCCTACACCTAAACTAGCCAAACCCGATGCAAGTCAATACTACCCCAAAATAATTATTTAAGTGTGACGTCCCCCTTTTCAAATCATCAATAGGCCAAATCAGAGAGATGCCTTTTTTATCTTATTCATGTGCCTCTACCACCAACACCGTGTGGTTAGCTATTACAGTACCACCATTGTTCCGTACAGCATTAATGAAAGTGCATGTTTTTCCCCGCCTTCAGCGGCCAAAAGCAAAGCCAAAGCTTGCCGTTATTCCTGCAGAGTCCTTTGTGTTATTTTTGTTTCAGGGGACTCGGCTAGGGCGGTATATGGATTCAGGTAACAGCGTTTTTCCATTTGAATCTGCAACAAACTTGGCAAACGGCGTACAAACCCATACCCAAGCTCAGCAGTAAGGGCGGGGGTGGCAAAGGTAATCCCGCCGTTGCCGCTAAGGGCATCCAAACGAGTTTTTAGTCCTGGGATATATGGGATTGATATACTCAAATGAGGCGCTTAATGTCCTCAATCCTCGGCTATAGAGGAATCCCAGGGGGCCTAGCATTTAACGCTGAGGAGCTACGTTTTTAATCTATTCATGGGGGGAGCGCGAAGCAAGAATGATGGGGTAACATTAATACCGGTATCAACGACCGAAAAAGAAGAAACTTAAAACGACCAAAGAAACAGGGGGAAATAGGGCACGAGTTTTCTTACTGGATACAGAGTTTCCCCCCACACAACCAATATAGACCCATTAACAGCAAAGAGGTTTGTACGCAAGTGTCCATGATGCTACTCATATGATGCCAATCAAACAACTTAACAACAGATTTTCCCGTGGTAGTTGAGGTAAGATCCCTCTGCAACTTGACATTGGGAGATAGCAAGAAGTATATGGAGATTCAATTCCTTAGAACCCGTTGTTCAGCACAGCTGAATCACCCGTGAGAATGGGAACCCAACTCCCACATACCAGCGGAAGTACAGCTCCATTAAACACTAACCGGTTTTCTTGTAAATATTTCTCCCAATCATATTTTCCAGATTGGAGGGGGTCCATATTACCGGATTGATTATACCCCACTTTTTTATCATGCACAGAATGTACTAGCAAAATGAAAGGATCCATTTTAAATATACCGTATAACACAGGTTAACCCTTGTCCCTGAAAAAGCAATGGATACTGTTGTTATTAAACATAGGATCAAATATCATATTCCGCGTGTCAGCATATACACGCCAAGGGTCATGTATCACTATTCATTGCATGCCACCGTCTGGGGAAACATTAAAAAGTCCTCATAAACAACTGGCAGAGAACAAGTTATTATTATCTTAACAAGCCAGCTGTCCCTCATAACTCCCATTAAAGGGACCGCTTTGAAACATGTACTGGAAGCAAATGATGAGACACCCGTTTGTTAACTGAGGTCAATAAGGCAGTCTGGCACTGTACCATCAGGGAAACACTGTGTGTTACATTTAGCGTTGGGTGGGATTGCTTCCACAAGTTCAGAGAGCCTTTGCAGGGTACGCTCGGGGACGATCAGTGCCGCGAGATCTCCGTTCTGGTTAGGTCTTGTTCCATACCTGGAGAAACTAAGGCATGTCCATCTTGGATGTAAACACATCAATAATGAGACGCATTTATGACATCTATTCCCCCAGAAAACAGCACAAGGTAACGCCAATGGAGTAGGCTTGACAGCGATTCAATCTTGGGTACTAAACAAAAACCATAAGCACTGTTGTTGAGGAGAACACTGATTTTTGTAGGAAAACAATAAAACTGAATTAATCAGATGGGACAGCTGGAGACAACCTTTTAGATGGCTGACAATGCACCCAAGTATCAGTTATCATTCAGTCTTGCAGCAAAGAGGGGAAGCCGCAGTGACAACGGTGGGGTCCTGAAAAGGTTGGCACCGAGCAGTCCCCAGGTACACTAACACAATTTCCCTTTTATAGACAGTGGAACCTACCGGGAAACAAGGGGGTAAAATAAGGATGGGACTGGACACAGACCGTGTTGGGTGGCCTGCTACAACCGGTCCAGCATTGTTCCCTTGAAGCGCAATCCGGAGGTAGTCCTTCAGGTAAGCAGGAAGAAAGGACTTCATTGAAAGCGGAACCCTGGGGACGGTCTATAAATTTAGTTGTGCGCATACCCCGTCCAGTGGCCATATTCAATTAGTTGTCAGAATTTAATTCGCTGTTGATGATCGGGTTATTACGTAGAGCTGAAACATTCACATTGGCAACATGCTTGTAGCCCCAGGTCAATGTAGAACCCAGAAAGCGCCCCAAATCTGTTCTTTCCTGAGTTGAAGTTGTTCAAAATGCCATTACAATCGTTCAACAATACCATCTGGAAGTAGGTTTATACCACCACACCATACTTTTCCCACCACTGAACCAGGGAAGATGCTGGGTGAAAGTGCAGGTTTCACAAGAGCATTAACGAAAGGTGAGAGCCCATTGTCCAGAATATATGACTTTAGGAATGCCAAATCGGGGAATTATTTGTTGTTTCACAAAAACCCTCTACTACCTTCTTCAGACAGTCCTCTCTATTTTCAGGGGAAGGCCTCAATCCATTTAGACCAAGGGGCAAACCCACACTAAAAGAATACCGCTTCTGAGCATATCTGTGGATCATGTCCTAAATACTCTACATACCAGGATTCAAAAGGACCAACCTTAGACTCGGGAGATGACCTTTGGCTATGTGTTCCTTCCTCCATGGCCTTGAGAATTTCCATGATACACACAGCGACATTTTAGGCTACTAGTTTCCTGCGCGATTTTTTTGCATTGTTGTGGACACCAAAAAATTTTCCTCAAGCATGCTCGTAGGACAGTTTGCAGTACTAGGTAATGAATAAATTATCGTGCTATGAGATCCGGTAAGGCGTTTTTTAGTGCCACCATAACAGATCCACAAATTTTTCCTGATGGATGTACCCCACATTTTCTTAATTTTGGAACAACCTAGACTCCCTCTCCCGTCCCAATTTCTCCTATCTCATATAAACAGCATCTTTCTGATAATCAGCAAGGTCATGTTAAAAATAGATCTGTGATCTTGTTACAGGTATAGTCATTGAAGCATTACTAGTTAGCTTCTTTGGCTAACTGGAATCGGCCAGGGCATTGCCCCATCTTGCGGCAAGAGTCTCCCTGTGTAAGTCCCCAGGAACCCATTCACAGCACAGAAACAGATTTGTGTTGATTTGCTGGCGTTTCTCTAACCACCTCATAATTTTGATGTATTTTCTTCAAGATGTGAAATTGAGCCTTGGCTGATTAACTGATAAAACCCTTTTGTGACCATTTTCTGGTGAAGTGCTGTTCCCAGTACTTGTGCTGCATATTGGGAGTCCGTGAATCTAATAATGTTGCTGTCATCTCCTGATGCAGTTAAGACTGCCAAAATTGGCCGAAGTTTCTGGCACCTTGACAACTATAAAAACACTCGGCAACTGAATATTGCAATACATCTAGAATGTTCTCCAGAAAGAGATATTTGTACTGCACTGACACCAGAACAATAGTGCCGTCTCATAACCGTCAGTGAACCGAGACCTTTTAGAATTGACAGGCATTTTCCGTTGAAGAGACAGAATATTATCTCAAAAAGAACAAATGGGGATCTTATTTTCTTCTTTCCTCTCCCACTAATGGCCAGAAACTAAAGTTTTTGTAGGTAGCCAAAAGGTTTTTGACTTGCAGGGAATGGCTTAATGAGAATGTGACACCCGTAGCAGAGTAAGCACAAAGCTGATGAACACCGATTGGGGGTAAAGTGGAGCGTTATTACTGCATAACAATGCCTCTACATCCCCGGAGCAATACACAGTGAGTCGCAATGGATGAAAGGGTGTTAGAGGTTTTTTTTCTGACTGCCTACACTGTTGGCTACTAACCCTCTCTCACATCAGGCAAAACTATTTCTGTAACAGAAAAAGATCCTGACAAGTAGGACACAATTTTACCATTCATCCTAGATAAATCACAGCTGCCCACCGTGGTGAACGGTCCGTGAAAGCTAATGAGAAACCATCTTCCTTTGAATAGTCCCCCAGAAGACAAATACTTGGTGTGTACTAGACATCACGCAAAAGAGAATTTGAAGCAAAATCTGGTCCCAGGAGCTGACAGGCTGAGAACAGTCGACCCCATTAGCCCCCCTTTTTACATATTTGGCGAAAGGTATGGGGTGCGCTGACTATGACCCTGATCCAATTTCCGGTCAGAAATTTATCATGCCGAGCATAGAAAAAAAAAATCGCAATTGCTTTCCAGTGGTAGGCATCTTGTAATTGCAGGCATGTGGTTTTTGTTGTTAGTTTTTCTTCTCTCGTCCAAGAGACAGCGTTCCATCTCCTACTAGGAAACCCCAAAGTGCCCTTCAGTTTGGCAAATCTGGGCCCTGTGCCATGTTTAATCTGGTATCCACGTTCCAAAAGATACAAACAAGTTTATCTTGTGAGGGCCAGAATTTTTGCAGCCTCAGCTGTGGAAAGCCGTAAGTCCATCTACATACTGTAACAAAGACACATTGCTGTGCAACTCTGCCCTGACTGATTGCAAATCAGCAACTAGTGCTAGAGAGAAGAGATAAGGACTTTCCACATATCCTTGGGTTAACCTGGTTCCACTGATAATGCTGACCCTCAAAAATAAATGCCAGAAACTGCCGGACATGTGGATTCAACTTCTATCCCAAAAAAGGCATGGGAAAGGTCCCCCCCCCCAGAACCAGTTATGATCTTCCCCGTGTCAGCAATGGGGGCAGGGTTTGAGAACGACCTGGAAACTGTGGTTCAATAACCCTGTTTAAGTTGCCCGTAAGTCATGAACTATTCTCCACTTACCCATTATGCCTTTTCCCAGGAATAGTGGGGTGTTATATGGGGGAATTAACTGAGTGTCCATTAATTCCATGCTGTAACAGCTCCCTTAATCTCCTGCGGATCTCCCTGCAGGGTCCCTCCGTTTGGAGGGGATACTGCGGAAATCCTTTGGTTGGTTTACAGCCCAGGCTTAAGTACGAATTGGTTTTAACAGGCAGCTTTGATTTTTCAACTCGCCCATAAAAGGGATGAGTAGCAGTGACCGTCTCAGGGCCTTTTCCTCCCTGCGGACCTTAGGTGAATTCACACCTGTAAATTTCGACCAGTCAAAAAGTCCATACCCCTCAAATTTTACTGGGCAATATGGGGCAAACATAAAAGAAATGAGAAAAGCCTGCTTGATCCCCTATTCCCTTAAACAAATGGGTGTATTTTAGGTAAGATTGTAAGGGGTCCCCTACCATCAAAAACCAGTGGTAGTCACTTATTTTCTACTAAGCTGGCAATCTCGGTTGTAAAGCCAGTTAATACAGAGGACGTTGGCTTCCGTATCAAGTAACATTTCTGTTGGCTCATCACTTACGATATACTGTGATCAGAGTTCCTGATATGTTGAGCCTCTCGCCTGTAAGATAGTGATTCCCAGTCCATTTGTTTTGGGTGGGGGTCCAGAAATTCCGGGAGGTTTTCCACGAAGGGAAAACGCCTCCCTATCAAATTTTCTATTTTCTGCGCTGAGCACGTCCTGAGCGCTGGAAAATGACCGAACCCACCACAGTTCCCAACACTGGTGGTGCGGAGAGTGCGGTTTATTTTGTTGGTAAGAGGGGCCTCGACGCTGTTGGCTGAGGAGAACGGGGTTCCGTTGGGCTCCGTTTTATAAAGTAAAAGTGCGCTCCTTATCCTCTAAATCCCATACCTCATCACAGGGGTCTGGGAACATCAGCCTCATAAGGATCCAAATATTCCATGTCATCAATTTTCTCCCTGCTGTTCCTAATATTTTTTGTTTTTAGTTGTCCTATAAGTTCATTATTTAATTTATCAAGATGTAATTTGGTGGTGGATTGGGGATCTTTAATTTCTTGTAACCCTTTAAGTTGAAGGTGTAACAAGCGTGCGTTGGCCCTGGTTTGTTTTCAAATCCTTCTCAGGTTTCAAAGTGTCCCCTCCCTCTACCGATCGAATATAATGCAAAATATGGGCCCCTTTTTGTTTAGGCCCCTGGGCCTCTGACTCCCAAGGCTACCTATAGACTTTAATTTTTGCAGTGTACGGATGGGGGTAATTTATTACCCAAAGGCTGGAAACATACATGTCTCATACAAACCTCACTCGTATGGTAGACCCATTTGTGCTTTTCCCATAGATCTTGAAACCGTAACAGGTATGCACTGATATCCTCACCTATTTTGAATCTCATAGTAGTGAGAGGAGCCAAACTGCGCTGAGTAGGGTACCAATCTCCCTGAGGGAGTCCCAAATACGAGGTACCAAACTCTTTTTGAAGGAAGAACCATCATACGTGTTTAACCTGTTGGCACCTTCACCTGGCCTAAATCGGCAATTTGTCGAACACTTGATTTGTCGCACGTTTTCCCAGAATTTTGGCCAATAAAGGGCTTTTTGATATCGTCCCAAAGCCAAATGCTATCCAGCCGTTACTGTCTTTCAAATTTTTTGAATCCCTGGTCCTCTCCCCCTCTACTAAGTGGAGGGAGACTACTTGCTTTATTAGTCCCCCATATCAGTAAAACGCATGGGATAGTATTTATAGAGTTTGCCTTCATGTTGGTATAGATATACTGGAAACAGAAAGCTGTTTTTATTTAGCGTCCTGAAATTCTCATACTTCCTCCCCACCCTCAGACCTGCCTCCATAATAGGCAGAATCCCCCAGAGTTAGGGCTCCCTCCCTCTCCCTTCCGCTAATTGCCGCAGTCCGGGCCGTGTTAAGGTTTACCAGGTTCTTCGTGTATCCCATTAGGGGGCCACTGTAACATCTGAGGCTGGGTTGGCCTCTTTGTCCAACCGTACCTGTTGGAGGACCACCTCGGTAAAACATAATACCCATTGCCCATCCTGCCTGCTCTGTAATAAAAAGTAATGATACTAGGGTTTTTGGGCTCGAAGATGCTTTTCCCACCTTTTACAACTCCCACAAATCACTGTAAGTGGCACTTTTTGTCTTTTCGTCATCTGCCTTTCCTCCTCTAACCTCTCCTCTTCTTCCTCTTCAATAAGGCGTCTTAAGACGTTTTTCCCTATCTGTCAGGGTCTACCTCCCATCTTCTAAGATTCTCAGTATTTTTTCCCTCAGATGGCTTTTTAAAAAGCTTGAGCCTGCCCTTCTATAAATTCTTCAAGTTCATGCTAGCTGTTACTTGGCTTTTTCAACTCTTCAGTACATCGTTTTGGCCCTGTTGCTCAGCATATGCACTTGATGCTGGGGCAGGGGTGGCCCTTTTTAAGTTAACATGCCCCTCAAATCTTTGCCCCCAGCTTCCCTCAGTGTCCCCACGAGGTTTATGCAGGACCTGTTTCTGGGGGGGTACGAGGACCGCCTGGTTGAAATGTCGGTCTTTGTTTTCTGACTTGGGCCTGGAAAACAGGGTCGGAATAGCCCTATGGCTGCCCCATAGCGGTACTTTCGTCTTGCCCAATAAGAAGGTGGGGGCACACTGGAGCAAGGTGGATGGCGAAAAGGCTCGTGGACCCAAACGCTTGCATCCACAAGGAAAAATGTTTGGATCGCAAAAATTTTGTCGCAATTTGGGCTTTGCCACGACGGTTTGTTACATCAAATAAATGATCCCCTAATTTTTTGGTCATAAGTGATAAGCCGGCTCAAACCGACCCCAAAACCATGCCTGGCCAGGCACGATAGGGGGTGTTTTTTTTTTTTCGTGCCATTTTTCCCAGTGTTTTAGAGACTAATTTTTGTCTTGAAGCCTCCAATAGGTGGTTTCCGTGTTTAACAAGGGCGGGGGGTAGAGCTATGGTGGATTAGGAGACCGGAAAAAGCATCAGTTGCCATTTTCTCAGTATTTTCTTCCCTGTTTAGATTTTTCTTTAATAAAACCAGTCCCTGGCTTGTGCCCTCAAAATCATCTTATAGGGCCTATGTAGACCTGGTGTAAGGTGGTTTGGGTCACTGTTTTTCCGGGAAGAGAACAGGGGTACACAATATAATAACAAAGGTCCGCCTTTTTTTCTACCAATAGCAGAATTGAAAAACCTCCTTATATACGAGAGGCGTGCGCAATTGGGTTCCGCTTTTCGGTAGCAATCCAAGACCCTCGTAATTAAGCAGAGGAGGACCTAAATTAAAAAATCCAGGATTTACTACACAACTTTACAATTCCTCTGCTTCATCTAAAGTCCAGCCAATTCTCCTCTGCGTGGAGGTGGAAAATTAAACCGTGGATAAAGACCAACAAAACATTCGCCTTCCATATCAATGAATATGGTACAGTACTCAAGCGGTACATCAATCAGAGGGGAATGAACCCGGAAAGACCAGACCTAATGGTCTGGGCAAAACTTTCAAACCTTTTCTTTCCCCTACCATTTACAATTAAATGCAAAGACACTCTAACATTTTGCTACATAACAACAACATGAAACAGCATAAATTTACCTATGCCATATGTGGAATTTTGGTACTCCACGCCACCAATTGAACCTGGGTACACTCCTTCTCGTCGTTGTTTGTAGACAGAAAAACACAAAACTTCACACCACTGGAGCTGCGTCGTCCTAGGGTATCCAAATCTCCTCGTCGACGTCACTCAGAGCGGTAATTCTCGATCTTTCCCTGTAACCAAGCAGAATGAATTCCTCTAATTAAGGTATTCCTCATCCCCTGTTTATTTATTTTAACTGTGAAAAAAACAGGAGGTAGTCCCATCTGGGCCCAGTAAAACTGCAAGTCCGAGTCGTCCCCTTGTGGGGCATTTTGGCAGGTAAAAAAAATTAGAGGGTGTTTCGTCACCAATTATTGTAGCTTCTGGTGTCCCACAACGTTTGCCCAAATAGCACCAATCCAAAGAAATTCTTTTGACGGGCATTTTGCTATAAGAAAATTATTAGTTTCAGCCATAAACACAAATAGCAGTGTCATACCTACAGAACAGCAAAAGCCCGTCTATAGAAAAATGGCAGACGTAACTTTCCTTCTCTGTGAACGGGAAGAAATACTGACCACACCTTTCCTCCAAAATAACCACCTTATATACATCTTCAAATGTTTGCGTCTACATTAGCGCCCTCAGTGAGATCCCATTATCAGTACTTGTAGTGTGTCACTTTTTCCCAGGGTAGAATTCCTAATTTAAGCCATTTGGTAACCATTTTGGGTACCTGCACGTAGACCTGCTTATTGTTATACATGGCCCTATGACCTCCTTATACATCTTGCAATGCTTTTGTAGGTCTTAATCTTAATCTAATGCCCTGGTCTGTGAACCTTTGACACCTTCACTGTGATTTTGATTTCCTTCTTCTTGGCCACTATTTTGACATCAGGCAAGAGCATCAATGCCGTGTGCTCCATCAAGTTGGAATTCTTTGCTTGAACCTGTAACTTTCCTTTGTTTAGTCCCCATATTCTGCACACTCCTATCCATAATATGGTTACCCCAGAATTCTCCATAACAGGCCCCGATCCATATTTCTTATGGCAAGCATATAACTCTCATATAGCTATGGTCTCCCCTTGGTCTGTCCCTTCTTTGTCTTCCTGTGCCATTCCATCCTCCTGTGTAGTTTGCCCAGGCAAGAGTTCATTCCATATAAAGCCCATAATATACATATATAAGCAGACCCAAGTCACGCTTTTAAGTCAGATTTCGTACAGATAGCAGCCAATCGAATATGTTGTTGAAGGCATGCAATCAAAGGGGTACGGTTTTGGGCAGTCAAGTGCAAATCGGCATGTCCAAACAGTACGTCCGTCGTCGTATAGCAGACAACTCCACGTTTGAACGCTCTGATGTGTGCAGATGGGTTTGAATTGTAAGTATGTTTGAACATCAAGATGATATGTATGCTCCTTTAGGCAACTCCGTGATTTTTTGGGACAGGGTTCGGATGGTGGCCCCGTCTTATCGAACCAATGGTTGCCATCTTCCCTGACAGGTAAGATCTGCAACCACTCCTAGTGCTGATCCGCTGAGTGCCTTTTTTTTCTCTTAGCCGTAATATTAAGAATCTCATGAACCAACCAGCCCGTTCGAAAGCCGCTGCTATATATCTTAAAAGATTAGCTCAAAGCCCTGTTCCGTATGTTTTCCCAATGCCCCTGAGATTACAGTGTTGAGGAGAGTTGTGAGTGAAGTTTTTCCAACTCCCATGTTGACCCCCCCCCCCCCCCATCCTCTAACTCCATGTTGAGATGAATTCCAGTGGGGCATTGGTGTTCCGAGTTATGAATATCTTGGAGGTTGCCCCTGGTATACTGTTTTTTTCATTGATTTTTTGCAAATGCATCGTGGATGCTGTATATGGCCTTTACGACTCCAAAACCGTTTGGGGATCTCAGCTTTTCATTCTTTTATATGGGTCTTCACGGAGGTCTGCTTGATAGTGGAGGGGAATGAACCCCGTGCTAACGGATAGCTTTATCTTATCATGTTTGGCTATGAATTGGGGGCCGAGGTCACCTTCTGCGCCACTCTTTTATTCCAATTATGTGGTCCTGGATCTTTTGGTGTGTGCAGTGGTTGTTGTTTTAGATCTGAAAAATGGTGGCTTCGATAATTTTTCTTTGAAGGGGTGGAAAAGGAAGTTCGATAGGTTTAGGTTATTCTTGTTCGTCTGAGGGGGCCCGTATTACTAATCCTGTCCCAGTCTTGCACATTTTGGACTGCAGGAAGACAGCAGCGTCCTGGCGGGTTTGATGCCTGGCCAGTTGCTCGGGGTAAGGTTCCTTTTTGGTAAGAGTATGTTGACTCAGGTTTAACAGGTTCATGTGGCTATGTTCAATGAGCCGTTTCACGGTTTCCCTGGGGTGGTGTTGCTTCATCTTTGCTGGAATGGCGTTTGCGATGTGTTGTGCACGTGTTGGGTATGTATGCTGGCGTGGTCCATACTGTTGGTGCGATTTTCCTCCAGCGTTTTTTTCAAGCATTCGTACAAAGTTTAGAGGAAGCCTTAAAGTCGTTGGTTGGTGTGCACCATGTGGTGTGGAAGGTCCTTTCTTTTGGGGGGCCTTGTTAGTTGAGGAGCGAATTTGGCGATTGGTGGCTGAGACTGTTGTTCCCAGGAGTTGATCACTCCTCATATTCCTAAGGGACGACTTCGCAAGTAGCTTTGTTCCACTGTTTTCAGTGAGAATCAGGTTCTTCTGTTAAAAAGGGAGGCAAGCGTTCTTTTCGTTGGTTTAGAAGGTCCTTGCTTTTTCATCCTGTTGGGGTCTTTTGGGTTGTCTCGGGGTAGGCATCCTGAAAGGTGATTGAGTTGTATGGTCTGAACATGGTATGATGTCCAATGATAGCATGATTATTTTTTGGTTGGGTTCAGAACTGCCTTGAGGGGCAAAAATGAGGTTCCCAGCAATGTTTAGCCTTTTGTGTGAGTCGGTTTTCCTGCCACCAGTTTGGTGGGTAGCCCACCAGAATGCTAGAGCTTTCCTATGAATGTGGATGCTTGATTGTCCTGTAAGGATGGAGAGATTAAAGTCCCCTAAGATCCCAATTTAGGTTTGGTATGGACTCCCTGCGTGTTGGATGCTATAAATTTATGATGGTAAGAACGGTTATCTTGATCCGCAGTTGGAGCTCTGTAGAGTAGTTTTCTAAGAACAATGTTGTTATTTGAGATTGATAACGGTTTCCAGGTCTTTTGAATTCAGTTGTTGGAGATGGACTCGACGCATTTTGGAACTGGCGCTCAGTGTGTTCTTGTGATTATACACAACTCCCACCCCCTCTCTTGGTCTGTCCTAGGCTTCGGTGAAGGGCAACAAAGTTTGGGATGGAAGTAGTTTGATTGAAGTAATTGGTGTTGTCTTCCCGTGGAAGAGCCAGGTCTCAGTGAATCATTAGTGATGCCTAATTTTCTGGGATGTTTTCGTTTTCAGTGATTGGCCGGCCACTTTTTTTCGACAGTGATCGAGCGTTTCATTATGTGCCGCCCATTTTTAGGGCACAAGGGAAAAGGGTTTTTTCCCTTGCGTGGCCTTTTGGGAAGTACTGTATTGGGCTTTGCAGTATTGGTTAACGATGAGAATAAGTGAGACCTCATGGGAATTGCTTAGCAGTCACCAGAACCATTTCCCTTCCACCAGTTTAGACGATGGGAATGTTGATTATGTGATGTTAGCGGCTATGGAGCTGGTGTGGCCAGAATAACGAGGAGCAGGAAAACGCTCAATAGGGGATGGTGAATGTATGCCTCATTCTAAAGTCTTTTTTGGCTTAGTTGGGTGAGAAGGAGTTTTTAAGTTGGATGAGGTGGCTTGGGTGTGGGTTCTATTAGTAAGAAATGGTCCCTAATTCAAGCTGCATAATGTTTCAGTTTGCTTGGACATAGGTGTGTGAAAGTTCTCTCCCTAGTTGTTTGGGGTGTTTTGGCCAAAGTAAGCACACAAAATGTAACAAGTACAGGTACAAGATGTAGCAACCATGGTTAAAGATATTGTGATAACACTCTTATTTTGGCTGTTTTAAATAACAGGGCAGATCTATTTATTGCACTGTTTTGCCGTGTAAACCACTTATGTGATTCAACATTGTTTGGCAGTGATGGAGACACCTGCCTATGATATAAGTTATAAATGTTTTTATAACATTCTAAAACCCGCATAGAAAACTGGTATGGGAGCGGTATGGCTCATTTAACTATAATATGGTTAGTATCCAGTTAATAACCCTGCCCTGTGACATACTTCAGACTACGTGTCTTATGGTACCCGTTACATTGGTTGATACATATGTACTTTGTGTGTTACCCAGCTAATAACATCATTTGATACAGGGTTAACGTACCTGAGCTGATGTTTGTTTAGCGCAACAACAAATTGGTGGATTTGTCAAAATGGAGAGACAGAGTCCAATCTTAGCGTTCGTTAAGGGACCACCTGGTATAATAAGTCCTTTTTATTGGAGCTGGTCCCTTGTTCGACCTTTGCCCCCAATTATGTAGCGATGTTTGTGGCTCTGGTTGCTGGCACTTGCTAATTGTTCGTTGTTAGACTACATTTAATACAGGCCCCTGAATCCCAGTTTCTGTTTCATTGCTCAGTCCAACGAAATCAGTCCCTGAAAATTCCCCTCTTGTCATGATCCTGTTTTTTTTGATAAAACTATGTTGCCTTGTATCTTGCAATCCAATGGGATTTATAGAATTGTTTTCACTATTCTTTCAGTTGTTATCTCTGGGGAAAGGGAGGAGCTGGCCTAGTGGGTTTGGTGCAAGGTACCTCAGGCCAGAAGGTCGGGGGTTTGAAATCCCACTAGAGACAGCAAACTTTGGGCCGGAAGGACTGGGGTTTTTCTAGTCCCACAGGTGCTCCTTGTGGTCCCTTGGGGCAAGCCACTTAACCCTCCCATTGCCCATGTTTTCCCCTGTTAAAAATAGTGATCTCCAAGTTATAATGCCCTGTTCAATGTAAACCACCTTTAATCATGAAAATGGCGGAATATAAGACAATGTTTAACTAAAATACTAAATCTCCTATTCCTGTTCGGATTAATACCAGTGTAAGTCCCCTCCAACCTCGGGTTAGTGCCCCTCCTTCCTGCAGCCGGGAGACTGGACCAATCAAATCTTCTGTAGTATATATGCAGCAGGAGCTCCCAGAATTCCCCAGTGTGTCCAGTCTCCCTGCAGCTGGAGGACTTCTGTGCCCTTGCTGGGCACGCTAAGTGACATTTGAAGGAGCAACCTAGTTAGTTAGTTCTTTTGGGGTTTATTTCTGGCCCTTTATATTCTCTTTCTTTTGCTAGGTAGCTGTATCTTTAAAAAAGAAAAGACACCGGAGACTTTCTGGGGAAAGCCAGACCTGCCTTGGGCTCCTGCCGTTCTGCCTGGGAATCTCTGAAGCCTGGGTTGAGCTCTCCCCAAGGCTGTTCGGGGAAGAGCCATACCGGCTGCAACATTGCCTGTCACTTGGAGAAGTGGGCTGAGTTCCTTGCTGTTCCCAGAGCTGGTAGGAATGTTCCTTGTTTTAAGCTCTCTGTTCTTTGCTTGGCCAGAGGCTCTGTCGGCTTCCCTGGCTTCCAAATTGCACGTTTTTTCCTGCTTTTTTTCGCTTGCCCTGTATTAGAGGGTCGTTTTTCCTTTCTTTTCCATATTATTTGGGTACCTTTGTATTTTCGCGCCGTTTTTTACCGAGGGTGAAAAAAGTGCGGCGGCCATTTTGGATTTCTAAAGTGTGCTTTTTATGGGCACTTTTTAACACTTGCGCCCGGGTTCCCCTGGTGTTTTTGGGGTTTCTTTTGCTGGCGTTTTTGCTCAGGGCACCCCTAGGTTTCTGGGGTGTATTTTGTTTACTGTAAAAAAAAAAAAAAAAAAAAAAAGTTTTAAATTTAATACTGTGCTGAATTGAATAAGGTTAGTCCCCTTGGTGTGGGCTTCCCTGTTCCTGTTGCCTTATTTTTCCCTGAGAGCAGGTGGCCTTGCATGGCTGCCAAAACCTCAGTGTGTAATTTGTGGCTCCCGCAGAGGTACAATGACTGACTCTGGAATCTGTAAGAGCTGTGCTGCAGTTTCTTCAGAACTGGAGCTGCCTATTGAAATTAAGGAACAGCATGTGCCCGGGGACCCTTCCCTTTCGGTGGACAGTGTCCCTTCACCGAGCATCCTTCCTTCTGGTCTGGGCCCGGCGTCTAGTACGTCGGTCCCTGAGCTCCAGCAGGCGGCTATGGTAGCGTCGCCTATAGACTTTTCCCCGGATTTTGTTCTTCTCATGCATCAGGCCTTCCGCTTAAGCCGGTCTGGTCATTTGCCGGAGGCTTGGCCCGCCTCTCTCCCCCCAGCATCCGCGGGGGGGGTTCAGCGGTCTTCCCAACCCGCGGTCAAGCGGCCCAGGTTGGGGGACCAGGGTCAGGACGCCCTTTGCTCCCGGATTCCGAGACTGAGGGGGATCGGATATTGAGGCGGAGGAGTTAGAAGACGGAGAGCTTCCCAGAACTGGAAGATCAGGCTCGAATCATTCGGGTGTTTCGAAGGGACTAGATGGTACCTTTGGTAACGTAGTCTCTCAAATCGATTAACCTCAATGCGTTGCGGCCGCTGGAGGAGGAGGGTCTCGAGGATCCTCTCATTCAGGCGGTCAGGGATGCCCAGGTAGTTTTTCCTGTGCACCGAGTAGTTGAGCAGATGATCCATGCGGAATGGGAGCAACCGGAATCCGCTTTGAAAGGGATTCGGACCATGAATCATCTTTACCCCCTTGCAGACAAGGACAGGGACTTGTTTAAGTCTCCACGGGTGGATGCTGCCGTTTCGGCAGTGACTAAGAAAACCACCATCCCGGTTGAAGGGGCCGCGGCCCTGAGGGATGTTTCAGGACAAAAAGGTTGATAATTTGTTGAGCAAGCCTTCGAGACCAACGCCTTATCGTTACAAACTTCTATTTGTGGGGCGTGGGTAGCTCGAGCTTGTTTGCGATGGTCGCAGCACCTGCGCTCGGGGTCCGGTATGGACCAACAGGGGCTGTTGGACGTTACCCGCGTGGAGTCGGGATCGGCCTACTTGGCGGATCTGTGTTATGATTTAATACGCTCCCTAGCTAATAGCATGGCCTCCATGGTAGCGGCACAACGGTCCATCTGGTTGCGCAATTGGGCGGCCGCCGGTTCTTCCAAGTCTCGCCTCAGTAAACTACCCTTTAAGGGCAGGTTGTTATTTGGTGAGGCTCTGGATAAGTTGGTGAAGGATCTCGGTGAGTCTAAGGGTGGTCGGCTTCCAGAGGATAAGCCTAAGCTTAATAGGTCGTCCACCTCAGCGCGCGGCCAGTTTCGGGATGCGCGCAGATTTCGTTCTTCCCGGCTGTGGACTTCGCAGCGCGGTCGTTTTGGAACCCGTCATCAAGGGTTTCGTGGTTTCAGAGGAGCGGGAAGGGGCTTCTCCGGAGCCGCCTCTTCCTCGGCCTCTTCCTTTAATCGCAAGCCACAATGAAACGAGGCGGGCTCTAGAGGAAGACCCGGTCATCGGGGGTCGTTTGCGCGACTTTCTTCCTTCTTGGGCCCAAATTACGTCAGATCGGTGGGTGCTGCAGATTATAGAAGAAGGTTATGCCCTAGAGTTTGCGCACCCACTTCCGGATTCGTTCTGTCTCCCAGCAAGGGAGCTCAAAAGGCGCGGGACATCCGCGTGACCCTGGATCGGCTTCCCTCTCTGGGGGCCGTGGTTCCGGTCCCGCCCTTGGAAAGAGGCACAGGTCGCTACTCCATCTATTTTGTGGTTCCCAAAAAGGGCGGTTTCCCTTCGTCCGATCTTGGATCTCAAAGGCGTGAATCGCGCTCTCAGAGTACCGCACTTTCGCATGGAGACCCTGCGGTCAGTCATCGTAGCGGTGCGTCAAGGGGAATTTTGAACATCCCTCGATCTTACAGAGGCCTATTTACACATTCCCATCCGGCCCTCCCATCAACGGTTTCTTCTCAGCTTTTCGCTCCCGTGGGGCCATTTTCAATTCCGGGCCATGCCGTTCGGACTCGCCACGGCTCCCCGCAACTTCACAAAGGTAATGGTTGTAGTCGCGGCGGCGTTGCGCAAGGAGGGCATCCTGGTCCATCCATATCTCGACGGCTGGTTGATTCGAGCGAAGTCCAGTCGGGAGTGTGTGCAAGTCACGAGCAGGGTGGTGGATCTCCTTTGGTCCCTCGGATGGGTGGTGAACGAATGCAAGAGTTGTCTGTCTCCGTCACAGGATCTCGAGTATCTGGGAGTCCGCTTCGACACAGCAAGGGGCTTGGTGTGCCTTCTGGAGCGACGCGTGCTGGCGTTGCGGGCTCTGGTCCGTCTCTTCCGGGGGATGCCAGCTCCGTCGGCGTGGTGGTACCTGCGGCTCCTCGGCACGATGGCGGCGACCTGGAGGTGGTGCCTTGGGCGCGCTTCCACCTGCGTCCGCTGCAGAGTGCTCTTCTGCGACGTTGGTCCAACCAGTCCGACTCGCTGAACAAGAGATTGCCTTGCCCAAAGACGGTTCGCCGATCCCTCCGTGGTGGCTCTCCGCCGAGAACCTGTCGCGAGGATTCCCTTGGAGCCTCCTCTGTGGGTTCCGTTCACGACGGATGCGAGCTTAACCGGCTGGGGGCTCACTGCGAGTCCCGCTTTGCTCAGGGGGAATGGTCTCCCCTGGAGGCCTCTTGGTCGATCAACCGTCTCGAATTGCGGGCAGTCCGGCTAGCCCTGGTGGACCTGGAGACCCTGGTTCTCGGACGGCCGGTGAGAGTCCTGTCGGACAATGCGTCCACTGTAGCTTACATCTATCGCCAAGGGGGTACCGGCAGCGTGGCCCTGGAGGCAGAAGCGGCGGCCTTGTTTCAACTGGGTGCAAACTCGCCTTCCAGCAATCTCGGCGGCTCACATTGCGGGCGTAGACAATGTCCAGGCCGATTTTTCTCAGCAGAGTGCGGGTGGACCCCGGAGAATGGGAGCTAAACCCACAGGTTACGCACAAATCGTCCGGCGGTGGGGTCCACCCATCATGGATCTCATGGCGACCCTTTCAATCAGCCAAGACAGGGCGCTTCTTCAGCAGGCGAAGGGAGCGCATGTCCGAGGGGCTCGACGCTCTCATTCAGCCGTGGCCAACGTCCGGTCTTTATGTCTTTCCTCCGTGGGCTCTGATCGGCCGGGTCGTACAACGTATCGAGAGCCACCGGGGTCGCGTGTTACTGGTGGCCCCGGATTGGCCCCGGAGGCCCTGGTATGCCGATCTGGTCTGGTTGAGCGACGGCGTTCCTTGGCTCCTGCCCGCTCTACCGGATCTTCTTCTTCAGGGTCCCTTGCGGATGCCCCAAGTGGATCGATTCTCGCTTACGGTTTGGCCATTGAGAGGGCTCGGCTGAAAAGGAAGGGCTACTCCCCCGCGGTGATTTCTACCCTTCTGCGGGCGAGGAAAACGTCCACTTCTCTTACTTACGTTCGGATTTGGAGGATTTTTGAAGACTGGTGCTCCCGGCGGGGAGTCCGGGCGGCGACGGTTTCAGTGCCCGTCGTTTTAAGTTTTCTTCAGGATGGTTTCGATAAGGGCCTTGCGGCTAGTTCCCTAAAAGTCCAGCTGGCGGCTATCTTGTGTTACCGCGGCAAGGTTTTGGGTCGTCTGCTCGGGGCTCATCCGGATGTACGCTGATTCCTTACGGTTGTTTTCATTTGCGGCCCTCCCGCAGAGTTTTCGTTCCTCCTTGGGACTTGAATTTAGTTCTGAGGGCCCTGGTTCGTGAACCTTTTGAGCCCCTGCGCAGGGCGTCTCTGAAAGATCTCACGCTGAAGGCGGTTTTTCTTGTAGCCATCTGTTCGGCACGGCACATTTCAGATCTGCATGCATTGTCCTGTCGAGAGCCTTTCTTGTCTTTTTCCGTGGCTCGGATCGTTCTCCGTCCGGTTCCTTCCTTTCTGCCAAAGGTGGTGTCTCCCTTTCACATGAATCAGGCAGTGTTTCTTCCAGTGCTTTCTTCGCAATCTGTCGGGTCAACGGACAAAGGTCTTCTCCGGCTCGATGTGGGTCGTACGCTCCATCGTTATTTAAAGGTTACCGAGTCTTTTCGGAAATCTGACCGGCTTTTCGTGCTCTTCGGGGGTGCGCGTAAAGGGGAAGCGGCGGCTAAAGCCTCCATTGCTAGAATGCTCAAAGAGGCGATCGCGTCCGCGTATCTGTTGCAACAGCGGTCTGTTCCGGAGGGTCTGAGGGCTCATTCTACTAGGGCTCAGGCGACCTCTTGGGCGGAGTATAGCCTGGTTCCGCCGGCAGATATCTGTAGGGCGGCCACTTGGTCGTCTCTGCATGCTTTCAGTAGACACTATCGCTTAGATGTGTCAGCGGCTCGGGATTCCTGTTTTGGTTCGGCGGTTCTGCGCGCCGGATGGCAAGGTCCCGCCCGGTCTTAACTGCTCTGTTACATCCCGATGTTGGAGGACTAAACTGGATTACCGAACAGGAAATGGAAATTACACTAACCTGGTAATTGTAGTTCCTGGAGGGTCCAGTTTAGTCCTCCTTCCCTCCCGACTATCTGCTAATGTGGTGCGGCGCGCCTTTCCGAACGGTTGATATTAAGACGGTTCCTCTTGCCGTTCGGTCCCTCTGTGGCAGCCGCGTTTTTGCAGAGGCTCTTCCCTGTCTCGGGGGTTCAGCAGCTCCTGAACTTCTGGTGGGGAGCGGTGTTTTTGATTCCTGAGGCGTCGGCGCCGGCCCACTGCAGTGTTCTGACTGCCTCATTTGGGGCGGGGGTTGGATATTCCTTGGGGGGAACAAATTGTTCTTTAATTAGGTCATTTTGTATATTAATCTACTGTGTTGCTTCGTTAAGTATGCTTTGTTACTAGTACACTGGGGACTTCTGGGAGCTCCTGCTGCATATATACTACAGAAGATTTGATTGGTCCAGTCTCCCGGCTGCAGGAGGAGGGGCACTACCCGATGTTGGAGGACTAAACTGGACCCTCCAGGAACTACAATTACCAGGTTAGTGTAATTTCCATTTACTTTTCCAACCACTGAGGTAAGGCTTACTAGCCTATAGTTTTTCTCACCTATTCTCAGTTACTACATTTGTGAAGAGAGACTATATCAACCCTTCTCCAGTCCCATGAAACTTGTCCTGTCTCTAAGGATCTATTAAACACATTCTTAAGAAGACCTGTCAGGGTCTCTCTGAGCTCCATCAGTATTCTGGGATGTATGCCATCTAGCCCCATGGCTTTATCCACTTTCAGTTTTTCAAGTTTTTAAACAGTTTTTCTCTGAGTGGTGTGGTATCTACTACATTTCTCATGTGTACCTTTATCAGCCAGTTGTGGACCTTTCCCAGGATTTTCTTCCATGAATACAGAACAAATGTATTTGATTAGCCTTTGTGCTTTTTCCTCATCACTCTTTACATAGCAGTCCTCAGCATCTTTCAGTACTGGAATTCCACTTCTAGCTTTTCTCCTCTCCCTGACATATCTGAAAAAAGTCTTATTAGCTCACTTGTTCAAGGGCTTGTCTTTCAGGAATGTCTTTATTTATTTTTGTGGAACTATGTTAATCCAGTATTTTTTTGTTGACTTATCTTTGACAAGCTTTTGAGAGTATCCCCCTTGTCAGATCATTGAAGAAACAATTCTAATGCATGGGAACAAGAATGCTTAATAGTATCAGCTTAGTGCACATTTAAAAACCACAGGAAAATGGTAACGATAGCAGATTTAAATGGCCCATACAGTCTGCTCAATAGTGATTATTTTCAATATTTTTATAATCGTTTATATTCAGTTGACCCCTTTCCTTCCCCTTCCCTCTCTCCGCCTCCCTCCCCCCCCCCCCCCCCAAGTTTTTTTTAGTTTTTCTTTATAGATACTTGGAGGCACATGCCACGTTGGCTGCCCAGGCCCCAGATCGGAAGCGGGACGCACAGAGGCAGACCCAATTCTGATTGCGCGGGGGCTAGATGTGCTCCGTGGGATCGGAATCTGGTCTGGGCCTATATGCAGGCCGGGACCCGATTCAGATCAGCCTTCATGTACAGGCCCCTGCCTGGCTAACTCATTCAGGAGCCATGATCCTCAGCCGCCAGCCACTTGTTCCTTTCCCTGCAGCCCGATCCCCAATCTGGCCTCCCATCCCCCAGTGTCCAGAGGGACCTTTTCCACCTCGGAGGTGGGATAAGTCCTCTGTAGTCTGCCGGCCCTGGATGTACAGGGCCAACTTCATAATCGGCCCTGTATGTCTGGAGCTGCAGATTGCCCACTGCCCGCCCTCGCCCTGCCTCTGTGACACCCCCTCCTGCCCATGTCTAAGCCTCCCTGTACAAACTCCTTGTCCATATGGGGAGGCTTTTGTTGAGGACAGCAAGGGGGGCGAATAGCAGGGATCCCTGCTATTTGCGTGTTGGAATAGACCCCATAGTGTTTATGGCTGCTCTATGCTCCCAAACAGATGGTCTCTCTGTGAGAGAAGGGTCAAGGGTTCAAGACCAGCCCATGGATAAGGAATGATAAGTCCTGGTGTGTTATGTTTTGGATTAGAAATTGGTTGAGTGGGAGGCGGCAAAGGGGGACAGGTAAATAGAGCTCACTCTGCAGTCCAGTCAAACTGCAGGCCAGTAAGCCTTACCTCAGTGGCTGGAAAAGTAATGGAGGTGTTCCTGAAAGAGAGAGAATAGTGGACTTTCTCGAAACCAATAGGTTGCATGATCCGAGGCAACATGGTTTTATCAAAGGACGATTATGCCAAACAAATCTGATTTGAGTTCTTTGACTGGCTGACCAGAGAACTGGATTACGGGCATGCGATGGATGTGATCTACGTTGATTTCAGCAAAGCCTTTGATACTATTCCTCTTAAGAGGCTTATCAATAAACTGACCAGCCTGGGGATGGTTCCCAAGGTGGTTAACTGGATCAGAAAGTGGTTGACAGATGATAGAAGGCGATGGTAAATGAAACTCACTTGGATGAAAGGAAGGTGATTAGTGCTGTGCCCCAGGGATCGGTCCTGGGACTGGAACTGTTCAGTGTACTTGTGGGAGGAGTGGCATAGTGGTTGGGACAAGTTACCTCGGGCTGGCAGGCTGGGAGTTTGAATCCCGCTGAAGGACAGCAACCTCAGGCCAGGGGGATTGGGGTTTCTAGTCCCACAGTCACTCCTTGTGGCCTTGGGCAACCCTCCATTGCCTCAGGTACAAAACTTAGATTGTGAGCCCTTTGGGGACAAGGGGAAATATATACCATACCTGAATGTACACTGCTCTGACCTGGTGGAAAGCAGTATATAAACATTGCTAAATAAAAAAAAAAAAAAAAAAAAAAAGATATTGCTGAAGGACTGAATGGAAAAGTCTGTCGTCTTGTAGAGGAAATGGAAATTTGCAACAGGGTGGACTCTCCTGAGGGAGTGGATAACATGAGGAAAGATCTACAGAAGCTGGAAGGATGGTCAAATGTTTGGTAGTTTAAGATTTAATGTGAAGTGCAGTGTCATGCACTTGGAATGCAGAAATCCAAGGGAATTGTATGTGATAGAGGGTGCAAGATTGTCTGCACCGACCATGAGAAGGACCTTGGAGTGATTTGTTTCTGAGGATGACAAGGCAGTGGCCAAAGCCAGAAGGATACTAGGTTGCATAGAGAGGAATTGCCAGCAGAAAGGAGGAAGTACCAATGCCACTGTACAAGTCGCTGGTGAGGCCTCACTTGGAATATTTTGTTCAGTTTTGGAGACCGCATTTAGCAAAAGATATAAGAAGACTGGAAACTGTTCAGAGGAAGATGACCAAAATGATTTGTGGCCTGCACCAGAAGATGTGTGTGAAGAGACTTGAAGACCTAAATGTATATATGCTCTAGAGGAAGGACAGGGGAGATATGATACAGACCTTTAAATACTTAAGCGTATTAATGAACAAACCTTTTTCAAAGACGGGGAAGCTGTAAAACTAGAGGGCATAACATGAAGCTGCAAGGGGGTAAACTAAAAAGCAACGTCTGGAAATACTGTCACTGAAATGGTGGTAGATGCTTGGAATACCCTCCTGTTGGAAGTGGTGGGGGCAAATTTAGTGACAGAATTCATAATGGAATGGGACAGACACAGTGGATACTTTTTTATAGTAACAGGATAAATCAAAATAACCTTAACTGACTTTATCTCAACAAATAGATTTGACCTGCACAGAGCAGTGGGTACACCCCTAAACAAAGTCATGGAGAGGGATGATCTTGCATAGGCATGATCTTGCTGCCTTGCTGGGCAGACTAGATGGACCATGATAGTATATGACAGCAGATAAAGACCATGTTACTATGTCACTCTGTGGAGGTTACCACTTGTGTGTAGGGATCTGTCCTTGGTCCAATTCTTTTTAACATCTTTGTTAGTGATATTGCAGAAGGGCTGCTGGGTAAGATTGCCTGTTTGTAGATGGTACCAAAATATGCAATAGAGTAAACACCCAGGAAGGAGTAGATAACATGAGGGATCTAGCTAAGCTTGAAAAATAGTCTAGAATTTGGCAGCTGAGATTTAATGCTAAAAAATGCAGGGTCATGCATTTGGGCTGCAAACATCCAAAGGAGCTGTACAGTGTAGGAGTGAAGTACTTCTGTCCATGAAACAAGAGTGGGACCTGGATGTGGTTGTGTAACTAAACAGGTAGAAAAGGCAACGGCGAAAGCCAGAAGGATGCTTGGGTGCATAGGGTGGGGAATGGCTAACAGAAAAAAGGAGGTATCGTGAAGAGAGAGATCATTAGAGAAAGATGACATGCTTAGCAAAGTAGAAGGGCAACACAAAAGAGGGAAGGCCAGCAACAAGATGGATTGATACAATAACAGCAGCTACGGGTACCAGTCTGTCAACAGTGAGCCGCCTGACTGAAGACAGAACACAATTTAGGACAACTATCCAGAGGGTCGTCATGAGTCGACACCAACTTGACGGCACTTAAGACCAATGTCTCTGAATAAGTCTCTCTGGTGCAACCTCGTTTGGAGTAATGTGTGCAATTCTGGAGACCACACCTTCCAAAGGATATAAACAGATTTGAGTCCGTGCAGAGGGTGGCTGCTAAAATAGTTAGTGGTCTTCGTTATAAAGCATATAAGGACAGACTTAAAGATCTTAATATGTATACTTTAGAAGAAAGGCTAGATAGAGGGATATGATAGAGATGTTTTAAATTCCTCTGTCTTTCATTTGAAAGCAGGCTCTGCTACGGGTGGGGAGGGGGGGACATAGGATGAGGGTGAAAGGGGATAAACTCGGGAGTAATATGCGGAAATATTTCTTCACAGAAAGAGTGGTAGATGTATGGAGTAGTCTCCTAGTAGAGGTGGTAGAGACGAGGACAGTATCTGAATTCAAAAAAGCATGGGAAAAACAATCTCTAATGGTAAAAAGGGGACTGTTGTAGTTGACATGGAAGGGCAGACTAGATAGAACATGTGGTCTTTTTCTGCTGACATGTTTGTGTGTGTCTCTCTCTCTCTCTCATGTTTTCTTATTTGTGTGTGTTCTGGTTTTTAATATTTCAAGTTTTACCTTTGACTCCTCCTTTTACCAATTAGCATTTTATTCATTTGTTGTGTATAGTTTTATTTATTGGATTTTAATCACGTCTCACTTGAGCTTTCTATTTAGTTTTTAGTGTTACATATTTTTAGACATATTGGGCTCTTTATAGGTTTCCCACTAATTAGTTTAATGTTTTAGTCATGGTCATTAATTCTCTGGCCGTGTAGTTGCACCCCTAATGATCTTATAGCAGAATAGTTTTGTTTATAGTTCTTTGATGTTGAACCTTTAACTGCACCAGTATCCATTTTGGTCCATATGTACTCTTCCACAGCCAGCATTACATTACTTTTGACCCTATAGCTCCACCTGATGTGTTTTGTTTCTTTAAAAAAAAAAAAAAAAGCGCAAGTCAGAAGAATAGCAAATACTGTGTGTGTGTGTGTTTTTCTTTTTAATCTTTGATAAGTTGGAGTACATTTTTAAAGTTTTTAACTGTATTGTGGTGTGTGGTTTTTTAATAATTTGTTCTTTAATTCATTGTGTGTCTAGCCCTGGAACAATTGCTAGCTCTTGCCCTTGCCTGCATTAGCCGTTCCTTGCTTCCTGTGCACTTAGGTTTTGCAGATGGATGGAATCCCTTGTGAAATGGTATTTTGTTTTTACTTCAGGTCCACACCACAACAGAAATTCTTTCCCCTCCCCCCCCCCCCGATTTGCATAACTGACTCTCTAGGTCTGTTTCTGTGTTACTACATGATTCTTTTGTGGTCTTCCTTAAATTTGTTTTGTGCTGCTTGGCAATAGTCACCGGTTTTTGGCGCCAGTAAGGATTTTTAAACCACGGAGTTCTTGGCCACAGGCATTTCACAGTAACACCTGAATGAAGCGGAGCCATTCTCTTGCATATCCGAGGCAAGTGAGCGATGTTTTTATGCATCTCTTCACCTCATGTCTATAAAATTGTCTGTACAATTGCGAGACGTTTAAAGGATTCATCTTATTGTGCTTTTGTAGCAGCGAAGTGCATGCAATGAATAAAACCAGGAGTCAGTTGCAGGATCCAAGCCAATTTATTGTGCACAGGCTCAGACAGAATCGTGTCCAAAAGAGACTGAGCAATGGAGTACAGGAGCAAATTCCTTATATACAATTTTTACAGTTTGATACAGGCAAACTTTCTATTGGTCCTAACGCCCCTTGCACCTGTCCATTCGGGGACCCTCTCTGGGTCTAGCTCCCTGTTCCCCTTTCTCAGGCTATTCTAACAAAGGCATAGTCTTAGACATTGATACATTTCTACTTCAAGGCCATTTCTAGCTCAGGGAATGCAGGAACATGTCTATCATCAGCATAAAGGAATTATACAAACTTTTCAAAAGCAGTTTAAATCAGTTTCTCAAACTCTCTGGTTCTCCAACACTAGTCTTAGGTGGGGGTTGGGGTCTAGGCCTAGTTTACAGGCCATAGCCTACCACATTCCCCCTTTGATTATTCTCAGCCCGAATAAAAGAGGGTAAGAAAATCGCATATCAAACCCTGTGCAAACTGATGCTTCTTCTCGGGGTATAGCTTGATACTTCCACATGGCTAGTACCCATGCTGCTGTCTTACGTTCAACGGTACTGTCAACGATGGAGGTAACCATACGTAAACAGAGGCAGAAAACATGGAAGGAGTAAACACATAGCTGCCATTAGTAAAACTGCAAACACAATAGTCTTCAAACCTAAACAGGAGTGCGGTATCCCCAGGACCCATCATTCGCCCATGTTACTGGTCCATAACATGTGATATAAGGAGGTATATCAGTGGGCATTCTAAGGGGGCCCCAGGGCTACCATAAGTACAACATAAATACATAGATATATCATGATTACAATATCTCAATGAATTCGTCTAGAAATTTGCAAATTCTTTACTGAAGTTCTTTTTTCACAGCTTCCACCATTTATTTTATTTATTTATTTAACAGTTATTTATATACCGCTCTTTCCCATGTTTCAAGTGCGGTTTACATGTAACAGTAGGTTAATTGGTATTAGATATACCAGGACATTTTACATAGAACAGATAATTATAAATTACAAGGAAAATTGTAACATTACAAGTATAACATATTAGAACATATTGACTTTGCTAGTTAAATTATTAATCATCATGTAAATGAGTGTGTAGTATGGTTAAATTAGTGTATTAGTGTCGTTTATTTTTGAAAATAGGGTATATAATATTAAAAATAAATGTTAGCCTGTATCCCTTTGAGAATTCTGTTTTGGGAGTGTATTATAGTGTAATGTAAATAAGTTAGTTTTTTAATTTTTTTTTAAATTCTTTTATGTCAGACAGTAGGCGAATGTTGTCAGGTAAATTGTTCCAGAGTATTGGAGCAGAGTGTGAGAAAGCTCTCTTATTGGTTTGTTTTCTGGCTTTTGTAAAATCTTTTGGTATTGTTAAAGTATTTATGTTTCTGCTCCTTTGAGATCGTTTATCAATGTCAATGTTAATCAGTGTATTTAGTGCAGATGGTGCAAGTTTATTTATAAGTTTAAATGTAGTGACAAGAATTTTATATTTGATTCGGGAGTAAATTGGTAGCCAATGAAGTTCAGCTAAAATTGGTGTAATATGTTCAAGTGGGCTTATATTCATAATCGTTCTAGCAGCTAAGTTCTGAGTTATTTGTATCTTTTTAATATTTTGTTTCGAAATACCATTAAGTATTGTATTTGCAAAATCGAAATGTGGGGTAATAATAGCATGAATTATGTTAATAAAATCTTGTAGAAGAATCAAAGGTCTTAGTTGTTTTAGTGTTTTGATTTTGTAATGTATATTTTTAGTTAAATATTTTATATGTGAATCCATATTTAGATTATTGTCAAGTATCACACCTAAATATTTTACTTCTTTTTTTTATATTAATTTCATGAGTATCTAGTGTAATCGTGTTTGGGGGTATATATGTTTGATTTTTAGTGATAAATAATATATCTGTTTTAGTAAAGTTGATAAGTAGATTTTGTTCTTTGAGCCACTCAGTTAGTTCATTAAAACATTCTGTTATTTTTTGGAGAGGTGGGTGTGGGATTTCAAATGGGAGGTAGAACATTATATCATCGGCGTAAATATGATAAAAGACATTGTGGCGTTTAAAGATGTTACAAACTGGTTGTAAGTAAATGTTAAATAATAGTGCAGATAAAGCAGATCCCTGCGGAAGACCTTGAGTTTGTTTGAAGGTGTTAGATATTTGGGTGTGGATTCTTACATTTTGGGTTCTGTTTGATAGATAGGATTTGAACCAATTATAAACAGTAGATGTTATACCAATTTTTTGAAGTCTGTTTAACATTGTTAAGTGATTAACACTGTCAAAGGCAGCTGATATGTCAAGGAAAACAAGAATAAAGGCTTGTTTAGTATTATCAATACCTCTTAATATTGTGTCATAAAGGATCGTTAGTAAGGTTTCTACTCCATGGAAGGGTCTAAAGCCATATTGATGTTCATCAAGAATGTTTAATGTGTCAATAAAATCTTGTAGTTGAATTTGTACAATTTTTTCAATAAGTTTAGCCATAAAAGGAATACTTGATATAGGTCTGTAAGATTTTGGGGATAGTTTATCTAATGTGTTATTTTTAAGTATAGGACGTATTTGAACATGTTTGAGGGATGGTGGTAAATAGCCTTTTTGCAAGGATAGATTCACTAAAGGTAGAATGAAAGAAGAGAGTATTGGGAAAGTCTTCTTTATCCAATCAACTGGGCATGGATCAAGGTATGAAGTTGTTGTATTAATGTTAGTTATTGTAGTTTTGAGAGTAGTTTTTGATATTAAGTTGAAGTTGGTCCAGTTATCAACTGTAGTTTGCTTTAATTGTGTTTTAATTTGTGGTTGAGTAATATTTGATGGTGTTGTTTGTAGGTTTGTTTTGTTGCTATAGTATTGAGCTAATTCTTGTGGGGAGATATCTATTGATATTTCATCATTATTTAGAGTTTTGTTTGTTAATTTCTGTACTATACAGAATAGTTCTCTTGGTCGATTAGTGGCTCTTGATATTATATTAGAATAATAATTTTGCTTGGAGTTGTTTATTGTTTGTTTATAAATTTGTAGTGTTTTAGTGTAATTCTCATGATTTATTAATGATTTTGATTGTCTCCATTTCCTTTCCTCTTTTCTTAGTTGTCTTTTTAATGTTTTGATAGATGTATTAAACCATGGAGTATGTCTTTTTTCAATTTTATTGTTTATATTTTGGTTTGATTGATTTGGGTTATTTTCTGCTGCTTTGGAGATTATATTGTTCCAGTTTTTGATAGATTCTTCGAGATTTGTGGGTGTTTGTGTAAGGTGTGGTATTATTTGATCTAAAAATTCCTCTTCATTGAATTTTTTGAATCTTTTAGTTTGAGGGGGTTGTGGTTTTTTAGTATGATTGTTGTATGTGAAGGTTATATTGAATTTTAAAAGATAGTGGTCAGACCAGGGGACTGGAATGTTTGAGAGGGATTCAGAGTTATATAGGTTGTATATAGAGTTTGGTAGGAAGACCATATCAAGTGTTTTTCCTTTATTGTGTGTTTGTTCAGTTATTATTTGATGAAAATCCAAATTATTTATCATTTCTAAGAAGTGATTAGAATGATTATTGGGTGTTGATGGAAGGTTAAAGTCTCCCATAAGTATTACAGGATTTGTGTCTGTGGATGATGCTAGTAATTCAATTAAGTTGTAAATTTTATCTATGTAGTATTCTGGTGGTCGATATATTAGTGATATATTTATGTTTTTAATTTTTATGGTGAGTATGTCAACATTGTCTATATTATTAGATGATATTAATTTTGCATTGAGGTTTTTCTTTAATATTATAAGTACTCCTCCTCCTTTTTTTTGTATTCTGTGAGTATGGAAGATCTCATATTCAGGTGTCTTTAGTTGGTTTAAGAATACTGAATCAGTATCTTTGAGCCAGGTCTCTGTTATACAAAGGATATCTGGTTTATCATCTTTGATAATGTCTATAAAAATTGGTAGTTTGTTTTTCATAGATCTTGCATTAATGAGTTGGCAGGTAAGATTTGTGTAGTTTTGTATATGAGGTGGGTGTGGTGTGTTGCATATTTTTGTTGTTGTTGTTATATATAAGTCTAGATTGTCTGGATCTAAGGTTGGTTCCTATTTTGAATGGGTTTGTTAGATTATCAAGTTTTGATATGCTTTGTATTATGGGGATTGGTCTATTATTCTTATTATCTATGGATTTTATTAGATTTATCAGTGTCAGGATTGTAATACTAATAAGTATAGTTTTGATGGGAGAAAGGAGTTGTTTATGCATTGTTTTGTATTTAGTTTTACTTTTATGTTTTAATTAGTAGAGTTCCAATAAAACAGAATAGTGTTATTAATTAATATTAGTGATATTACCTGTAATAATGATATTAGTGATGATACTAGAGTTTCAGTGATAGTAGTATTACTAAGGCTTATATTGAGATAGAGTAACTTAACATTAATACCATTGTTTCAGTGATAGTAGTATAATTGCAGCTTACAGGGTGAAAGAGAAACTATTCAGTGATAGCAGTATAATTGTAATTTATGAAAAATAACAAACTAAAACTATAACTGTAGCATTAAAACCAGGGTTTCAATGAAAGCTGTATAAATGGAGATTATAGATTGAAAGAGAAGCTATAACATTAACATCAATGGTTAATACCAGTGACAAAACTTGATAAAGATGCTAGTGATAATATCAGTGTTTCAGTGATATCTGAGGCTTACATGGAGAATGAATAACTATAGCAAAAATATATTGTTTCAGTGATAGCAGAATAACTGCAGCTTATAGGGAGAATAAGAAACTATAACATTAAATACTGGTGTTTCAATTATAAGAGGATAATTGAAGATTTACAGGGTGGAAGAGCAGCTATAAAGTTAATATCTGTGGTTCAATGATAGCAGGATAATTACAGCTTATAGTGTGAAGGAGAAGCTATAATAAACAGCAGTGTTACAGTGATAGCAGGATAACTTCAGCATAACAGTTGAATGAGAGGTTATAACATTGACACCAGTTATGATATTAGTTACTTGCAGTTTCGATATTATTGATTTTAAACAGAGTTGGTTGACATAACTTTATGAAATGTAGTCTCCATCAAAGTACTCCGTCTAAGGGCCACGTCAAAGGGCCCTTTGGCGTGGTCCTTAGGCGCGGGCCCGACAGGCGCGGGCCTGTTTGTTGGCAGTTGTTATTTAAATGCCTGGTGCACCTCCCCCCTCACAGCCCCGATCAGGCTCGATTCAGCAGAGTGAGGTGGAATCTGTCTCAGGGCTTAGCTGATGGTTTGCTATGTTCCCCGGTTGCTGGCAGTTGGTATTTAAATGCCTGGTGCACCTCCCCCCTCACAGCCCCGATCAGGCTCGATTCAGCAGAGTGAGGTGGAATCTGTCTCAGGGCTTAGCTGATGGTTTGCTATGTTCCCCGGTTGCTGGCAGTTGGTATTTAAATGCCTGGTGCACCTCCCCCCTCACAGCCCCGATCAGGCTCGATTCAGCAGAGTGAGGTGGAATCTGTCTCAGGGCTTAGCTGATGGTTTGCTATGTTCCCCGGTTGCTGGCAGTTGTTATTTAAATGCCTGGTGCACCTCCCCCCTCACAGCCCCGATCAGGCTCGATTCAGCAGAGTGAGGTGGAATCTGTCTCAGGGCTTAGCTGATGGTTTGCTATGTTCCCCGGTTGCTGGCAGTTGGTATTTAAATGCCTGGTGCACCTCCCCCCTCACAGCCCCGATCAGGCTCGATTCAGCAGAGTGAGGTGGAATCTGTCTCAGGGCTTAGCTGATGGTTTGCTATGTTCCCCGGTTGCTGGCGTAGACCTGTCAGCTTCCGGTTGGTGACAGGAGTAGGGTTGCATATTCCTCAAGCTTCAGCTGTACGTAGACCTGCCAGCTTCCGGTAGGTGGCAGGAGTAGGGCTGTTGACTCTTACAGCGGTGGTTGTCGCCGCAGCGTGAGTTGCAATGGCGATTCTGGATTGTCAGTGACAAAGTTCAGTAGATACCGCTGGCTTTACCCGACTGTGGTGAATCCAAGGTTCTAGTTCTGCAACCTTAACTGCTGTAGGGGTTGATAGTATGACGACATAGGGTCCTCTCCACTGAGGCGATAACGGTTCCTTCCTCCACTCCTTGATCCACACCGTGCTTCCAGGCTTGAAGGGATGCAGTGGTTCAGTCAGATTGATGGGTAGTTGGTCTTGTACCCAGGCATGGAAACCCTGCAAGACAGAACCTAGAGCCAACAGCTCTTGTCTAGTGATTTCCTACCTAATCTGGTTCATATCCCCCTTTATTCCCTGGACAATGGGTGGAGGTCGCCCATACAAAATCTCAAATGGGGAAACTCCTAATGACTTTGTGGGGGCTGAACGTATCCTGAGAAGGGCTATAGGAAGAACCTGAGGCCGCTTCAGGTGAGTTTCCTGGCAGAATTTAGACAACTGGGATTGCAGAGTGCGGTTCATACGCTCTACCTTTCCTGAGCTTTGGGGTCTGTAAGCTGAATGTAATTTCCATTGCACTTGTAGAGCTTGGGCCAACTGTTGAGTCACTTGAGATACAAATGAGGGACCATATTTAATAGACTTGCCTCCTGAGGTTATTAACCCACGTTCCTTGTACAGGGCTCCATGGGCGTATAATGTGGTGAAGGCATACTTGGAATCTGTGTACACATTCAAACAGAGCCCTGTCCCTATTATCAGTGCCCTAGTGAGGGCTATCAGTTCAGCTTTCTGTGCTGAAGTCCCCGGGGCCAAAGCTGATGATTCTATTACCATGTCCAGGGTCACCACTGCATAACCAGCACATCGTCGTCCGTTGATGACAAGACTACTTCCATCCACAAAGAAAGTTCATTCAGGGTCATTTAATGGGACATCAGTTAGATCAGGGCGACTGGAGAATACAGTGTCCATTATTTCCAAGCAATCATGATGGGGGGAGGGGGGGGGGGCCTGGACCAATTGGCAACAGCGTAGCTAGGTTCAAAGCTTGACTGACGATCAACTGCAATCGGGGGTTTTCACACAACATGCTTTGGTACTCCAGCATTTGTGAATTTGTGAACCAGTAATTCCCTTTGTGTTCCATAAGAGTCAGGACAGAATGTGGTACCGTTACTTGGAGAGACTGACTCAAAGTGAGCTTGTCGATTTCACTCACCAAGAGAGCTGTAGCTGCCACAGTTCAGGCAAGGTGGCCATCCTTTTGCTACAGTGTCCAGTTGTCTGGATAGATACGCTACAGGTCGCTGCCAAGATCAGAGGGATTGGGTCAAAACACCCAGAGCATTCACTTTTAGAGTTGGTGGCTATCAATAGGTCATCTACATACTGGAGGAGGACTCTTTTTCCCGGAGTAACAGAGTAACTTGAAAGATCTTGGTTGAGAGCAGCACTGAAGAGAGTAGGTGAGTTCTTAAATCCTTGGGGTAGTCGAGTCCAGGTGAGTTGACCCTGTCTTCCTGTAGTAGGGTCTTCCCATTCAAAGGCAAACAAAAGTTGGCTGGTTGATGCTAGCCATATGCAGAAAAAGGCATCCTTCAAATCCAAGATGGTGAAGTGAGTAGCCTCAGCGGGGATCAGTCCCAGGAGAGTATAAGGGTTTGGTACTACTGGATGTATAGTTTCGACTGCATTATTTACTCGTTCCAAGTCCTGCACTGGGTGGTAGTCACATGTCCCAGGCTGCTTGACTGGGAGGAGGGGGGTATTCCAGGGCAATTGGCACTCCCTGAGAAGTCCATACTTCAATTAAATGAAAGTGAATTCCTTCAATCGCCGGTCGCGGGAGAGGGTATTGTTTCATGTGCACTGGTTCCACTCCTGGTTTGAGGGTGACAAGCACAGGGGCTAGGCCTGGAGGATTATCCTCCGCCCATACCTCGGGCGGAGCTGAGATTCTGATGGGTATACGGGGGCTGGCTGCCTTGGTCGGAGATGCACTATAGAACCGCCACTCTTCTTCCCGGGGGACAGTCAGTACCGTCAGGCCAGCAGATTTTGAGTTCAGTCATTTCCATCTTCCCCCTTCAACAAAGGATATCTGCGCCTGGAGCTTAGCAAGCATATCTCGGCCCAAAAGGGGAATTGGGCATTCGGTCATGTATAGGAACTGGTACGTTTATCTTCCGTCCCCCTAGTTCACAAGTGCGGTTCTGCAAAAAAGGCTGTGTGGCCCTAGCTCCAGTAGCTCCGACAATGGTGATGGATCGAGAAGACAGAGGGGCCACTGGTTTTGCTACTACTGAATGTTTGGCCCCCGTATCCACCATAAAGTCCATATATTGGTCCCCAATTTTTAAACTGACCATAGGCTACTGGGGACCCAGAGGAAACTTGGAGCCCGGTCTGGCTTAGTCTTCATCCATGCTGTAGCCCCCTTCGGCTGCCATTCCCTCCATAGCTGCTTCATCTTGTCGGAACTATGTGCGGTACATTCCTCCCTGATTCTGGAATCCCCCCCCCCCAGCTCTCTGTGTGCTCCCTCCTCCCCTCCAGGAGGCGGAGTCAAAGTTCAGGCATTTGTTCTTCCAATGTCCTTCTTCTCTACAGTGGGCGCACTGATTTGCGCCCAATGGGGGCCGACCATCTCCTCAGCCCCTTCCACGTCCTCGAGTCCTTTGGTTAGAGAAACTTCCTCCTCGTCGTTCAACTAAAGCTGCAGCAAGGAAATCAGCTTTCTTCTTTATTTTACGTTCACTTTTCTTCTGACGTTCTTGATCACGATTCACAAACACTTTCTGAGCAACTTCCATTAACTGGGCCGCATTCATGCCCACAAATCCTTCCAACTTTTGCAGTTTCCGTCTTATGTCTCCCTGGGACTGACTCACAAAGGTCGCATATACCATGCGCAAATTTTCCTGGGCTGCCGGATCATATGGGGTATATAGTCTGTAAGCTTCAGATAAGCATTCATAAAAGGCCGCTGGGCTCTCGTCTGGATGCTGGATGACTTCTGATACCTTTCCGATATTCATGTCCGCCTGGCTTCCTTTCTTCAGGCCTTGCAGTAGGGCCTGGCGGAACCGAGTGAGGGCCACTGCCCCATCGGCACTGTTCGGATCCCATCTAGGATCGTCATTTGGAAAATCCACGGCGGCTGCTTGCTGGGGATCTAGGCCTGCTGCTTCTACCGGATTTTCTTCTAACCATCGGGTAGACGCTTGCACAATCCATGCTCGTTCTTCAGTAGTGAAGAGAGTATCTTTCTTTTTATCTTTATTATAAAACTTTTTATACCGCCTGAACCAAAAAGGCATACAGCGGTGCACAATAAAACAAGGCTACTGAATAAATAGAAAGGAACGCCAATTATTCATAAAAGAGACAGCAGAGGATAGAATAAGGAAATTGGAGATACAGACCAATCAGCTATGGGCAGGGAGGGAAGGGAGATCAAAAGCAGTACAGAAAAGGTAAGTTTTGAGGGAAGCCTTGAAAGTACTAAAGGATGACTCCAAACGTAGAGCAAGGGGGAGAGAATTTCAAAGGCGGGGGCCGAGGAAGAAAAAGGCAGAAGAACGTGTTGATTCAAGATGAGCCCTGGAAGGGGGTGGAAGAAAAAGACGGTTAGCGTGAATTGACCGAAGTGCTCTGGAGGGACAGTGGAAGTGCACCAAATCAGAAAGATAAAGAGGAACACCGGTGTACAAAGCCCTGTGAACAAAAATCAGAACCTTATATTGAATACGGAAAGGGATAGACAGCCAGTGTAAACGAATAAGAAGAGGAGTGATATGAGCAGAACGGGAAGAGTTGGTCAAAAGACGAGCAGCAGTATGGTGGACCAGTTGAAGACGACGAAGCTGTGAAAGGAAGGCCAGCCAGGGAAGCGTTACAATAGTCTAAACGAGAAACTACAAGAGAAAGAAGAAGTGTGGTCAAGGAAGAGAAGGAAAGAAAAGGCCGGATAGCACGAAGTCGACGCAGTGTATAGAAGGAATGCTGGACAACAGAGGAAACGTGCTCTTGGAAAGTTAAAGCCGAGTCCAGGGTAACACCAAGATATCGCATAGAGGAAACAAGGGGGATAGGCCCAACGGACAGAGGGAGCAAGAGGGAAGAGGAGCACCAGCAGTGAACCAGATGGCAGAGGTATTAGACAGATTAACATGCAAAATGTTCTCAGAAAACCAGGAAGAAACAGCGGAAAGACAGACATTGAGGGGACCAATATCGGGAGAGAGAGGGCAAGTGTGATAGAGAAGAATGATATCATCTGCGTAATAATACGCAGAGATACCGTGCTGTTGGATAAGTAAAGCAAGAGGGGCCAGAAAAATGTTAAACAGAGGGGCCAATACAGAACCCTGAGGGACACCACAGGGCAGAGGTGAAGGAGAGGATGAAGTAGTACCTGATAGGACTGAGAAAGACCGATCGAAAAGAAAAGAGTGAAACCAGCGAAGGACTGAACCAGAAAGACCAATAGAGCGAAGCCTTGAGAGGAGAGTACGGTGATCAACGACATCGAAAGCAGCAGAGAGATCAAGTGAGACAGCCAGAGAGCTAGAACCGTGGTCATGAGCAACGTGCAACTCGTTAAGAAAGGAGATGAGAATAGATTCAGTACTGTGCCCAGGACGAAAACCAGATTGACGGGGGTGAAGAACCAAAGAATCCTCCAAGTGTGAAGATAACTGAGAGAAAACCACCCGTTCAAGAAGTTTAGAGAGAAAGGAAAGATTAGAGATGGGACGCCAATTAGAGGGAGAGGTAGGATCCAGGGAAGGTTTCTTCAGGAGGGGACGGATAAGAGCATGCTTCCAGTGGGAGGGGAAAGTACCGGATGAGAGACTGGTGTTAAAGATGGAAAGAACAAAAGGGAGGAGAGCCAAAGAGGGCTCAGCAAGCCAGTGAGAAGGTATAGGATCGGACGGACAAGTGGTTTTCCGAGTGGAAGAAAGAACAGTAGAAAGTTCAGAGAGTGTGATGGGCTGGAATACAGACCAACAGTATGAGAGAGGAGGGACAGTAGGGGAAACTGATGCAGAGGAGGGAACTGGGGAAAGAGGAGGAGGGGGAGAGAGGGGGGGGGGGACAGGAGGGGAAAAGCTGCCGGATGGAAAGGACCTTGCCAGCAAAAAATGAAGCCAAAGCATCAGGTGTGGGGTTATTAGAGGAGGATATAGCAGGAAGAGAAGCGGCAGGGGACGAGGAGGGTGCAGAGAGAATGGAGGATGTGGTATAGCTGACGAGTGGAATTTGCCAAAGAAGAGAGAAGCCTAGAAAAATAATCCCGCTTAGCGGAGTGCAGAAGGGAGCGATAGTGAGAGTGACAGTAACGGAAATGAGAGAGTAGCAGGTGAGGGGGACTTACGCCAGTGGCGGAGAGCCCGACGTAGGTAAGAGCGGTGAAGACGAAAACCTGGAAGATACCAGGGGGAATTGGGGCGGTGGCGGACTACAGAAGAAGGGCGCAGGGGAGCAATCCTATCCAAAGCAGTGGAGAGAGGAGTCCCAGCACTGGGCTTGAAAGTCAGCAGAAAGCAGAGAGAAGTCCTTAGGGGAAAGAGTGTCTGAGGGTGGAAAGAGCTGGATGGAGTCGGGGGTGAGATGACGAGCTGAGCGAGCGGAGGGTAGTAGGGGGAGAAGGAGAGAGAGGACAGGGAAGGACAAAACATAAACAATGGTCTGACCAGGGAAGGGGCTGGGAGGAGAAAGAGGAGGGAACAAAGGAAGAGGGGTGACGGGAGATAACTAAGTCTAAGGTGTGGCCAGCTGCGTGAGTAGGGACATGCTGGGAGAGAGTAGACGGGAGCTGGTGACAGTCAGCCCATGTAGGCTGATGGGTTTGCATAATACTGGACATTAATTCAATCAAATCTTGGGGCTTCTCAGTATAGGATGCATAATGCGTCTTCCAGTTCAATAAATTAGTGGTGGAAAAGGGCACATAAACAAGACTAGTTGGTCTCACCACCACCTGGTCCTGGTCATTAAGAGTAGGGTAGACCTGGGACCTGGCGTAATGGCATAACGTGACCATCCCTCTGACTTGCTGTTGTACTTCTGAAAGTATAAGGTGGTCTGGATTGTTGGAATTCTGCTCCCGGGCCTTGGCTGTCAGCAGTAAGTGACCCCAAACTGGCAAACGAATCCCTGCTGGCAGTGTTGTCTGACGATGGTCCTCCCGAGGCACTCTGAACTGAGCCGGGGCTTCCGGTCAAGAGGGGGTGCGCATCGTCCTGCTGCGGAGGTGGCTGGTGGACTACTTGGGGTAAATCTGCAGGGAGGTGTCCCCCTGCGCCAGGCTCTGCCCGGGGTGGTGGCAGAGCTTTGGGGACTGGCCTATAAAGGCACTGGGGTGGATGGGTTAAAATATCTGGAGATTCTGGGGTAGAATAGACAGGCAGTTTCTTTTCCCCAGCCTTCCGGACCCCCCTTGCGGTTGCTACAAGTATCCTGCACTGTTCCTCATAACGCTTCATCCAGGAGGGCCCTTTTTCACAAACACTTAACCAGGAATCTATATAGGGGAACTGGTCAGGGTGTTCTGTTCGTACAATATGGTGAACTAAAGATATGATACTAACATCAAAAGTACCCCAGGGGGCCACGAAGTGACCAGTACAGGCCACTCCCTCTCACAAAGCATTTCTAATCGGGACAGAGACATTTTTATTCCATAGTCTTCGGCAAATCCCTTGCTAAAATTCTTGATCATACATTTCAATGGAGTTTGCATGAACTCCGACCCTCCCATAATGACGTACACAACAACAGACAGTAGGGGCGGGTAGTCGGGCTGCAGGTAAGGGGTCCGTACAGCCCTAGGAACAAATAGGTAGACAAACATCAAACACTTCCTCCTTTTCGCGACCTGGGCGTGGTCGCCTGGCCAGGAACTGCGCTAATCAGGAGTCCGCACTCGCTTGGTCTGTGTTTTCAAGACCTCTCATTCACACACACACAAACCAGCAAAATCCAACATTTCCAGTGTGACAGAACTATATGGCAATGTTCCTCTGGGTGCACTCTATAAAGACAGGGGGGGGGCATTCCCATTCACATTAAACCTCCCATTGACCTGGGGTCATTACAATTACATAAGCACCAGAGAAACCTCTCTTAAAATTCTTAAGGAAACACTGCAGAAGGCTCAGTATAGATACACCCCTGCCCATGCTGTTCAAAACCTTTGTGTCTCTCTCTCATTCAGGTTTCTCTCTATCAAATCCCACAGAAATCACTCTCCAGCAACTGGAAAATTAACATTTTCCTCCTCCCTTGGTCCGTGCTCGGACCTCTAAGCCGTTCAGGTTTCCTCCATAAATCAGAGAATAAACAAATAAAAATAATAAGATAACAGGAACAGTTGATGTAGAAATACAGGCAGGGCTGAGATATAACTAAAACAGTTGAGGAGATCCGAAGGGGTTAATAGGAACTAAAACATTCCTTTCTGCAGGCTGTGTGAAAGACACACCCCTTCTCCCTCTGCCTGCTAGAGACACGGTGTCTCATGCCGTGCTGAAAGAACACAGAGACAGCTCGTCTTCGCTGTGCTGTGCTTAGACTTGATTCCTTAAAGTGACTCCTGAGGGTTTTTTCTCTTTTCTCAGTACTGTTCCTTAATTAATAACCTTACATTATACCAGAAGTGAAACCTGCGGTTAGACAACAGACAGAGGGTGCGGGTGATCGGACTGCCGGTAAGGGGTCTGGGCAGCACTAGAAACAGAGGGAGACACACAGACATGCTAGCAATGTTTTCCCAAATTCCCAGGCCTACCTTACTAACCAACAGCAGCCGGCCTCGCGCACTTATGCAAGACGTACTCGGACTGCTGAACCAAGGGCAGTAGTTTCGGCCTCGTGCACTTATGCAAGGCGTACTCAGACTTGCCCTGAGAAGTGATCAGGCTCTTGGTACCGTACCAATTTAGTCTCGCGCACTCATGCAAGATGTTTCCCAAGCTAGCTGACTAGATAGCAACAAAAGTTCTACACCGGATCTGGTACCTGCTACAGAACCAGTTCTTGGGTTTAATTCTGGACTCCCCTCGGGTTCAGAGGTGTTGGCCGGCCGGATCCAGTAGCCCGCCGAGGCAAGGCGAACCCTCTCCGATACAAGAGGACCGGTGGTGCCTGAGGATTCCCCTGCAGTCAGCCAGAGACTGTTCCAGCCGGACCAAACCTTGAGGCGGTAAAACGTAATATATTCACTTGAATACCATCCACTACTCGCACATTTCCGGCCAACGCACCAAGAATATGTAGCAGCGAAGTGCATGCAATGAATAAAACCAGGAGTCAGTTGCAGGATCCAAGCCAATTTATTGTGCACAGGCTCAGACAGAATCGTGTCCAAAAGAGACTGAGCAATGGAGTACAGGAGCAAATTCCTTATATACAATTTTTACAGTTTGATACAGGCAAACGTTCTATTGGTCCCAATGCCCCTTGCACTTGTCCAATCGGGGACCCTCTCTGGGCCTAGCTCCCTGTTCCCCCTTCTCAGGCTATTCTAACAAAGGCATAGTCTTAGATATTGATACATTTCTACTTCAAGGACATTTCTAGCTCAGAGAATGCAAGACCAGTTCTATCATCAGCATAAAGGAATTATACAAACTTTTCAAAAGCAGTTTAAATCAGTTTCTCAAACTCTGGTTCTCTTCAACACTAGTCTCAGGTGGGGGTTGGGGTCTAGGCCTAGTTTACAGGCCATAGCCTACCACACTTTGACTTGAAAGGCACTATTCATGTGTTTTTAATAGTTCCTTTTATATGAAGGTGAAGCTTTATTATATTCTCCTTTATATAATTTTTATACAGTGTTCCATTATTTGAGTTAACATCTTTTAAGATGAGGGAACTTTTATTTTGACTTGCATTAGTTTCTGATGGAATATTGTCTACCAGCTCTAACGCAGTTTAGCCTGCTATTCTACGCCACCCCTGTGTGTTTAATTATATTGCAGTTAACATTGACTTTCTCTTTGCCACCATTATGTCCATATTTGAGATGTAAGTCTTCCTTCCCGTCTCTCCCCCGTATTTAGATTGGTCCGTGACCTAAAGTCACAACAAAGTTCCAGCCTTCACACTTGCTGTAGTATTTATATTAAGTCTCTTATTTTGGCTTCATGTGGTGAATTACATGTCTGTCTTCTAGTTATACAATCCTTTCCTTTAGTATTCGCTTCTCTTAAATTATGGACTTACCCCAACCAATGTTCCCTCTAATTTTCTGTAGGCTGTGTGCGCATAAAATATCAGCTGTGTGCAGCTTTTGAAGGAAGGTTACATTTTTGTGCGCCACATAATGACACTCGGAGTTATATACTTTAAAATTTGACTACACATCAGAATACAGTATGTATACCACATTGATTTTAATTAAATTAAATGAAAATAGACGATTACTAAATGAAGCAGGAAATTTCTAGTAATTACAATCATAACTTTTAAATTTTAAGACGTCTGTGTTTTCTATCAGAATCAGAGCCGTAATTTTTGTGCGCTCTGTTGTAAAGTATGTGCGCTCGCTCGGCGAGGTGTGTGCGCGCGCACACGCGCACAGCTTAGAGGGAACAGTGACCCCAACCCAGGGGGATCTCCTATAGTCCTCCCATCAGTCTTTGAACACCATTTGGTTTTTATTTATACGTTCATTAAGATTTCAAAACTGTCTTCTGTGTTTTATTACTTCTATGCATAAAAGTACTTGCAAGGTCCAATGAATCCATTTTACTATTTTTATTCTGTTATTTATATGTATCATTTTATTATAACTAACAACTGAGATAAATTTTACTGAGCTAATGGTTCTCTATATATTTAGCTCTTATTAGTTTACTATTGTGCTTATGTTTATGTTTATTTTATGCTTTATTTTGATGCATGATTGTGTTAATGTCTGTTTTTGATTTATTTGAGGCGTGCCCCCCCCTGAGGAAGGCAGGTTTGCCAAAACATGCTGTGTTGGGGTTGGTTTTTTTTTATATTGAAATTTCAATCTTTACACACAAGAAAAACAAAAGAAATCATGTTGGGGTTTCTTAATAAAGGCTGTCTGAATCCACCTTGCTCTTGTTTGTGTTTGGTTTTCATTTCCTTGCCATTAAAGCGATCTATAATTTTATCCGATACCTTCTTGAAATCTATTGCTATTTATTGTTTCATTCATATAACACTACACATTAAAACAACAAAGTACAATTAGGATCCATGGTACTCACAATATCAACAAAATACACAATAAAACACCTTAATAGACAGGGGAATATATATACTGAGAACATAGCTAAAGAAAATGTAGTTGAACAATTTATTCATCCATCCACTTTTATCTACCCCCATCAGTTGCCTCATTGACTAAAAGCTTGGCAGAAGCAGCAGGATTTTACTTGCTTTCTAAAGTAGAGAGAGTGCCCTGTTTTAGGTGAAGCCCTGCTGGGAGTGCGTTCAGAGTACTGGATGCCTCTGAGAAAATGGAATGAGAAGTGATCTACAAAGCTGGGAAACTGATTTGAATGCCTTTAGTAGTAGTTCGTTACAAGTGAAATGACAGCAGATAAAGGTCAGCATGGCCCAGCAAGGTAGTCAGTTGTATCTGTACAGGTTACTACTCCCCCCCCCCCCCTACCATTCCTTATTAGGGTTGTACCTGCCACTTCATTCAGGTCTCTCTATGCCTTTGTTTAGGGTTGTACCTGCCACTCTGTGCATGCTATCCTAATGCCTATTTTGAAGTGTAAAAATCATTTAAACTTGGTTTTGATTCCACCCTAGCTAACTAGGAATCCTCTGTTTTATCCTAATCCCTTTTTGAACTTCATCACTTTTTTTTTTGTCTCCACCCTGAGGGCATTCCAGACATCCATGGTCCTTTTAGTGAAAAAGTATTTCCTGATGTTGCTTTTAAGTTTACTTCCTTGTAACTTGATTGTTTACAGTCTAGGAGAGGGTGCTTGTTTCACTGCCTTTAGAGCATCAGACACTGTGAAAAGGCAGCAGTCAAAGCCTGAGGGATGCAGGCCTTTCAGTGAGGTGATGGTACCCCTGTAGAGCTCATTGGTGAGGCAGCTACTAAACAAAGGAGTGATAGTGTGCTTCCCTCTGGTAACCTGTAATTCTCCTAGGACAAGCAAGTTGAGTCGGCCACAATAGGTGATGTCATCCGACGGTGCCGAGACGGAAGTACTCTCTATAGCCGGGTCTGCCCCAGCCAACCACTTTTTCACTCTTCCGCCTTGCCAGCAAGACGTACTCTCCTACTCTCTACAATACCATCACAATTTTCCACTAAGGATTCAAAGGACAAGAACTACGTTACATCAAAAAATCAGATGATAAACTACAATCAAGATCATGCCTAAATCAGGGTTTAAAAAATGCCCCGGCTGCTCAAGAAAGATGAACTCCACAGACTCACATGACCGATGCTTGAGATGCCTCAGAGTCTCCCACAGGGTTGAAGACTGCACTCACTGTACCTATATATTTATTTCTGTACCTATATTTATTTATTTACATTCTCTTATATACCATGCTATTCTGCATCAGTGCGGTTTACATTGAACAAACTGAAATTACATTGAACAGGGCATTATAACTTGGAGATAACTATTTTACAGGGAACATGGGCTATGGAGGGTTAAGTGGCTTGCCCAAGACCACAAGGAGCACTGTGCCAGAATGTCTCCCCGAGTCAGAAAATCCAGATGGCATGCCCTCCAAGATCTCATCCAGGAGGTAAGAAGCCCAGCGATCCTAGCTCCAGCTGACCATGTGGCTGTCCTCCCTGCTCTCGATGCCTCCACGATGCAGCCTGCCGCCTCCGCAGCTCCGGATGTGCCCCCTCCGGCCTCCATCCGCAACCACGATGTCTCTGCCTTGCCCTCAGGTCTGCCTCCATCTCCTGCACCGCTTGAAGCTGGACTTATGCCCTCAGAGTATCCTCTGCAGCTGCAGCCGACAACGTGGGATCCTCCAAGCATGCAGGCAGCCATCTTGCCTCCTTCCTCTGGCTCCGCCCCCCATGGCACCATTGGACAGTGCCACGGCAACGAGACTGCCCCTGGCTCTGCCCACCGTGGTGCCATTGGCCAGTGCCATGGCAATGTGCCAACATCACCACGATGCTCCTGATGCTCCCCCTCCCACCGGCAAGCCTCTTCGTCGGCGTGGAGACAGCGCTCCAGCCCGCGCTGACGTAGTTAGAGGCTCTGGAATGCATCACAAGCGTCAGATGGCATTCCAGCATGGGCGGCAGCAACAGAAGACCACCTTTTAAGAGGCACCGCAGACACGGGAAAAGTAAGCACAGACCCCAGCACAGGCACAGAAGATCCAGCAGCTCCTCTAGCCCTGCGTTTCACAGCAGCTACATGTCCCCCCCACTCTGACTCTGAGCTGCAATCCCCGGAGGTGTACAATCTCCCACCTCTTGCGGCCCTCCCAGGAGCAAATCTGCGGACCGCCACTGACTCTCCCTCTTCAAGGGGTCCCAGACAGTGCACCATACCTGGACTTGATGCAGTTTTCAGCCCTGCTTTTCAATCTCTTCAACCAATGGGCACGGACCAATGCAGCCACCCCGGCTTCTTCTTCGGGTCAGTGTTCCCATTTCCCCATCTGCATCCATAGGGCTGGCTCCTCAGCCCCCCTGCGATGCAGCTACCACTGAGGACACGGAAGAACCCACCGCGCCCGAGTCCCCTGCGGCTGCCAGAGCCTTGGTACACGACATAATGCCTACAATGATGGACCCTACTCCAGGCGCTCCTGAGGACCTCACCTACCCCAGATTCCTCTGCAAACTGGTGACAGCAATGGCCCTCCCTGCAGCCAGCCAACCCTCTGACCAGCGCCCAGAGATGCAAGCAGCGTGAGAATTCCTGGAAACAGAGGGCCCCTGCACTGATACCTGTGCATCCCCTCCTCCATGAGAACCTCCTCAAGCTATGGCAGAACCCCAGCTTGCGACCTCCCTCCTCCCGTAAACTGGACTTAAAATACCAGGTCCAACCCTTGCATGGATTCGACAAGACACAGCTTCCACATCAATTCATCGTGGTGGAGTCTGCCCTCAAACGCTCTAAGTCAATGTGGGTACATTCCAACAATCCCCCGGGCAGGGATCTCAAGCTACTTGATGAGGTCGTGGGAAAAAAGGCCTTCCAAGGTACCATGCTCAAGTGCAAGAGTTTCTGCCCACCAGCTCCAGCATGCCCTCTACCAAGACATCATCCTGGGGCACCTGAAAGACATCATCTCCGCCCTCCCGCAAGAAAGCCAACATACGCCAACGCCTCTCTAGCGGATCTTCAAGAGTGCACTAAGCACCATCTGCGAGCAGCCTTCGACTCCTTTGATGCAGCCACACGCACAGCAGGAACCGCCATCTCCGCTCGCTGCCTCGCCTGGCTTTGGGCCTCCGGCTTCAGAAGATACCCATGAACACATCTCTGATGCCCCCTGTACCAGCAATTCGCTATTTGGGGACAGAGTCAACGACGCCGTCTCCACGATAAAAAAAACAGTGTGCCACGCTGCAGACCCTCGCAGGCGAGGGCCTTGAGCGCACCAACTGCAAGAGCTCCTACCAGCAGAAACTGTACCCTGCTTTCAAATGGTAGTACAACCCCTATCGAAAATGGCAGCAACCACGATACAAACCACAACCTCCAATGTACTTCCTACCGCAGTAAACCTCGCCAACGCGACCAGAGACAGCAAAAGACCTCCCAAGTCGGGCCAACAAAACAAAGCCAACCCTTTTGACAGGCGCAGCAAAGCCTGCCCCCCCCCCCCTCCGGGGGTCGGCTCACCGCCTTCCTGCCGGCCTGGGAATCCATCACGACAGACAAGTGGGTCCTCCAAATAATCAAGAACGGGTACCGCATCAGATTCCACTCAACACTGTGGCAACACAACCCCCCCCCCCCCCGAGAGAAGGCGGACTCTACCTCGCAGATCTGTCATAAGAAATTTCCTCTTTCCTGACCTCCAAGGCAATAGAGCCTGTACCATAGGAGGAAATTTGCACTGGCTTCTATTCCAGGTACTTTATGGTTCCCAAGAAGTCGGGTGGTTCTCGTCCCATCCTCGACCTGCGCAGCCTCAACAAATTCATCAAGGAGAAATTCAGGATGCATTCCCTGGGATCCATCCTCCCCCTCATCCAGCGGGGGGAGTGCCTCTCATCCGTGGACTTAATGTATGCCTACACACATGTCAGCATCCACAAGGACCACCGCAAGTTCCTCCGCTTCCAAATCCAGGGGAGGCACTTCCAATACAAGGTTCTCCCCTTTGGCCTATCCCCTGCACTGAGTTTTCACCAAACGCGTGGCTGTGGCTGCCGCCCACCTGTGCAAACAAGGCATGTGTCTTCCTGTACCTGGATGACTGGTTGATTTCAACGCCCTCCCTGTGGCAAGCCGCAGCATCTACACAACAGACCATCGCTCTCCTATCAACTCTGGGCTTCCTGGTCAACTTCCGGAAGTCGCACCTGCAGCCAACACAGCACCTCAAGTTCATAGGAGCAATAATAGACACCACAGTCTCCTGGGCGTTCCTGCCCCCCTCTCAAAGGAGCGCCATCACCCACCTGATACAACACATCTTGGAGACTGGCTCCACTCCTGCCAGGACACTCCTCCGCCTTCTGGGCCACATGGCGGCCTCTACCCAGGTCGTATCTATGGCAAAGCTCACCATGCGCCGTCTGCAGTGGCACCTGAGGTCACACTGGAACCAGCACTTGCAGCCCCTCTGCACCCTCATACCCATGGATGCTGCAGCAAAAGTATCCCTCTGGTGGTCCCGCATTGTGGAAGCATTGTGGAACCTGTGTCCCTTGGGGAAACTGCTAGGTACGTATGACCTAGATTGGCCACTGTTGGAAACAGAATACTGGGCTTGATGGACCTTGGTCTGACCCAGTATGGCATATCTTATGTTCTTATACCCCCGAGTTGTATTGTGAGGCGGCGAAGGCTGTACTAAGAGGTGATATAATGGCATATGCAGCCAGGACGAGGCGTCTATTAAACGCGAGAGTGCTTCGACTGGAGAAGCAGGTAGTAAGGGCGCGGCAATCCTATGCAGCACACCCCCAAGGGGATTTCTGGGCATGTCTTTCGGACCTCCAAGCAACACTTAATGAAGTCTTACACCAACGCACAAAAAAATCCCATTCATTTTACAAATTCCAGTTACACGAGTATGGAGATAAAACAGGGAAGCTGCTGGCTAGGTGCTTGCGAGCACGAGAATCAAATAAGGTGGTGGCCATATGGAATGAAGGGGGCCGGGTCTGCAAGAATAGTAGGGGAATAGTCCGTTTATTCTGAACATTTTATCAGAAATTATGCACAGCAGATCGGGTTTCCCCAGACAGATTAGTGGTCTACATGCAACAGTGCTCTTTTCCTCGGTTGTCTGAGCAACAGGCCCAGGAGTTGGGAGCTCCCTCTACAGTTGAAGAGATCCAGAAGGATATTGCCAAAGCACAGTGCTGTAAGTCCCCTGGTCCAGATGGGTTCACAGAGTAATTCTACAAGCTACTGCAGGCAGAGATAGCGCCAGCACTAGCGGCAACGTATGAGACTAGAGCAGAAGCAGGGACTTTCAAGGGGGGAGGGAATCATGCCTCTATTGGAGTGGAGGAATGGCCTAGTGGTTGGGGCAAGGTACCTCAGGCCAGAAGGTCAAGGGTTCAAATCCCACTAGAGGACAGCAACCTTGGGCCAGAAGGACTGGGGTTTCTAGTCCCACAGGTGCTCCTTGTGGTCTTGGGCAAGCCACTTAACTTTCTATTGCACATGTTCTCTGTAAAATAGTTATCTCCAAGGTATAATGCCCTGCTCAATGTAATTTCAGTTTGTTCAATGTAAACCACCTTGATATCATGAAAGGCAGTATATAAGAAATGTTAAATAAATATTATGCTGATCCCCAAGCCAGGGAGAGATCCTATGGGGGCTGTTTCATACCATCTCATATCACTGCTCAATTTTGACAGTAAACTATGGGCTAAAAATTTGGTGGATCATTTGGTGGAATGTCTGCCTTACCAGATACATGAGTCCCAGATTGGTTTCATGAAGGGGTGGTGCGTATCCAAGAATATGAGGAGAATCATTGCGTCCCTGAGTGGGTACATGAAAAGCAGATCCCATCACTATTGATTAGTTTCAACGCCGAGAAAGCTTTTGATAGGGTCAACAGGGATTACCTTTTTCAGTTGTTGCCTTGTTATGGGCTGGGGGGGACCTTTCTTCAGCAAATTTGTACCCTATACTCGAAGCCCACATCGTCGATATTGGTTAATAGTATGCTGTCGGACCTCTTCCCCCTTTGTGCCCCTAGCCATCCTTTGCCCACCATATCCCCTTTCTTTCTCTCCTGATTCAGCATCTCCTATTTCTTTTCTTTGCTCCCCCCCCCCCCCCCCACTGTTACCTCCAACTCTGCCGCCCAAACACCCTCCTCCCCTAGATGCTATTTCTGGTACCACCCCTTTGACGCAGATATCCTGTTTTATAGGTCGAGACTGGCAGAGCTGTTAGTGGTGGCTCTGCACTTTTTTTGTTCTTTCCTGGCTCTGCCACAGGTTCCCATAAGTGGAGGTGGGAGATTGGGAAAGGAAAATGCTGTACTGGCCAGCACTGCTTTTGCCCCAAATGTGAGTCAAACTGACAAGCAGAGTAACTAGCAGTACTGCCTACCATTTTGATTCAGAGTTGGGGTGGTGGGGGGGGGGGGGGGGTTACAGTTGGGGCTGGGAAAGCTTGGCCTCACCAAGCCTCTATATGGCGCATCTATGCTTAAAGCTTAATTGCCTTAGATATAAACTTGAATTGTAAGCCCTCCAGGGACATGAAAATACCTACTGTGCTGGACCTTGAACTTCTACTGGAAAGGCATAAAACTGATGCTTTTATTTAATTCCCTAAACCAATCAATTCGGCACTTCTTCACTCATCAAATTCAATAGCTTGAGAATGTAAACTAGCTAAAATTTACAGGATGCCTTGAAGCTTTAGGATATGCAGTGAACTGATCTTGCTGCTGTTGTATCTGTTTTGACATACATTGTACATAAGCTTTCAATTTGCTAGTACTATTTTGTACATTTTTATTTGAAACAGCATTTGCTATAGACATGGACAAGTCAAATAGAGAATTTAATGGAAGGTGCAGACTAGTTAGGCCATTTGGTCTTTTTCTGCTGTCATGTTTCTATGTTTCTTAATTTAATTGAATGGAATTTATCGTCTGCTTAACTAGAAGCACAAGGTGGATTACAATAAAAGGACAGAAACTTTAATTGCCTTTGCAACAAATTCTAGAAATGTTTCGGATTTGCCATCCCCTCTATTGCTCCCTTGTTTTCCTTTTCCTCCATCCCCATCATCTGTTCCCTTGATTCCGCTTTGTCATTCTGTGATCACATTTCATCCATAGTCCGAAGCTTCTTCTATTCCTTATGGCAAATTTGTGCCATCCAGTCTTTCCTCCCTACCCCTTCTCTGACTACACTGCTTATTAGTCTTGTTGTGTCTCATTTGGACTACTGTAACATCTCCCTAGCCAGCCTTCCCCAGTACCAGTTGCACAGACTCCAACTTGTTCAGAACACAGCAGCCCGTATTCTCATGCACGCCTCCCACTCAGATCATGTCATCCCCTCTCCTTATCCGTCTCCATTAGCTCCTCTTGGCCTTCAGAGTCCAGTATAAAGTCCTCACATTTGTCCATAAAGCAATACACACTGGATTCCCTCAGTACCTCTCCAATCTGGTCCAACAGCACAGTTACTTACCTGTAACAGGTGATCTCCGGAACAGCAGGAATTAGTCTTCACATATGGGAGACGTCGCCGACGGAGCCCGCACAGGAATGCTCCCCAGCATCCAATCAGAAAGCCTTTGGGAGCATCCCCCGCGCCTGCGCGGTGGCTTCCCGCCCTTCCTACTGCCTCTCCCCAGTTCAGTTTCATAGCTGAACCAGGAGAGGAGAGGAAGGAATAGAGAGAAAGAGATACAACTCCTAGGGGAGGTGGGCGGGTTGTGAAGACTAATTCCTGCTGTTCCGGAGATCACCTGTTACAGGTAAGTAACTGTGCTATCTCCAGGAACAAGCAGGAATGAGTCTTCACATATGGGGACTCCCTAGCTGAGGATTCCCAGGGGAGATCCCGTAAGCCCGGCCCAGGATGGGATGGCATTTGCCCAACCTGAATCCCCGGCATCCCCCGAGGGATGGAGGGTAGGAGTTGAGAAGAGAGGAAGAGCAAAACCCAAAGACTACAGGGAGAGTAGTCATTAGAATGCATGGAAGCATCATTAAGTTTTTAATGAATTAATGACTTAGTACCATGTAGAGCTTACCTACTGAGTGGTAGGAAGTAGGACTGTGATGGAGGTACTGTAGACGCAGTAGCGAGGTCTTCAAGGGAACTTCACCGCAGCGAGGAAGAAGTTCCAAATCCGGAAGGCCAGGAGATCCAGGAGTCAGCTGGGTCAGGAGAAGGACGGCAGGTCTTCAAGGAAGCTTTATGCAAAGCTGAGCACTCCCTTAGGAGCAGAGTCCATAACTCAGAGGACTAACAGTAGAAGACAGGCCGATCTGGATAGCCTATTCCGGAGAAGAGTAGGGGTGTACCCCGGAGCAGAAGGAGTACACAGCCTGCCCTAGCGAAGAGATAGGGAGACAAGGGTCTGAACCTCCGGGAGGAGGGCATAACTGAAAATAGAAGCTGTTGACTTCACAGCAGTAGAGTACAACCAGTCCGAGGGCCGATCTAAGGAATAGGCAGGCGGACTGGCCGGACCCCGGAGGGGGGGGGGGAGCGTGAGTACCGGCCATTGGGAAAAAAATAGTTGGCAGAACACAGGCACTGTGGGCATCCCCCAAAATGCGCCTATCGAGCAGGTGATATCTGGCATATCTAGGCCGTTGGGCATGGAGAACGCCCCACCCCGGCACTAACGCAGGTACGCCGAGGAACCTACCTCCATGAGCATAACACTGGTAAGGCAGACCTGCCAATGATCCACAGAACGTCCACCTAGGAGGTGGCGTCAAGATCGGTCCGGGAGAGGGATCTATTCCGGTGGAACAAGGGCAGATCGGCGAACGAACAGCACGGTAGCGTGAAGGACAGAGGATAGCATCAGTCCGGAAGAACACACCAGGGGGCTTGAGGCCCTATAGGTGTCCCCAGGACCTGCACGCAGAAACTCGCCCCCCGCACTAATTGGGGGACATGAGGGCATAGTCCTTGGTAAGCATTGGGGGACTATAGCGGCTGGAAGGAAAATTCCGGTACGGAAGCAATCAGCAGGGGAATACTGGCCGAGAAGGGTTCGGGGACGTACCTAAGGGTAAGCCAGTTGACCGTGGGCCAGAGCTATCATGGAGTAGAGGTGGTCTCCCTCTACAAACGGAAGGAGAATACCTGAACCCCTGGATAAGCCCCCAAACCATTTGCCCTACTGAACGAGCCCCAGAGTAGAGCTCAATTGTAAACTTCTGGTAAGAAGGTAAATTGCAGGCAGCCACCCACCGGAGCCTAAAACTGCTTGGTATGAGAGTTCTGGCGCGGGCCCGGGAACTTCAACCCAGGGTGAGGGGTCCCTTGCTTGGGCGCACCTAGCGGGTGGGCGGAGGGGTGACATTTCCTCTTCCTAGGGAAGGAGGGCCTGGTGAGGCGCGCACCACCGCCGGGGGGAAGCCGGGCCCTAGGATGGCTTCTAACGCTGGGAAGGTTAGCGAAGCACTGCGCGACCTGACGTAAGGCTTTGCTATTGAAGAGGTGATCTCCGTCACAGGGAGAATTACCCAGGTTATGCTGTGCCCGTCTACACAACTCGGACGCCTGCAACCATGCTGTACGGCGTGCTCTAATGGCAACAGCAGAGCATCTGCTGACCGACAGGAAGGAGTCTAGAGAAGCACAAGAAAGGAATCCAGAGATATTCCTGCAGTGATAAAGAAGCAAGGAATATTCAAAGGCCTTGGTTGCAGACAAGAAGGGAGACAACAGAGATAATCTCTCGGTGACCTCCCGGAGCGACAGACTCATATAAAAAATATATGAAATAATCCTGGACGCCAGCATAGACGTTTGGAAGGTTTGACGTCCTAGGGTATCTAGCGTCTTCGAGGCGCGGCCTGGAGGGCGAGATGAATGCTTTTCCTTGCTTCCGGCCTTCCTCAGCGCCGATTCCACCACCATGGAACGAAGTGGAAGCTGGTGCTGCCGAAAACCCGGGGAGGGGGGCACCCGATACAGAGCATGCATCGCAGTTGACGGTGCCGGAACCCTCAAAGGCGACCGCCAAGCCCCCAGCAGGAGATCCTGCAGGGAGGGATGCAGTGGAAGCATCACGGCGGCCCGTTCCGCAGGGCCTGGAGTTAGGTCCGGGATAGGGATGGCCAGCAAGTCCGCCATGTCAAGGAGGAAATTCTGAAAGACGGCTCTCCCGGAGGGGCTATGCCGTGGGAGGCGGTGGCGGGAGAGGCCGCCAGGGTACCGAGAAGCCTCTCGGGCTGATGCCCGCTGGGCAGAGGAGGGGACCAACAGCCCCGGACCGGGGTAGTCAACAAGGCATCGTCGGCTCCTGGAATCGATTCCAAGCTAGGCATCGAAGGGGTCGATGGCACCGATGGAGCCGCCGGAATCGGCCTCGGCCCCGAACCCGGGGGCGGCGCTGCCCCCGGCAACTGAAGCGGTTCCGTGGTAGCCGGAGGGCAGTGGCCAATGATCTCCGCTCTGCATCGCGGGAGGGGACAGGGGCCGATCCCGAGACGTGTCGTGGCCAAGTCTTCGAGGCTGGATACCGATTCCAGGCTGGGCATCGAATCGAGTGATGAGATCAACTCCCTTCCAGAGGGCCCCGGCGGGGGCGGCCGCGCCGGCGGTGCTGATCCCGGGGAGCGGATCGGAACCGCGTCAATTGGCGTCGCGAGCATCAAGGGCCCCCGAGGACGAAGCTCGGTGGAGAGGGGGTCATCCGACGCCGGTGCCGATGTCGGGTGGCGGGCACTGCCAGATGCCGGGCCCCCTCTCGAGCCCGCCTGACCCGGAGGGAAATCCTTCCGGGGCATACGACCCGTCCCCGAGGGTACCCAGGTCGCCCGACGATGAGCCCCTGTGGGGAGGGAAGTGCAAAACTCCTGCACCGACGCCGGGGTACCGTCACGGGACGGCACGGATCCAGGCTGGATCGAAGCGATAGAAGACCCCGGGGCCCCCTTTCTCGGAAAGGGCGGGGCCCTTGACGGCCGCGACGATGCCGGGGGGGTCGCCCGTCTGGGGCTGATCGACATACCCCGAGGCTCCCGGGGAAGGCCGATGGCGGTCCCTGGCGCTCAACGTCCCTGCCGTCTCCGGCGGAGCGGTGCCGCGCAAACCTGGTACCACCCTCGCGCAGGGCTGGGATACCGGCAACCCAGCGCGGGTCGAAGCGACCGGCCCCGAAGGGAGCGAGGCCAGATGACCATCCCCGGCGAAGAGTGGAACCATCGACGCCGACGCGCCCGAAGCGGGTACCACCTCCACGCATGGCCTGAACGTAGGGCCGCCAGACTGTGTCGAGTCGGTCGTCCCTAGAGCTGCCGAGGGCAGTGGCAGGTGATCCCCGGTGGGGAGCGGGTCACTAGACACCGACGCCGACGGGCCGGCACCGCCGGAAGCGGATACCACCCCCGTAGGAATGCCATACCGGCAGGAGTCAGTCGGCCCCGGAGGCACCGAGGACCGCGGCTGACAGCCCCCGGTGAGGAGCGGAACGCTCGACACCGATGCCGACGTCGAGGGGTTGGCACCGCCCGTAGCGGATACCACCCCCGCGCATGGCAGGGATGAAGGAACGCCAGACTGGACCGATTCGATCGGCCCCGGACGATCCTCAGTGAGGAGCGGAACGCTCGACACCGACACCGATGCCGGGGGGTCTGCACCGCTCGAAGTGGGTACCTCCCTCGAGCACGGCTTGGATATAGGGAGGTCAGACTCGGTCGAGTCGATCGGCCCTGGAGGCGCCGAGGACACCAGCTGACAATCCCTGGCGAAGAGTGGAACACTCGACACCGGCACCGATGCCGGGGAATCGGCACCGCTCGAAGCGGATACCTCCCTCGAGCACGGCTCGGGAATGTTCTGTGAGGAGCGAACCCCAGGAACATCCCGAAACCCCGTAGATGCTTTGGAGCCCGAGGACTCCCGCCGGGGTATAGTAGCCAAGGGGGACTTGAGGGGTTGGCCTGAGCCGTCGCCATGCCGCGCATGAGACTCGCCCCTCAAGACTTGGTTAGTCTTAACAGACTGTTGCGTGGTTACCTGATCCTGGAGAGAAGAAAAACCCGATGACCGCGCCTTGGGCGTGAAAACGTCATCGAGGGATACCCGAAAAAGGGAAGGTCTTCTCCCGACACTGTAGCCCGGAGGACCCGGGGGGAAAGGGTCAGGCCCCAAACGAGAGAGGCACCAGGCATTGGAGTCCATGTGGAAAACTAAGTCCCCGCAGTGAGGGCACTTCTGGGGCTCCATGCTTTAAGCCCGGTAGGCCTCGGCGCCCAGAGGGAAAAAAGGTCCTGCTAGGCGATGAAAAATAAGTGAGAAAAGAAAAACAAAAGGGGCACAGAGGTGCCGCTGTCGGTGGGAAAAGCCGCGACTACAGAAACAAGAAAAGAAAAAGGTGAAAAGTTCTGCGGTGGCAGGAGGGACGTCCTGCCTGCTCCGCAGAAAACGAAAAACTGGGGAGAGGCAGTAGGAAGGGCGGGAAGCCACCGCGCAGGCGCGGGGAATGCTCCCAAAGGCTTTCTGATTGGATGCTGGGGAGCATTCCCGTGCGGGCTCCGTCGGCGACGTCTCCCATATGTGAAGACTCATTCCTGCTTGTTCCTGGAGATTCTATACTCCCCAGCGCTCACTCAGGTCCACCTAATTGCATGTCCCTCCCTTCCCCTTCCCAGACTCACCTAGAGCCACCCGATACTCTGCCTTCATCTTTCTCGGCCCCAGGCTCTGAAACTCGCTCCCATTAGCCCTCCATTTGGAACCCTCCTTTGCTAATTTCAAAGCGAGGCTGAAGACTCACCTATTCTACACAGCCTTCGACCTCCCCCCTCCCCTCCCGCCTATCTCTTTTAGTGAAATTTTGCTCCCCTCCACTCCAGGTCCTCCTTACCTGTTCTTCCTCTTTATACTATCCCTTTTCTGTATGATTTTGGCGTTCTGTTTCCTTTCCTGGCAGTGTTTACTTTCTTATTGTAAACCACTTTGATACTCACATGTGGGTGGTATATTAAAAACTGAATAAAGATAAAGATGGTCCTTTATGATTGGCTGGATCACATTTTTTTCCAATTGATCTACTACATTCCTAACATTCGTAGCTGCAAAATTTACATATGTGATCTCTAAACAACTGTTTAGTGTTCAGCAAGTTAGTTTGTTGTGGGTCGAGTGACTTACACTGTGACATTATCTGTGACTCAGTGATCAGAAATCCAGGTGTGTCTTGCATGAAAATGCCTGACAAAGAGCAAGGTTTTGCTCCAATCAGTAACAGCATCAGAAAAGAGCCTTCAGTATTCCATCTGAATTATTGTCAGTTACTTCCTCTCTAGGCTGAAGAGCCCTAACCTGTTTAGCCTTTCTTCAGAAAGGAGCTCTTACATCCTCTTTATCATTTTGGTTGCCCTTCCCTGTACTCATATTAGAAATATAAAAGCATAGAAACACGACGGCAGAAAAATACCACATAGTCTATCTAGTCTGCCCTTTCATATCAACTACAATAGTCCCCTTTTTTCCTTTAGAGATCTTCTGTGTTCAACCCATGCTTTGTTTAATTCAGATACTGTCCTCATCTCTGGGAGACTATTACACACATCTACCACTCTTTACATAAAGAAATATTTCTGCATATTACTCCTACGTCTTTCCCCTTTCACCCTCATCCTATGTCCCCCTCGTAGCAAAGCTTGCTTTTAATCAAAAGATGCTTTCCTCCTGTGCATTTATGCTATGGAGGTATTTAAATGTCTCTATCATATCTCCTCTATCTTGCCTTTCCTCTAACATATAGAGGAGATATGATAGAGACATTTAAATACCTCCATGGCACAAATGCACAGGAGGAGAGCCTCTTTTGATTAAAAGCAAGCTCTGCTACGAGGGGACATAGGATGAGGGCGAAAGGCTCAAGTTCTGCCATATTATTTTGAGAGGGGCAGTCAGAAGTACCCACGATACTTACACTGCAGTCACACCATTAGAATATCCTGTTTTAGTCTCCATTCCTTTTGAGTAATTCCCAGTGTTCTGTTTGCTTTTTTCAGCTGCCGCTGCACACTGAGCAAAGGATTTCAAAGTACTGTCCACAATGACTCCAAGAGCTTTCTTCCTGGCTGGGGATTCCTAGGATGGAACTCAGCATTGTTTTCTCTATAGTTGGGATTACTTTTCCCGGTGTGCATCAATTTGCAGTTGCCACTTTACATTTCATCTGTCAATTAGATTCCCAGCCCCAGGTTCTCCTGAAACTACTCAACCCACTTGTGATCTGAAAATCTGTTTTACTTATCGTGCCCTTTTCCAGATCATGTATAAATATGTTAAAAAGAACCCGCTCCAGTACATATTCCTGCAAAACCACTATTTAGCTTTAGAACATAAGAATTGCCGTAATGGTCAGACCATTAAGCCCACTGTCATGTTTCTAACAGTGGCCAATCCAGGTCACAAACTCCTGACATATCCCAAAAATAGTCAGTTCTGTGCTACTTATATCCAGGGATAAGCAGTGTTTTTCTCTTTGAATTACCTTACTAAAGGTTTATAGGCTTTTCCTCCAGGAATTTATCCAAACATTTTTTTAAACCCAGCTACACTACCTCCTTTGACCACATCCTCTGGCAATGAGTTCCTGACAACAGAAAAAGACCACATGGTCTATCTAGTCTGTCCTTATATGTTGGCAGCTAAGCGGGTATTTATGGCATCTAGAAACTTTACCTCCTATCCACTCTAAATTGAAACATATGAAAATGACAACATAAAAAGACCATATGGTCTATCCAGTCTGCCTTTCCATACCATCTATTAAGCTTTACAGTCACTATATATTTTCTCTTAGAGATTCTCTGTGTTCGTTCCATGCTTTCTTGAATTCAGTACAATTCTCGTTTCAACCACCTTCACTGGTGCATCTACCACCCTTTTTGTAAAGAAATATTTCCTCATATTACTCCTGAGTCTATCCTCCTTCACTTTCATCGTATGTCCCCTCATTACAGAACTTTCTTTCAATTGAAAGAGGCTCTCCTTCTGTGCATTTATGGCACAGAGATATTTAAACATCTCTATCATATCTCCCCTCTCCCGCCTTTCTTCCACAGTATACATACTGAGATCTTTAAGTTTGTCCTCAAATGCCTGATGATGAAGAACACCGACCATTTTGGTAGCCACCCTTTGCACTGACTACAGCCTGTTTGTATCTTTTTGAATGTGTGGTTTCCAGAATTGCACACAATACTCCAAAAGAGGTTACACCAGAGACTTATAAAGAGACACTATCACCTCCTTCTTCCTACTGGCTATTCCTCTCCCTGTGCACCCAAGCATCATTTTGGCTTTTGCTATCACCTTTTCTACCTGTCTAACCAGCTTAAGATCATTAGAAACAATCACCTCCAGGTCCCGCTCTTTTTTCATGGACAGAAGTACTTCATAACACCCTATACTGTACTGCTCCAATAACGTTTTGCAGCCCAAATGCATGACCCTTCATTTTTTAGCATTAAATCTGAACTGCCAAATTCCCAACCATTTGTCAGGCTTATCTACACCTTCCTGGACATCTACCCTATTGCAGATTTTGGTATCATCCACAAAGAGGCAAACCTTGCCCAACAGCCCTTCCACTGTATCACTTACAAAAATGGTAAAAAGAGTCTGACCAAGGACAGATCCCTGTGGCACACTACTGGTAACATCCTTCTCCTCAGAGTGAGCTCCATTTACCTGTACCCTTTGTCCCCTCCTACTCAAATAGTTTCTAACCCATTCAGTAACTTTAGGGTCCATCCCTAGAGTGTTCAATTTATTTATAAGTCGCCTGTGCGGAACAGTGTCAAAGGCTTTACTGAAATCTAAATATACCACATCTAGTTATTTTCCTTAGTCCAACTCTCTGGTCACCCAGTCAAAGAAATATATTGGATTTGTCTGACAAAACCAGCCTCTGGTAAACCAATGCTGCCTCTGATCCTGCAATCCACTGGACTCCAGAAACCTCACTATTCTCTGTTTCAGCAGTGTTTCCAATAAGCGTAGTTACTCACCAGTAAAAGGTGTTCGACAGGGACAGCAGGAATCAGTCCTCACATATGGGCGATAGGCACTGACAGAACCTGCGTGGAAGCATCTCCCCAGCTTTCAAAGAAAGCCTTTGGGAAATGCACCACGCATGTGTGGTCTCCTTCCCACCCAAGGGTGCCATCTTGCTTCAGACTAATGACATAGGCCCAATTCCATTCAAGACGTAGATCTCCTTTGTACGTCTGGGCTGACCAGTTGGGACATCCATCCCCGCTATTCATGGTTCAGAATAACCCCCATAGCTAAGACGGCAAAAAGAAATAAAATATGTGGTAAAAGAGCAACTCCAAGGGGAGGAGGGAGAGTTGTGAGGACTGATTCCTGCTGTTCCTGGAGAACACCTGTTACAGGTGAGTAACTATGCTTTCTCTGGGAACAAGCAAAATGTCAATCCTCACACAAGGGATTCCCCAGCTACAGGCTACTGAGAACCTGCAAAAACGCCACGGCGACCTGCAAAAGGTGAGCTGTAATCAGCAGCAGTTGAGTCCTTACTGAGAGACTCTCGCAAGACCCAAGTATCCAGCAGAGAACCAGCACTCTGGTAGCCTGAACACAGAAGGGTCGGAGGGCAAGTATTGCCTACACCCCAAAGAGATTACGGAGTACAGCCTAACCGAAGGCACTGTCCCGTCAGGACTCCCTCTCCAGGCAGTAGTGAGCTGCGAAGGTATGGACTGAAGACCAACTGGCAGCCTGACAGATTTCTGTCACGGAGACGGAACGCAGATTTTCCATGGAAGTAGCCATGGCCCTGATGTGGTACGCCATGATCTTCTGGTCCAGTGAAATCCCCATCTGCTCATAGACAAGGGTAATGCAGTCCGCCACCCAAATGGACAGAGTTCACTTAGTCACTGGGAGTCCCAGGCGGCTGGGGTCATAGGATACAAAAAGCTGAGGTGCTTTGCAGTTGCTCTGGGTCCATTGCAGATAGGACAGGGCCCTTTTACAGTCCAGAGTATGAAGAATGGTCTCCACCCTACTGGCATGAGGCCTCAGAAAGAAGGTGGGGAGCACCATCTTCTGATTGAGGTGGAAAGGGGACACCACTTTTGGCAGAAACTTGGGGTATGTGCAGCACACCACCCTGTTCTTATAGAACCTTGTGTAGGGGGACTCTGCCATCAGAGCCAGGAGCTCGCTGACTCTGCGAACTGATGTGAGGTCTACAAGGAAGATGACCTTCCAAGAGAGAGACCACAGGTAGCCAAAGGCTCAAACGGTGGCTTAGTGAGCTGTGAAAGCACCACATTGAGGTCCCACTCCACCGCTGGAAGGCAGACAGGAGGTTTGGATAGCATGAAGCCCCGCAAGAACCGAGACACAAAGGGCTGAGCCGAGAGGGACTTTCCCTCAACAGGATGGTGGTGTACTGTGATAGCATTCATGTGTACTCTGACCAAATTGGACTTTAGTCCCACCTGCAACAGGTGGAGCAGGTACTGGAGTACCACTTGTACCGAGTAGGAGAACGGGTTTGGCCATCTTTCGGTGCACCACACCAAGAATTGGCTCCACATCCTATGGGAGGTTGAGGGGAGTAACACTACCCTTTCAGCAGCCAAGCTGTGAGTGACAGGGTCCACAGTTTGGGGTGTAGGAGAGAGACTGGCCCAGGGCAATCAGCAATGCTGCAGATAGGGAGAGGAGAAGTGGGAACCACGGTTGCCTGGGCCACACGGGGGGGGGGGGGGGAGGGGGTGGCTATTAGTGATGTTCTGTTATGCTGGACCTTGAATAGGGTCTTGGTGACCAGGGGTGTTGGTGGGAAGGCATATAGGAGGCCTTCTGTCCATGGGATGAGGAACGCATCTGCTGCCACCCGAGATGGGTGCAGCTGGCGGGAGCAGAAGTGAGGCAACTGCGTGTTGTCCAGACTGGCGAACAGGTCCACCAGGGGGACATCCCAGAGGCGAAACAGCCAGGAGGCTGCTTTGGGAGCCAGGCGCCACTCGTGCGACTGGAGGACTCTGCTCAGCTTGTCCGCCAGGGCATTGTCTTGGCCTGGAAGGCACATCCCTCTGCGACCTGGAACATTGCGACCTGGTTGTCGGTCTGGAACAGCACCGAGTGGTTCTGCAGCCAGTGGTGGAAGGCTCAGAGAGTCAGAAATATCACTTGGAGCTCCAGCAGATTGATTTGCATCCGAGATTTCATCTGGATTCAACTGCCTTGCGTCTGGAGGCCCTCGCAATGCGCTCCCCAGTCCAGTAAGGAGGCATCCTTGGTGAGGACTTTCTGGGGGGTGGGCGCCTGGAAGGGCATCCTATCTGAAGGTGATGGGGAATCTGCCACCATCCGAGGTAGTCTGCCAGCTAGTGGGTCACCTTCACTCTGTCCCTAAGCTTGCCTGTGGCTTGTGTCCATTGAGAGTGGAGGCACCACTGGGCTGCCCTCATGTGCAGTCTGGCATATGGGGTCACGTGAATCGTGGAGGCCATGTGCCCCAAGAGGCGGAGTAGGAGCCAGGCAGGTAACATAAGAACATAAGATATGCCATACTGGGTCAGACCAAGGTCCATCAAGCCCAGTATCCTGTTTCCAACAGTGGCCAATCTAGGTCATATGTACCTAGCAGTTTCCCCAAGGGACACAGGTTCCACAATGCTTGTATTGGGTCAAGCATTGATATCCTGGGTCCCTTTTTAATAATGGTTTATGGACCTTTCCTCCAGGAACTTGTCCAAACCTTTTTTTTTTTTTTTTAATTATTTATTTATAGAATTTCACAAAATCAGTAAGACAATAATTCCTTACGTCAGATACAGTGCCAGCAAGTAATAAGGCATTCCAAACAAAAATTATAAGCATAAATAAAGCATTACACTGTTGTAGTCCACACTTCAAGAGAGGAGAAGAAACAAACCCACCCAATACAGAGAATTGGAAAAGTGATACAAAAGTAAAATATAAAGAAAAAAAAACCCCAGAAGGCCACGTACCCCTAGAATACATTCATAGAGGATAAAGCTGTAATAAATCCACAGATCACTCATTAGAGACCCCAGCCGGAAGTCTAGCACTGATAAATTTACCCAAATCAATAGGATCAGAGAAAACATACTTATTTTCCTCCATAAGCACTAGGCATCTACAAGGGAACCTCAGAAAAAAGGTACCCCCTAAAGCCAGTACCCCAGATTTATAAAGCAAAAACTGCTTTCTCCTCCTTTGTGTCTCTCTAACTAAATCAGGAAACATTGATATCCTGAGACCCAAAAATGTATCACATCTTTTCTTGAAGAACATTTTCAGGAGCCAATCTTTATCAGATACCAAAGCACACTGCACAAGGAGAGTCGACGAAGTAGGAGTAGAAACTTCAGAGCCCGAACCCTCCAGGAGGCCAGTCACATCCAGGACGTCAAAATTCACAGTAGACACAGCCACAGTTGTCTCAGCTTTTTTCCGGGAAGGCAGATAGTATACCTTACTTAGAGGAGGTATTAAATCAGAAGGAACTTTCAGAATTTCCATTATATACCGCTTGAACATGTCCAAAGCCGACACCTCAGGGAGACGGGGGAAATTCAAAACCCGTAGGTTGGACGCTCTGGAAGCGTTCTCCAACACCTCCAGCTTGTATTTGAGAACTTCATTCTCCTTCACCAAGGCGGAGGACACATCCGAAAACGTAGCAAGCTGAGCACCAAAGGAAACATTGTCCTGCTTAAGCTGCTCACAGGTAGACACAACCGATTGAATGTTATCCACATTCCCCTGGATGTTAACAGCATTCTCCCGGATTTGGGAGGACAGTACAGCAGTCTGAGAATTAATAGAAGCTGAAAGAGTAGCTATAGCTTCCCACAGAGTCTCCAGTGTAAATACCTTAGGGCGAATGAGGGAAGGTAATTTCCTCGAAGACAGATTTCCAGACGGAGTACTCAGGTCCAAGCTGCCAACCGAAATCTCAGCGAGACTATCGGGAGACAAGGAGGCCAAACTTCCAGCGCGCGCCCTCCCAGCAGCCGATGCCCCCACCTCGGGAGGGGTCGGCGTCACACCCGCTGGAGTAGGCTCCAAGGCTGCAGGACACGGTGGAGGAATCCTCACCACAGGAGAGAGAGAGGTGTCTACATCCGACGGAGGCAACCGATCCTCTGAAATCGGCGCGACCAAGCCGGCTCTAATCTCCTGCACCTTCTCCGGGGGTATGGTAACAAAACGGTCCATAGGACCCGAACTGGGTAGCTGAGGTGCAGAGGGAGCAGCCCTCAGCTTCCCCTTCCTCTTAGGCATGGGAGTTACAAGAAAAACGCTACCGCGGCCATCTTCGTCCAAACCTTTTATAAACCCAGCTACACTAACAGCCTTTACTGCATCCTCCGGTAACAAATTCCAGAGTTTGATTACACGTTGAGTGAAAAAATATTTTCTCTTATTTGCCCTGTAGCTTCATTACATGTCCCCTAGTCTTTCTATATTCTGACAGCATAAACAATTGATCTATGTTTACCTGTTCCACTCCATTCATTAATTTATAGACCTCTATCATATCTCCCTTCAGCCGTCTCTTTTCCAGGTTGAAGAGCCCTATCCTTTGTAGCCTCTCTTCATAGAAGTAGCCTTCCATCCCCGTTACCATTTTGGTGGCTCTTCTCTGTACCTTTTCTAATAACGCTATATCCTTTTAAAGATATGGCGACCAGAATTGCACACAATATTCAAGGTGCGGTCGTACCATGGAACGATACAGAGGCATTATAATATCCTTTGTTTTATTTTCCATTCCTTTCCTTATGATACCTAGCATTCTATTTGCTTTCTTGGCCGCCACTGCACACTGGGCGGAGGGTTTTAATATGTTATCCACGATGACGCCTAAATCCTTTTCCTGGGTGGTGGTTCCCGATGTGGAACCTTGCATCGTGTAAACATAGTGTGGGTTGTTCTTTCCTAGGTGCATAACTTTGCACTTGTCCACATTAAATTTCATCTGCTATTTGGATGCCCAGTCTTCCAATTTATCCAGATCCTCCTGCAGTTTTCCGCAATCCCCTTGGGTTTTAACAACTTTAAACAGTTTTGTGTCATCTGCAAATTTGATAACCTCACTAGTTATTCCCTTTTCCAGGTCATTTATGAATATGTCAAAAAGCAGCGGACCCAGTACAGATCCCTGGGGTACTCCACTATTCACCTTTTTCCATTGGGAAAATTGGCCATTTAGCCCTACCCTCTGCTTTCTATCTTTTAACTAGTTCCCGATCCACAATAGTACACTGCCTCCTATCCCATGACTTTTTAGTTTTGCCAAAAGTCTCTGATGTGGGACCTTGTTAAAGGCTTTCTGAAAGTCCATTTACACTATATCAACCCCCTCAGGGGGCTAGCCTCAGAGGTACACCTATGTCAGGTAGCGCCTGACATAGGTGTACCTCTGAGGCTAGTACCCTGAGGCATTCTGACCTCTCCTGAGGAGGAAGACGTTTGCCTGGAGGGTATCTAGCTGTGCCCCTATAAGCTCTAGGTGCTGAGCTGGAGCAAGGTGGAGTAGTTTATAATGAACCCCAGATGCTGCAGGGCATTTATGGTATGCCCGCAGGTGCATTGAGCCTCCGCAGCTGTGCACCTCTTTATGAGCCAGTCATCCAGATAAGAGAAGGTGAAGGCTCCTTGGAGCCGGAGGTGGGCTGCGACCACTGCGAGACATTTTGTGAAGACCCTTGGTGATGAGGCCAGTCTGAAGGGCAGCATCCTGTATTGATAGTGCTCTCCTCCCACTACAAACTGGAGGTATTTTCTGTGGCTGGGATGGATTAGGATGTGTGTGTAGGCATCCTTTAGGTCTAAGGAGCATGGCCAGTCTCCATGCTGGAGTAATGGCAACAGCGTTCTAAGGGAGAGCATCTTGAACCTGTTCAGCTCTCGCAGGTCCAGGGTGGGCCTGAGGCCCCCTGTCCTCTTGGGGACAAGGAAATACCTGGAGTAGAAGCCTGTGTCCCAGAGATGTTTTGGCACTGGCTCTACTGCGTTGTCCTGGAGTATGCCTGCTATCTCAGTGAGGAGCAGGGTTTGGTGAAGGAGAGGTCTGAAATGCTCTCCTGGAAAGTACGAGGGTGGCACCCGCTGTAGGTGGAGAAGCTAGCCCTCCCTTTACTACTAGTAGCACCCAGGTATCTGTGGTGATGGCTGGCTACTTGTGGGCAAATAGGGCTAGGTACTCCCCTTTGGGCTGCAGAGGACCTCCTTGGGGTGGGAAGGTCACGCCCAGGCAGTCAAAAGCTTCCCCCAGGCTCGGCTGGGGCCGGTGCCTGGGATTTTGGGTCTTTCGCTTCTGGTGACCATGCCCCTGGCCTTTGTGTTGCTGGCCCTGTTGAGGGGCAAAGAAGGCATGGAAATGTGGGGTACTGCCAAAGCCCCCCTTCTTCCTTGGGAAGAAGGGCTTCTTACCCAGGGCTTTCTTCCGAGGCTGTACTGAGGTCTTCTTCAAGAGCTTGGTTCTTGTCAGGAACTTGGTTTCTAGCTCTGCAGCCTTGTCTGCCATGAGTTTCCTGAAGAGGTTCTCTCCAATGCAGGGGACATCAATAAGTTTGTCCTGCACCCATTGTTCTAGGTAAGATGACTGCAGCCATGCCTGGCGTCGCACCCCGATGCCTGCGACAGCCACCCTGGCTGAAGACTCGAAGCCATTGTAGGCTGCTTGAAACAAAAACTTGAAGCACTCTTTTACTGCCGAGATCAGAGAATAAAACCTCTGCAGGGGTTCCCCATCAAGGCCTGTCAAGAATCCATCGAGCTCCCTTGACAGTTCCTTTAGGTACATGCCGATATAGAGCTGGTAGGACTGGATCCGGCAAGGTTAGCATCGAGCCCTGAAAAGCCTTCCAGCTGAGGGTGTCAAAGGTTTGGGCCTCCCTGCCCAGTGTCACCAACAAATGAGTTTTTTTGGCTCTTGAGCCTGCGCATGGCTGACTCCACGATCATTGAGTTGTGGGGAAGTTGGGTCTTTTGGAACCCAGGGCTTCAGTGCACTTGGTACTTGGCACTGAGACACCTGCTGATGATCGGTACTGACACTGGTGTTTCCCACATCCAGAGGAGGCGTTCAAGGATCGGAGGCACTGGTACAATAAGGGTTTCCTTAGGGGGTGCCTCGTATTGGAGTATTTGTAGTTCCTCGGTGCATGGGTCCTCCTCGGCCTCGATCTTGATGGTGAGAGCCCTGGCCATGTTCCGCACAAAGTCAAGGAAGGGGACATCCTCAGGTGGGGAACAGCATTGAGACATCAGAGAAGATGAGTCTGAGGGCGCATCTCAGTGTCACCGTGTGTCCGGGGACTCTTCATCCTCAGTCTCCCATTTGGATTCGAGGTCTGAGTATAAGTCTGACACCTCGGGATCATCTCAGTCGAGGTCTGCGCCAGGCGGTCTATGACCTCTGGAGGATCTGTGGTCCGAGCTGTGGGTGCTTGCCAGAGAGGACCAGTGCTCCGAGGAACAGGACCGGGACCTCGTCCAATACCTAAGACTTTCTGGAGGCCAATGGCGCTCGAGGATTGGCTTGATGTCCGGGGAAGCCCTCGATGTTGAGGGTCCCATCGTCAGGGCAGATGAACTGGACATAAATGGCCATTGCATGGCGACAAGGGCAGAGATACTGCTCTCTAAGGCGACCATCCTGGTCTCCATGCCAGTTGGCTCTGCAGCCTTTGACACAGGTACTGAGGGCTTCGGGTCCGATGTCGGCACTGTCGAAGGGGAGTCCTTGATGAGGATGGCCTCGGGGATCCAAGGCGGTTGGCAGGTGCCGACGACTCCTTGCGGGGTAGCTTGTGAGGCTGCTCCCACTTCAACTGCTTGGACTCACACCAGGGACTGCAGATCCTGGAGTGGGATTTCCCCTTCTTCCCAGACCCGTCCTCTGAGGCAGTATTTGAGGATTTCATCTTCATGCATTCCACCTCCAGGGGATTTCTGCTCGGAGGAACTGTGGCTGTGTGACTTTGAAGAGGCTTGGGTTTTGCGGTGCACCAATGTACCAGAGGGGCCCCTGGAGCATGGTGTCACCGGAGACTCTGGCGCGGAGTTGGACTTCTGAAAAAACTTTTCCTGCTGCTGATAATGACTCTTTAGGGCCTTTGACGTCATGGTTCTGCAGAGTTTGCAGTCTGAGTCGTTATGTTCCGGGCCGAGGCCCCAGAGGCAACAGTTGTATGGATCGGTGAGGGACATCATTTTGCTGCACCAATCGCACTTTTTGAAGCCACTGGAAGCCATCAGAAAAAAGGGGTCTCCGCCACCCTGCAGGGGTCTGAGGCCTTCGGCTGAAAAAGGGTGCAAATGCCAGTTGAGGGACACCTTGATGTGAAAAAGAATGAATGAATCCGAGGAATGGCGCTGAGGCGAGCTGGCTCGGGGGGTGAAAAGAAACAGGCACGCAATCAGACAAAAACATATCTAAAAAACTCCCTTTTTCTGGGGGAAAAAAGACAGACGTCTAGAGGGCTCCGCGGAAAAAGGAGACTGAGGCAAGATGGCACCCTTTGAAAGCTGGGGAGATGCTTCCACATGGGCTCCATTTGCGCTGACGTCACCCATATGTGAGGACTGACTTCCTACTTGTTCCAGAGAAATTTACTCACTACAGAGATTAGACTAACCAGACTGTAGTTTTCAACCTCATCCTTACTTCCGCTTTTGTGTAAAGGGACCACATGTGCCTTTCTCCAGTCCTCTGGAACTACTTCCAACTCTAAAGAAGCATTGAAAAGTTCAGTCAGTGGAACTGCTAGAAAGTCCCCAAGTTCCTTCAATATTCTCAAATGTATCCCATCCAGTCCCACCCATTGCTTTATCTACTTTTAGTTTAGCTAGTTCCTCACGAATACAGTCTTCTGAGCAGGAAATCCAAGATGGCCGCTTAGGCAGTTGTGTTTCCAGACGCCAGTTTCCATGATGCCAAAAAGAAAGGGGAAGTCTCACAAGGAGCCTCCTCAACCTGTTAAGACTCTCCCCTTGTTGGTTACCTCTACTCCTGGACCGATGGATGTTTTTTTGCAACACATGGAGGGTCCTCTTGAGCACACCGGTGGTGTTTCGGGCTTGGAGGTATTGGGGCTGGAGAGCTCGGCATCTTCATCCAGCTGTGACCTCATGCTGGAGCTGCGTTTGCCTCCTGCACCACCTGTTGGTGAGCTCCATTCAGCTATCTCTGCTCATCAGGACTCCGCTGCAGGGAATGACTGGCATATGGAAGGGGGCAGATCAGCTGAGTTGGCGGTGGCGGAAGAGTCTGGGGCTTTTTCATCTCCTCTGGCTCTGGAAGGCATTATTCTTTGGAAGGAGGTGGAAGAGGTGATACGGCATGTATCCCCGAGTCAGAGTGCTGGAGGTTCCTCTGCTTCTGCAGAGCCTGTGGCTGGGTTCAGTTTGGCAGCGCCATTGGTGTTTTCCCTGGAGCGACCGGCCAAGTTTACTTTGGAGTCAATCTGGATGCCGATTACTTCTCTTCGTAGAGTACTGGTTCAGCAGATTAATGGTTTGGGTACTCCAGTTCATTCCAATTTTCAGATATATTCAGCTAATACTAGGGAGATCAGTGCTGTTAAAAACCTGATGGGGAATTTGTAACTTGAGACTCAGAAACACAAGACTTATTATTCATCAATAATGAAGGATGTTTCTGATTTGAGATTCAAAAACGAACTTCTAGAGAATCAAGTGCGCTCTAAGGATTTGCGTTTAGTTAATTTTCCTCGCTCACTTTGTTTCCCCTAGAGATATGTTAAAAATGTATATGCAAGATGTTTTTGGGATCCCACCTGAGTCTCATCCTCCACTTGCAAAAGTGTATCACATTCCAACTCAAAAGAAGGTTGTGGTGGGGACTCAGCTGGGCTCATTGTCTAATTTACAAAATGCTGATATTCTTAATATATCTAATATTTTGGAGTCCTCTGATGCTGAATCTGTGATGCCTTCAACTTTATTAATTTCCTTAGAACTATCGTCTGATTGGGATTGTCTCTTTAAATTATACTTTAAGAAACATTCTATTCCTTTTAAGGGTCTGTTGATTGCTATGTACCCGGATCTGGCCCATGAGACCCAGCGATGCCGGAGAGATTTTTTGGTGCTTAAGCCCGGGGTTTCCCAACTGGGGGGGGGGTCTGTTTTTCTTAAAATTTCCATGTAAATGTCTTGTACGTTTGCAGTCTCAGAGTTATGTTTTTTATGACCCTACCCAGTTGGCAGCTTTTGTTAGTGTGTGCCTCTTTCCTCCATCTACAGAGGGAACCAGTTAGGTTTCGTATATGACGCAGCGGTAATATTGGAAGTGGATTAAACTACCTGTTTATGCTTTCTTCTTGTGTTCGTAATACTTTGGTTTTCTAGTGTCTTGGACCTCCTGATTATTGGGCTAGTGGGCTTTGGGGGTATTATGTTTTCATTGTGGTAATTTTTCTCAAATTTTTTGCAGCCTTGAAGCCTTTTTCCTTTCAAGTGTTGTGCTTGAAATTTTGTGAAATGTATAAAGATAAATAAAAAAAAATAAAAAAAACCCGAATACAGTCTTCTGAAAATCATTTGAGATCCCCATCACTTCTGCTCCTATTTGTGGGTGTTTTCTGAGGTTCTGCTCTTGGCCCTTCATCTGTGAACACAGAACAGAAATATTTGTTAAACAATTCTGCTTTATCTTTATCAGCTTCTACATATTCCTCCCCTTCGGACAATACCAATTTTGTACTTCTTCCTCTCATTAACATATCTGAAAAATGTTTTGTTCACCCCCCCCCCCCCCCCCATTTTACTGCATTGGCTATTTTTTCTTCCATTTGTATCTTTGCTTTCCTGATTATTTTCCTGGCTTCTCTTGTTGTTGCTAAGTGCCGTTGAGTCGGTGATGCCTCATAGCGACCCTCTGGATAGTTGTCCTAAACTGTGTTTGGTCTTTAGTCAGGCGGCTCATTGTTGATAGAGTGGCATCCATAGCTGCTGTTATTGTATCAATCCATCTCATTGCTGGCTTTCCTCTTTTGCATTGACCTTCAACCTTACCAAGCATGATGCTTTTCTCTAACAATCTCTCTCTTCGCATGATGTATCCAAAGTATGAAGTCTTGTTTCCAAATATTGGTGTTTGTCTTCTTCTTTCTGTAATCTCTTGTATTTTATGAAGGCCGCCCACTTTTCCTCAAATTTTCAGCTACTTCTTCCAAAAACCATAGTGGCCCCCTTTCCTTTTACATTTATTTACTTCCCTAAAAAATGGTGACATTTCCCAGTGTTATTGGGATACCGATAGTATTAACTTTCTAATTTATACTAACATTTCATTGCCTGTTTCTTCATCCTGGCCAGCTGAATGGTAGTATACCCCCACTGCTATACTAATCCTCATCGTATAGTGAATCTCTATCCATACAGATTCTACAGTGCATTTGGTTTCTTGCAGGATTTTTATTCTTCTTAACTCTATGCATCCTTAATATATGGCACTACCCCCTCCATTAATTTGATTTGCCCTGTCATTCCGATATAATTTGTATTCTGGTATCACAGTGTCTCATTGGTTATCCTCTTCCATCAAGATGAGATGCCTATTGAGGGTAATTTTATAAAGTTGTAACTGGTTAACATGCGTTTTTGGAGTGCATACTTTATGCCTATTTCATAAAGTTGAGTACGCATGTACTTAACTTTACAAAATAAGGCGGATATTTGAAAGAACTTGTGTACATTAAGGCACAATCACTTACATCAGTCCTAGAGCTGATGTAAATGACTGTGTCTACATTTTGCAAGTATGTGTGTAAATTAAGGAATTTTATAATCTGCACACTTACTTGCTCACACCACTCACGCTATGCCCAAACTCTTTCTCATGCATGTCCATAGTAAAAGTGCGCACAATGCAAAAAACATGCATAGTTTCACACTAGTCAGTATTTTATAAAAGGCCATGTTCGTGTATAAAGGACCAAACTGCGAGAATATATTTGCATTGTTCATGCATAAATCTAGGTGTCTCCTTATAAAATTACCCCTTTATAAATATATTTTCATTTATTGCCATACTTCCAACAGTCATACGAACATAACAAATGCTATACTGGGTCAGACCAAGGCCCATCAAGTCCAATATCCTGTTTCCAAGAGTGGCCAAATCCATGTCACAAGTACCTGGCAGGTTTCCAAAAAGGTACACAGGATCCACAGTGCTTGTCCAGGGTAAGCAGTGGATTTCCCTGGTTCTCTTTTATACTGGTTTATGGACTTTTCCTCCAAGAACTTGTCCAAACCTTTTTTAAACCCAGTTACACTAACAGATTTTGCTACATCTCCAGTAATGAATTTCAGAGTTTGATTATGCATTGAGTGAAAAAATATTTTCTCCTATTAATCTTAAATGTGCTATATTGTAGTTTCATTGGTGGCCCCTAGTTTTTCTACTTTTTGAAGGAGTAAACAATTGATCTACATTTACCTGTTCCACTCCACTCATTCTATATACCTCTATCATATCTCCCCTTAGTCATCTTTTTTTCATTTTGGTGGCTCTTCTCTGTAACTTTTCTAATTCTGCTATATCCTTTTTAAGATAAGGCACCATAAAACGAGTCAAATCTTATTTTTGAGACTTTGGTATTCACAGATGGGGTCTATTCATGATTTGGACATCTGAAAATGGACATTCGGACATGCAAATCACAGAGGCATCCCCAGACCCATTTTAGAAAGCCGGGTATATAGATACCCCCGGCATGACCATGTCCAGGTAACTCGTGATGATGACCTGTGCGGAGCAATGGAGATGCATGTCGTGTGCAATTTCAGAATGGCACAAGTATCTCTGGCCCTGGTTGTTGAGGTGTCCAGACTATACCTGCTCCTGACCATGAATAACGTGTACGAAAGTGCTCGTTTTTTGGCTGTAATGCTTCCAGGGGATAGAGCAAAATGCACACCACGGTTAATATTTCCTAGACAAAGAAACATGCATGTGAATACATACTCCGAAGATATTACCAGAATTCCACTGCACATCAGATTATCTGAAATGGCCAGCTGGGAAATGCAAGTCGCATACATTGTCACCCCCCCTTCTGAAATACCCCGGCTAGCATGTCCAAATACTAATTTCTGAGGCCATGCAATTCAGAGACATCCACATTTGTGAAATGGCCTATACCCGTGCATATACCTGGTCTTGCTGTCTGCACAGGCCTGTCGTGGAAACCAGTTACCTGGACATTCATCTTCTGGAGCGATTTCAGAAGGCGCTTAACATGCCCCCTTCACTGTTGTCACTCCCCCGGACTCTTGGACATTGTGCTCTGGACATTCCAGATTCTTCCAAAATGTCTCTTCTAAAATACCACTTATATAGATAATTCTAAATATATTTTTTTAATTTGTATTCCCAACCTGCTTAGCAGTTGGTATAGGTATTTTGGAATCATTTACATTTGTCTAACTTCCTCATACTTTGAAGATACCTCACTCTGGACTATGCCTATGATCTAGTTTAAAAGCTGTTCTATATCCTTTTTAAATGTTAATTATAATAGCTGCAGTCCCACCTGATTAAGACGGAGCACATCCTTTAGGAATAGGTGCTCTCTCTCTCCAAAAGTCTGTTTTCCCTGTTCTTTTTAAGCTTTTGAAGATCCATTTAGTATAAAAAAAGATGATGCCTTCTTTCCCTTTACTGCAGATGAAAGGACAGGGAAGGAGTCCAAAAGGCAGTAAAAGAGAGAAATCTTAGTTAAGGGAGAGAGCGCAGAGGGTCTGTCAACCTATAGCCCCAATCAATGGGTGCTGCCAATTTTCTTAGCAAATTGTAGACATTCCAGTGTAGTGGGAGTGGCTGGGATGGCCCGTTCTGGGTGAGGTGTTCCGCTCTTTCAGAGAAGAACAGAGGAATGTGACCTCCACATAACAGAGAAAGGCCAAAATAAAGTGAAAATGCAGTGTCACCAACTGGTCTGTCCAAGGACCTGGGCTTCTCAGGCACTAAAAGAAATCAGATTTCCCTAGAAGCTCATCTATGATGTGAAATAAAACTTCTTGTTACCTCTTTCAAAGACCAGCATCATAAAACGCTCCAAATACTAAGCCGGTCACATTATGGGAAAGCAAAACTTTTACACCTGAAACTAAAGAGTAGAAACTTTTATTACCAGAGCTTTCAAAATCAAGGAACCCAGTGTAATGTTTTATTCAATGTCTGTATAAAGCTGGACACAGAGGGGGATATTTGCTGGTGGATAACGCTTGTGAAGCAGCTAGCCATTGCCACTGAAATCTAACCCCATATATTCAATGCCGGGGCCATATCTGGCCACCTGCATTATATACTGGGGTCGCCGCAGAACCCAGAAGCTAACTGAAGCCACTGCCCGGTTAGCTTTGTGGGTAAAGTTAGGCCAGCCTTTGCCATGCCTTACTTTACCCATGTGTCACTAACTGGGCAGCAACTCAAAATCGCTGCTGCCCGCTTAGCAACAAGTTTTGCCTCTGCTGTGTCCACAACATGCCCGTAGGCTAATTTCTTAGTATCAGCGGCACCTGCGATTTCCCGTTCAGCAGCATTTACATGGTTTACAGGTCTGCAAACCTGAACTCACCCCCCCCCCCCCCCGAATATTCATTCAGCACTGTGCCAAAGGCATTCCTGGCCCGGTTTAAGAAAGGGCCAGGAATGCCTTTGGCCAGAAACACAACATTGGGTTACTAGACTGAGATGGGTTTATCTCGGTGATGTTGCCACAATTCGGATCGAAGCAAAAGCTGAGCTGAAATTGCGGTGCTTTTCATACCACTTTGGAGCCTGGTGCTTGAAGATTACACACAAGTGTTTAAAGTTCGGATGTAATGAGGACTGGACCCGCATACTTTGACTCAGTTAAGTGATCTCCCAGTTGAGTAATTGATGTTTATAATTTGGTGTAGAGAGAAAATTCTCTCAGGGCCTATTCTGTGGTATCTCCACTTAAGAAGATAAAAAAGGAACATTACACCTCGAGAGGAATTGTTTCTTCACGGTGTACGTTCCGACAAAAATTATATGTTTGTCTCTATTTCCCTGTTAGAAGAAAGGCCTGGCAATCTAGTTCCGGCCACACTGCCAAGAAAACCAGGAGCTGCTGGGTTGCCAAGAATCAGCATTGACTCGAAGGCACATTTTAAGCATGGAGGACTAGCCTAATGGTTAAAGCAACAGCCTAATGGTTAAAGCAACAGCCTACAGTCCAAGATATCTGGGTTTGATTCCCAGTGGCACTCCATGTGGCCTTGAGCTAGTCACTTTACCCTCTATCACCTTGGAAGAAAGGCCAGGCAATCTGCTTCCAAAGAGACCCTGCTAAGAAAACCCAGGGGCTGCTGGATCACCAGGAGTTAGCATTGACTTGACAGCACTTAACAAAAAAAACAAACCTTTTTCAAAGACAGGGAAGCTGTAGAACTAGAGAACATGAAATGAAGCCACAAGAAGGTAAACTTAAAAGCGATATCAGGAAATACCTTTTCACAGAAAAAGTGGTGGTTTCCCGGAATGCCCTCCTGAAAGAGGTGGTGGAAGCCAAAACAGTCAGGCATGTGACAGACACAGAAGATCTTTATATGGCAAGCAGATGTTATCAAAGAAAACTTAAATAACATCAAAAGTAAAGGGGAGTAACCTGCTTGGAACAGCAGGTACAAGTCTATAACTCTAGCCACCTTACCGGCAGACTAGGTGGACCATGCTGGTCTTTATCTGCCATCATATACTGTGTTAGGTTACTATGAGAAATCTGCTGCAGGGCCATTATGACAGAGCAGTGGGCGTTTCCATTCCACTGGGTGAAGGGGGTGTGGGCGCCCTGGAACGTGGAATCACTCTACATGCTGAATATTGTAGAAGGAATCTCGGGGGTGGTTCGGCAGCTGGAACTGTGAAAAGCTCTTTCATTGGAGCATTGTGTAAGATGCTACTCTGCCTGCTTCATTCACCCCCATGCTGGCTGACCCATGGGGGTGTCAGGAAACTGAAAGCAACACTGCAGAGGTCCCTGTGATGGGGAAAATGACCCAGATTGAACTGGCAGAAGCTGATTCTCCACCAAGAAAAGGGAGGATTGGCATTGTCAGACTTCCGGCTTTGTAATGCGGCATGCCAGTTAAGATACATGTGGGAACGGGTGGGCAGGACTGTGGTAGGCGAAGGCCTATGATCCATGGTGTCTGAAATAAGCAGACAGGCCTAACTAGCTTGACCTGTAAATGAAGCCTGTGGAGAGGCCCATAGGAATTGCACATCCCCCAGAATGCTGCTATTATAGAACTGAAACTTAGCAAAGCATAATCAGCTTAGCTGAGCAGAATCGAAACTCAGAAAAATAGAGAAAAATAAGTTTAATTGCTACTGATAAGAGAGTACAGCTGCTATGAAATTAATTAAATCTGCTGAAAGAAAGGTTACAGTGCCGTGCTTTCCCACATGTGCTAACTAGTTAAATGGCCTTGGAAGAGAAAAGTATCTAAGTTGGTGAACTTACCATTGTAATTGGGACTAGAAGGGGGATAAGCAGGTGCTAAGCCCAGTCAAAGAACATCATTGGATAGCCATATCGGTACCGGAACCAATAGAAGGTGTACGGGAGGGTACCGGGACCAATGAAATGTTTTCCTATGTCTAGAATGGAGAAGAAGTCTATAAAAGTTGTTGTTTTGCTAGAAACCATTGCTCAGCCATTTTTGAATTTGATTCTGCTTGAGACTTGTGCACAAATAAATGATTTGGACCTTCTGAACAGACTCCTGGTATCATTGGTTTGTCTGCGCTCTGCTGCTACATATTCTTGGTGCATTGGCCGGGAAGGTGTGGTAATAGAGGGTATATAGGGCAATATACCACGACTTTCCGCCTCTACAGGTTTGGTCCTGCCGGGATCGCGCCCTTCCGACGGGGGCTCGCTCCCTGGCACCACCGGTCCCTTGCATCGGAGGGAGCTGGCCGGACCTCGGCGGGTGCTGGGCCCGGCTGGAACCAACACCTCGAACCCGAGTGAGGGGAGTCCGAGGTCCAACTCATGCGCTTGCTTGGGAACTTTGAGGACCGGATCCGGTGAGTAGAGTTTTGATTTGGTATGTCTAGACAGATGAGTCAGAGCAGTACTGCCATTTGAATCTGGAACTTGGAACTTGGAAAAGAGAGCTTGATCACCTCTCAAGACGGTCCGACTACCCCTGCATGAGTATTCGCGGGGCGAAACTACCGTCTTCTTGCATTTTGGAATTTGAACATGGCCTAGTCAGAATAGACAGGATTGGGCTGTGTTTTTTGGGATACGTTGCTAGCATGATTGTGTGAATGAAGTGTGAATGAGAGGTCTGGCAGCATGGACCAAGCGAAGGCGGACTCCTGAGTAACGCATTTCCTGGCCGGGCGACCGCGTCCAGGTCGTAAAAAGGAGGAAGCGACCGTCGTCTTGTCTTGTTATTTGTTTCCCTTATATGTTTCTAGGGTCGTGAGGACCCCTTACCCACGGTCCGCCCTCCTTTTCCCTTCTGTTTGTTGTTGCGCGCACACATCGATATGGGAGGGGCGGGGTCTACTAGGAACACTCCATTAGAATGTATGATCACACATTTTAAGGAAGGGTATTCAGGAGATTATGGACTTAAAATGACTGCGACACGATTACAGATTTTATGTACTAGGGAGTGGCCCGACTTAGACCCTGCGTGGCCCCGAGAGGGAACTTTTACCATAGGAATTATTCAGTCAGTTCACCAGAAAGTGCGAGTAGCGCACCCCGATCAGTACCCCTATATAGATTCCTGGTTGAGTATTTGTGAGCGCCCGCCCTCCTGGGCGAAGCGCTGTTATGAAGAACAGTGCAGAATAATGTTAGCACGAACAGATCAACCGCAGAAAGTAGATCAGACTAAAAAGACAGGGACAGGTGAGAAATCCAGACGGAAACCCGTCCTTGCAGATCCCGAGTCCCCAGAAGTGATAACTCGACAGCCCCGAGCCCAGCGTCCAGTAAGGGTGCCACCGCGTCCCGCCCCAGAGCCACAGAGACAGCGGGAGCGGGAGCGGGACCCAACCCCAGAACCATCACCTGAAGAGCAGGCAGATAAGCTTACTTCAGATGAGGAGGATGAATCAACCGAGACTGAGGAGAAAGTTGAGTCAGAGGCAGAAGAGCAAAAGGAAGGGTCTTCCCAGAGTGATACTAACAGTATAAAGACGACCGTCAGTGTGAGCTCATCAGTTAAAAGTAAAGCGTCCCAGACTAAGCGCACGGACAGCAAGAAGAAAGCCCCTACCAGGAGAGTTTCTAAAATCCCCCTCAGATCCAGAAAGACTTCTACTGCAAAAATGATGCCTTTACGGCAAGTCCCGGGAGTGCCCGTGAGAGATGAAGATAATCAGGTGGTGGCGGGACCCCTAAGTTTAGTATATGTGCCCTTCTCCACTACTGATTTGTTAAACTGGAAGTCACATTACACTTCCTATACCAACAAGCCCCAGGAACTAACAGAATTAATGCATACTATAATGGAAACCCACCAACCCACTTGGGCAGATTGCCGTCAGCTCCTGTCTACCTTATTCACTACTGAGGAGCAGACACGAATAAAGCGAGCAGCTGTCGACTGGCTGACAGATAACCCTTTAGCACCAGGAGATGCACAAGGGATAGACAATCGAGAAGTAGCCCAAAGAGAATTCCCAAATGAAGACCCCCAGTGGGATCCGAATACAGAGAGAGGATCCAAATCTTTATCACGATTTCGCCAAGGCCTTATGCAAGGTCTGAAAAGGGGGGGCCAGAAAGCTATGAATCTTTCTAAAGTGACCAAAGTTAACCAAGGCATAGATGAAAGCCCAGCAGTGTTTTATGAAAGATTGACTGAAGCGTATAGAATGTATACTCCCTATGATCCAGATGCACCAGGAAGCTTATGCATGGTGAATTCTGCTTTTGTATATCAGTCTCAACCAGACATTAGACGTAAGCTACAGAAACTAGAAGGGTTTGCGGGCATAAATGCAACTCAGTTACTGGAAGTCGCTCATAAAGTGTATGTGAATCGTGATAATGAAAGGCAGAAAGAATGTGATCGAAAGATGAAGAAGAAAGCTGATTTTTTGGCTGCGGCCATAGTGGAACAGAAAAGGGGAGGTTTCCCTAGTCGAAGGAGCAGAGGAAGAGGGCGGGGCCGAGGAGATAGCCGGCCCCAACTAGGCGTGAACCAATGCGCTTATTGCAAAGAGGAAGGACATTGGAGAGATACATGCCCGGAACTCGAAAACGCCCCTCAGGATGACGAAAATAATGCTCAATGGAGAGAAAGAGGAAGGGGCCGACCCCGGAACCGCGGAGGAGCCAATCGAGAACAGTTTCAACGAGAAAGAGGAGAGGCCATACAAGCAGTGGCCGCCGCAACCTACGACGTAGATGAAGCAGATTAGGACAGACCGGGCTCTGAATTCGCTTTAGGTCTCCAGGAGCCTATGGTCAGCATACAAATAGGAGACCAAGTTATGGACTAATCTTGCCCAGCCCCATGCCTGGCAAGCCCCACCTGGCTTGTATTGGATTTGTGGAACTCGAGCATATGCCAGACTCCCTATACACTGGGGAGGGGCGTGTGTTTTGGGGACCATTAGACCTTCTTTCTTTTTGTTACCCACTGAACATGGAGAGCAATTAGGATACCCAGTATACACTAAGAGACAGAAGAGAGCAGCTTTACAGATAGGCAAGTGGGAGAAATGGGAGGGTGATGATTGGCCACCCGAGCGAATCATTGCCTATTATGGACCGGCCACATGGAATGATGATGGTATGTGGGGCTATCGGACCCCTGTATATATGATTAATCGTATTATCCACTTACAAGCAGTAGTTGAATTAATAACTAATGAGATTAGCCAAGCACTCACGCTTTTAGCTAGACAGAGCACACAAATGCGCACAGCCATATATCAGAATCGCTTAGCACTAGACTATTTGTTGGCAGCTGAAGGAGGGGTATGTGGTAAGTTGAATTTAACCAATTGTTGTTTGAAGATAGATGATAAAGGTCAAGTAGTTGAAGAGATTGCTGAAAATATGCGAAAACAAGCTTACGTGCCAGTACAGACTTGGCATGGTCTTAAGATCCCTAATTGGTTCGCCTCTATTTTCTCAGGTTTAGGACTTACTACTTTCCTTATGCTCATATTAATAATAATCGCTGTGCTTTTACTATTACCATGTATAATTCCATGTTGTATGCGTTCTGTAAACAGTATTATTGAAAACACCGTAGAGCGGAAAACCGCAACTAAGATTATGGCCTTATGGCATCCTCGGCCCACTATATATGGTCGTAACCCGACCCCAGTATAATCAAATTGAGTGATTTAACTCTCACACCTTATTAAGTAATAGGGTGAGATTAATCAAAGGGGGGAATGTGGTAATCGAAGGCCTATGATCCATGGTGTCTGAAATAAGCAGACAGGCCTAACTAGCTTGACCTGTAAATGAAGCCTGTGGAGAGGCCCATAGGAATTGCACATCCCCCAGAATGCTGCTATTATAGAACTGAAACTTAGCAAAGCATAATCAGCTTAACTGAGCAGAATTGAAACTCAGAAAAATAGAGAAAAATAAGTTTAATTGCTACTGATAAGAGAGTACAGCTGCTATGAAATTAATTAAATCTGCTGAAAGAAAGGTTACAGTGCCCTGCTTTCCCACATGTGCTAACTAGTTAAATGGCCTTGGAAGAGAAAAGTATCTAAGTTGGTGAACTGACCATTGTAATTGGGACTAGAAGGGGGGTAAGCAGGTGCTAAGCCCAGTCAAAGGACATCATTGGATAGCCATATCGGTACCGGAACCAATAGAAGGTGTACGGGAGGGTACCAGGACCAATGAAATGTTTTCCTATGTCTAGAATGGAGAAGAAGTCTATAAAAGTTGTTGTTTTGCTAGAAACCATTGCTCAGCCATTTTTGAATTTGATTCTGCTTGAGACTTGTGCACAAATAAATGATTTGGACCTTCTGAACAGACTCCTGGTATCATTGGTTTGTCTGTGCTCTGCTGCTACAGGACGAGTACAACCTTTGCACAGAGAAGTTGGCACCAGAGGTGGTAGAGCCCTTTAACCCCCTGTTTCTGGCACAGGCCAGAGGAACCTAGTTGGGAGAGCGCAGAGTCAAGGGAAGCTGCTAGTGATGGCAGTTGCTGCAGTGTGGCAATTCTTTTGCAAAAAGAGAGGAAGGGATAGTCGGGTGTCCATATTTTTACCAGTGTGGGGAAATGGAGACTTCTGCCGGGGTTAGAGGGATGTGAGGAAAGGGCTGGAAATAGTGAAGTTCCTGTTTCTGGAAGGATAATCAGAGATGTATTCTTTTGGCATCTTCTAGAGAGTCTGCTTTGGGGTAGCTTCACTTTTATGTTTATCTACAGGTAAGGCTCATAGGGATGGGGGGAGGCCAAATGCGAAGAGGAGTGGGACTTTGTGCAGAATATGTGGCCACCCCGCCAGCTTGGGAATACTGTGACACACTGCTATGGAATTGGGGGCAGGCCTCTAAGCTTGTGCTATGAATGCTGTCTGACTCTGGTTTCAGTTGACCGGGAAGGACCTTGAGGGAAATGCAATTTAAAATTCTGCACCACTACCACTTTCATATGGAAGAACGACTGAAAACGGGACTGACCACTTCAGGAATGTATGTGAAGAGCCAAGAGGACGTGGGGAATTTGATACATAGGGGTATGTTTACTAAACCGGGCTAACGGTTAACCCGGGCTATCTGCCACTAGGTCTCATATTATTCAATGGGACCTAGTTGCAGATAGCCCGGGTTAACCGTTAGCCCGGTTTAGTAAACATACCCCATAGTTTTGTGTAATGTACAGAGTTGAGAGGTTTTTGGAGCGATGTGTGTGAAATGATGGACGTGATGTGGTGGGAGTAGAGGTACGTTTAAGAGGAAAGGGTAGTGGGTGCCTGGAACGCCACCCCGATGGAGGGGGTGGAGGCAACACCAGTGATAGAATTCAAAAAAGCAGAGGACGTTATCAAAGCAAAAAGCTTCAGAAATAGGAGGAGGTGACGCTCTGACATGGTATATTGGTGAGTGGAAATGATTGTTCATAAATGTGGGATGAATGATAGTGTGGAAATGCATATTAATCAAATGGATTCTGCCAAACCCACCCACGCACAGTGGACCAGTGGCTGGGAAGGATGAAAGAAGACACGTGGTGTGACATGTGCACATAGAGCACAGCCAGATTACTTATGTGGAAGCCTGACAAGGCCTCTGTGATCTTCTAAGCGAAAGACACACATTGTCTGAGAGAGGGTTTGTGCTGGATTGGGGTGAGAGGAGGTGAGGAGGGAGGCAGAAGGGAAGAGCGAGAAAAATAGAAAAAAAAACATTAATCAGACGAGTTATATTTATTCATATACGCCAATCTACGTCTGGTCGCACCTTGCCATGAAAACCCAGGGGCTAGGGCAAGAATCAGCATTGATGCCAAGGCACGTGCGCACACACACAAGAAAGTAGGAGGCAATGTATTATCAAGTCACGGGAAACCTGATTGATTCTGAACTTGTTAGAATCTTGCTGTGTTCATTCAAAAATAAAAATGCTTCAAAAGAAAATTTACCAATGCAACGTGCCAGAATCAATGCTGCTGCCAACCCACCTTGATGAGCAGAGAGATTCTCCCTGTTAGGTTAATACAATACCCGAAGTTCTTATTTCCATGGAATTATATTCCCTTCCAGAAGATTCCTGAATATAAAACTCTGACCAAAAGATGAACCACTTTGGAACTGGGTCTTACCTACGCACTTGCACGCTTCCATCACTTTTGTGTCCCACTTTTCACTAATATTAAGCCTTCAGTACTGACTAAGCATCCTACCAACATAAAACAATGCTGAACACTTGGAAATCTACAAAATATTTCTCGGCACAAATACAGCAACAGGTACAAATGGGGGCTGTAGAATGTTTAATTCAGCAATGCTCACAAACACGCAACAACAAGAATGAGGACTAAGTCCTATATCAGAAAACTTCAAAAGCAGTATGCATATGGTCCTACGCTGCTAGCATACATTCTTGGATATACAACTGTTTAGTGTTACAAAGTACAATAGTGACTTCAAATATCAGCGCTTCCATGTCTTTATCTACTGAAAGTCTAAACTCTGAAGCTGCAGGGCTCTGCTTTCAGAAAACAGTGAAACAGGCATAGAATGGAGGGGGGAAGTCCGAAAACAGAGGTCCTGGACTCCTGCTAGAGCTGCACTGATGCAGATGTGCAGCCCATGTGGCTGTTTAACCATCAGGACATGTGGAGTCCTGCACTCAGCAGAGTCTGACAGGGTGCACTGCAATAATCACAGCATATAATGCACTGGGCTTGGTTTACGGGAAAATATGCAAAAAGCCCACAGGTTAGTTTAGCAGTACAGATTTCGTAGAGCTCATCTCCTGTTCAAGGCTTTATCTGCTGCAACTGTCAGAAGGGATACATCTCAACACAGAAAAATCATGCTGGTGAGATCTTCTATGGTAACTACTGTGAGACTGTTGACAAATTTACATTCTTAATCCACAGGGGAAGGTCCCACAGCATTTTTTGCAAGATTTTGCTTACATGATTTTTCAGCAGAATTTGTCCTTCCGAGAACTTGAAGGAAATGAAATCCTTGCGTGAAAGATACTATTTAAGAACTGCACAAATGCCTTGGTGGCTTCCTTACACATTTTAAAAATCTGGCCTTGTATCTTTTAGCTCTCTCTCTGAGTCTCCCTCCAAGTTTTGTTTCATAGTTTTATTTCTCACTCTTAGTAATTTCTGTTAGCTGAGCCAACTAATCACAGTGGAGGAGTAGCCTAATGGTGTGAACCTCCTTGCGATCTTGGGCAAGCCACTTAACCCTGCACTGTATCAGGTACAAATTTAGATTGCAAGTCCTCTGGGGAGAGGATAAGCAATATGGAAGCTGTCTACCTTTTGGGAACCTGACAGGTACTTGTGTCCTGAATTGCCCACTGTTGGAAACAGGATACTTGGCTTGCTGGACCTTTGATCTAACCCAGAACATATCTTATGTTTACCTACTGTATCTCACTGAAACATACCCTGAACGTCTGAGAAAGGAATTAACTAAATCCATATCCCTTTCTAAGAATCCTGCAGCTACTGCTTTAGTTCAGTTCTGACCCTTAATCCTGGATTCTTCCCAGACTGTAGCTGATGTTCACAGGTTCACTACTAGCTCACAGTAACAGTGACAGAAACCAGGCCAAGATCGCCACCTAGTGCTGACAGAACACAATGCCTCCTTCCCTCCTACTTCCCCCTTTCTCCTGTCACACAGTTTATTCTCAGGTCCAGGTGAATATTATTCACATATTGGTGGGAGAAATTGCTTTGAGCAGTTTTATTTTTGAGGATATTGGAACAGTGCCTCAAAATGCAAACTAGTGAGGAGTAGCCTAGTGGTTTGGGCAAGGTACTTCAGGCCGGAAGGTCGGGGGTTCAAATCCCACTAGAGGACAGCAACCTTGGGCCGGAAGGACTGGGGTTTCTAGTCCCACAGGTGCTCCTTGTGGTCTTGGGCAAGCCACTTAACCCTCCATTGCCCATGTTCCCTGTAAGTATTAGTGTGTGTGTCTCATATCCCCGCGTGTTAAATGTATCCCCCACTTGTGTTGTGACCGCTTTGATTGAAGGATAAGGCGGTATACAAAACTGTCTAAATAAATAAAATAAATAAATAAACCACACGGTGACCTATTTATCAGCTAATGGTGCCAATTACAGAGCATGTTTTGGGAACCTCCATTTCTGATTCCTCCTACAAATGCATAAGAAAGAAATGAGGGGGAACTGGCGCTGCTTTTCATTTCTACGGTGCAGCACTGGGTCTGGGAGAGGGATTGCAGGCCACAATTCAGCATGCGAACATCACATACAGGCTGCAGAGAAGCCGAAGATGTGCCTAGTTCATAAAAACTATTTATGTTTACATAATTCAAATGACAATAAAACCAAAATCATGGAGACTCCCTCAGTGGCGCCTTACCTGCTCCCACCACTGAGTCTAATCTAATCGGCACAGCAGATGCTAATCAGAAACCCATCCTCATACGCACAGAGCATAAACAGTTAAAGCGGGAAGCTTCTTCAGACCCCCGGGCAGCTACCACAGTGATGCCTGTAAAGCATGAATACAGCACGGACAGCTGACTAGCGAGTCCTTATCAAAGTCCCATAAGGCATCACACCAACACACTGACAACTAAATGGGCAACTCAGGAGAGCAGATTTCTTTAAAAGAGAAATGGCCACAACATTCTAAAAATGTATAAAACTATATATGAAATAGAAAAGATGATCTGTGAATGTTTTTTATGCTACCGATTTTCCTTCTTTGGTATAAAAACCAGCATATGGTTATGACCATCCAATGGTAGGGCATATTTAAAACCACGCTATGTCAACCTATGGCAGGGCAGCTTTAAAAACGCTTGATGAAATCACAACGTGCTCTGACCTCCCTGAGGTTGCAACTGAATTGGCTTGTTTTCCTTTTGGAAATAAAAGGAAGAAGGTATTCTAAGTGTTGGGGTGGCAGGAAAAGTGTGAACTGGGGTCACAGGGTGCTCTACTGTCGGTGGCAGGAGATGGCATGAAAATGGAGGAGAGAGGACAGACAGACATGATGATTTTATAAGGCCCCTTTTTCCTGAAGCAATCTAGATTAAAAATACTAATACAAAAAATAGAAAGCAGTCGAGGAATAAGACAAAAAAGGAAGTAACAGAATCAACACTCAGGTTAGCATTAAGAAGGTTCTGGATAGTACCATGCCAGTATAGAAACAAGAATATTAGTTGGAGCTTCAAATCAAAAGAGGGCAGAGAAAGACATCCGCCCCCTCGCTGTAGTAGCTCCCTTTTAATTTATTTTTTCATTTTTAAAGTGAAATGGCATTTAAAACAAACCAAAAACCACTTAGCTCCAAGATTGTGCTTCTCCGTCACCCAAATAACAACGGTGTGCCACGTTTCGGGCTAGTAACTATCGCCCTGCTTCAGGTTGAAGGGAAGATTAATCCTGACTGTCCTGTGAGCACAGACTTGAAACCCTCTGTTCTGCCGATCTGGTATGCTTTGAAAAAAATGGCGTCTGACGTCAATGCTAGTTGTAAGAACAATTCGGCCAATAAGGCAGTATCTTCAAGGGCTTAAAGCCAATAGGAAAAGAAAATCCCCTATCAGAAGGGAATCTCCACACCCAATAGGCTAAAAATGTATGTCGCCAAATCTAACTGTATGATGGCCAGTTCCTAGCTGAACAAACAATAATGAGAGAGTCTTGAATAAGTAGTCAATACCTTCCATCAAGAAAGTTTTTATACTTATAACAAAATTGCCCATTCCAATATGGCATTTAAACCTTGAGGGACTACTGTTCATAATCAAAAGATCCAGCATTGTTCCTTCTTTTGCAACTTATATGTACGGTTACCATCCCATGGATCCAAAGGAACAAAGTCCAGAATTCACCAACGTAGTTGTTCAAAATTGTGCCCTAACGGAAGACAATGTTCGACCATCGGGGCGGTTAAAACCTTTGTGTGAAGTCGAGAAGCATGTTCAGCAAGCCGAGTCTTTATCGGGCGTGTTGTGCGTCCCACATAGTATAAAGAACAGGGACAGATAATTAATAAACCACATAGGAAGACTGACAGGTAGTGTGCCATTCTATGTAGCTTGTCACAGCTCTTTTTTAACAAAGACTAAATTGTAAGTAGTATATTGCTGCTTTCTAGCACATCGCCAGGCGTAAGTGTAAGGGGGATATATGGAATGAACTTGCTGGGTTAGAGAGTAGCCCTGAAATTTGGAAACCAGTTCAGAAATTAGTTTCTCCTTTGGTCTTCTGCTGTGAGACCCCTAAAAGCCCTGTTTCTTATTATTCATAAAACTTATATTCCCGAAGTCATGTGAACACTGCCATGCTCTCCCCTCCCTGCTTAACCTCTGGATATTACCTTTGGAGGGAATGCCTCTAGGGTCGAGGGGGATGTAAGGACCCTTCAGGCAGTAACCCCCCAGTGAGACTACCACACAGGAAGCAAGCTGGAGCCAGCTGGGACACAGGTATTTGAAGACGTTTTTCTAACATACATGAAATGAGAACCTTGCCTGCTGCCTTCTTGCTAACATGGTCCCTTTGTTAAGCTGCTTAAACATATGACTTTAAAACGAGGCTTTCTACTGAGGGAAGCTGATTTTCCACCACATTGTTTCCTGTCTCACACTGCCAGCCAGGATCTAACGTATGTAGAATCATATAGAATGGAATGCTCTAAAATTAGAGTTTTTCCTTAAAACAAGCCAAGTTTTCAACAAGGTAAATTAAATATTTAAAAATAAATATGTGTAAACATAAGACTGAAAAGCCTCTTGAATGACAGAGAGACAATGCAGCCCCAGCCCAGGACAGAGGCAGCACTATCTCATTCCAGTGTCCACTCTGCTAACCACTGCTCACATAGGGCCCGCTGCTCCTCACTCTCTGGGTGGGCTTCTACCTTGCCTGTGCCCTCCATCCCTTTCCCAAGAAGGAACGGCGCCTGCCTCTCCTTCTCTGCCCCAGGTCCTCTGGTTTTCAGTTCCTGAACTGCTAAGTCCAGCTCACATACAGTGCGCTGAGGGATCCAGTCCTTATCCACAGCACTCACAAATGGATCAGGTGCGGTCACCTCTATCAGTTCTGGGTCTGTGGGGATGCGCAGTGCATAGGCATGTAACATCATCCTGTACGGCCCGCTGTCCTTCTTAAAGCTGTAGGTGAAATCTCCCACAATGGGGTGCCCGATGGCTGCACAGTGCACTCGTAGTTGGTGCGTCCGTCCTGCAAGAACAAAGTACAGACCGGCACCGAGTTTAGCATTAATCGGTTATTGATCTTACAGCTACACTAACCCCATAGTCAAAGCAATACCTAAATGCACTTGAAGAACAAACAGTTTTAGAGTGAATTTCTGTAGCAAAACTAAAGATACTGGCAGCTGTGTGAAGGAACAGAGAGTGACTGTGTCTTGGCATGGCAAACGACACTAACTGAAGCACTGTATTAAATCCTTTGCTGCCACCTCCCCCGCTGCTGCCAACATGCCTACACCTCCATCTCCCCTGACTCATGCTGCGCCTCTGCCGCCACCCCCCATACAAAGCCTCTATATGGCCATTGATTCACTGCTGGCAGGCTCTAGTTTTAAGTTTCCTCCCCTGATTTCCATCGCTATATGAGCCTTTCTTCCCACTCACCCCCACCCTAGTGCCGCCTGCAGTACACGCACCGGCTCCCGCGGGAATCTCCAGACTCCGCACACTCTGAAATTTGTTGTTTTTTCATTTCTACCCTTTGACTTATTTTACCTGGTATTCTGGCTGCTGCCCGAGTGCTGCTGTTATCATCATGTTCTATCTTGTGGTCTGCATTTCACAGCTACTTCTCTGGCCCCAGGAACACAGATGCAATGTATGAGACTACAGGTGAGAGCATAAGCCTGTGAAACCCCCATAGCGGAGTTCCAATCTCACCATGGGAAAATTATGAACAAGCGCGTTGGTCTCTCTGTCTGTACACAGCTCTTCTACAGTGACAGCGTTACAGAATATGCAGATTATTTGTGAAAATAAACACACCTGTCAGGGGCTGCAGCAGTACTTTGCTCACCGGCTCTCCGCTGTACAGACCGTGCTGGAGGACAAGGAGCTCTGTCTGGCAGGGTTTTACATTCTCACAACCTACATAATAAAAATGAAAAGCTTTAGGTAAGAGGATGTGAAGATATAAAGAGCAAAGAAAAGGGGCAGAAATAACCCACAATCTGCAGTTATGAGGGTCTTGGAGGTAACAGTAAGGCAGCTGCTAATACGATTGAATTAATTCATATAGATATAGGGGCCTGTCCAAAAACACAAAGCTTGTCTCAGAGAGACATCTGGGAACAGCAGAATTTCCGAGCACACCTTGATCATACATGTTACATCCTACAAACTCCAGAAGGAAGCTCTCTTCGGCACGATGCAAATACTACGCTGAGCATTTGAGAGACTGAGATCGTACTCCATATACCGTGGCTTAAGAGTGAAGTTCATGACTCCTCATGGAAAGCACAAACCTCACCCATTTGGAGAAACTGCCGCGAGACGTCAGGGGACAGCAGTACCTGTGAGGCTCTCCCTCTAATGCTGAAAACAAATCCCACGGCTGGGTCTGACAGAAATGTATTTCTAGTTGCAGTACGCTTATTTGGATCTTAGTTTGCACCTTTTTAGCAGAAGTTCAAGGTGAGTTTCATTCAGGTATTATAAGCACTGCCCTATCCCAGAGGTCCCGATGCAGTAAGCTGTGGTAATCTTTAGTGCAGCAATTTACTCAAGATTTTCCCTTACTACCAATGAGCTAAAAATTAGCGGTAAAACCATTGTGCTAAAGGGTGGCGCAATGGGTATGCAAAACGCTTAAGTTGCTCCCAATGTAAAAAACTGCACTAAATTTTAGGGTGCTTTTTTACTCTACTTGTAGTATTGCAGCAGAATGGTCATCTAAGGTGAAGTACAGCATGATCCAAGTTCCCTAGTGGCCCAAGTGGTCCCCTGGCCCTCCCACCCCCAACTCTGAAGATCTTCCTAGTGGCCTCCTTGCATCTCCCACTCTTTCCCCTTCCCCCACTCTACCAAAACCCCCTGGTGACCTAATGGACCCTCTGATTCTAGCCCTCCCTCCACCCACTTCTAAAGTATGGAGGTAGGAGTGGAAAATGCTTCACAAAATTACTTCCATATTATGAAATCAAAGCAAGCCCAGATGCAAATATCTGCTGCTCAAGGGGTCAAAGGTGACATTTTACTTACCAGATAATGTCCTTTCCTTGAGTCTTGCTAGACCAGTCCAGACAAGTGGGTTGTGTTCCCCTGCCAACAGATTGGTAGAGACAAAGAACCAATGAAAAGCCCAGGTTTCAATGACATCACTCCCATGCCTCTATTCGCCTCAGCCACCAGAGGTCCGTTCAGTATTTGTCCCAAAACAAATGGAAGAAACATGGCAAGCCTCACACAATCTCAATCATGGACAACACGGAGTAATCAACATTGTGGACCCAAGGGCATTGCAGCAGAAGAACAGAGCAATACAATTCAATTCCGGGGCAGGCCCTGGACTGGTCTAGCAGGACTCAAGGAAAGGACATTAACTAGTAAGTAAAATGTCACCTTCCATATCGTCCTGCTAGACCAGTCCAGACAAGTGAGATCTACCAAAGCTACAACTCCACCCTCCACCCTCATATGGACATCTAAGCAGTAATTCTTGACAAAAGTGGAAAGTGATGCCGACGTTACTGCCCGATGAATGTATGCACAGGCTACCGAGCTCTGCTCCACCTACGAGGACACCTGCACTCAGGTAGATTGGGCACACAAACCCTACTACTACTACTACTACTACTGAGCATTTGTATATATGCTACAAGGCATACACAGCACTGTACATGACTCATGTAAAAGACAGTCCCTGTTCATCAGAACTTACAATCTAGTCAAGACAGACAACACAACAGCTGAGGACAAGGATATATCTAGGGGAGTGGTAAGGAACACACAGGAGACTAAGCAGATCAGGATCCAAAAGTGGCCATGAAGAAGTGAGTTTTCAGTCTGGGTTTGAAAAGGGCCAGAGATGAAGCCTGACGCACAGACACAGGTAGTTTGTTCCAGGCATAAGGAGCAGGAAGGTGGAAGGATCAAAGTCTGGAGTTGGCAGTAGAAGAGAAGGGCACAGATAGAAGGGATCTGCCAGAAGAGTGGAGCTGCCAAGGAGGGCTGCAGGGAGAGATAAGAGAGGAAAAGTAGTGAGGAGCAGCAGAATGAGGCAACTATAGGTCAGTAGGAGAAGTTTGAACTGGATACAGAAATGGATAGGGAGCCAGTGAAGCAACTTGAGAAGAGGAATTATATGAGCATATCAAGGCTGGCGGAAAATTAGACATGCAGCTAAGTTTTGAACAGATTGAAGAGGAGAGAGATGATTCAGAGGGAGACCAGCAAGGAGGAGGCTGCAATAGTCTAGTTGGGAGGTGACTAAAGAATGGATGAGTATCTTAGTAGTATGTTTAGAAAGGAAGGGACAAATTTTGCAAATGTTATGGAAAAAGAAGCAACAGGTTTTAGTTGTTGGATGTGTGCAGAGAGAGAGAGTCAAAGATGACGCCAAGGTTGCAAGGTGAGGAAACAGGGAGGAGTGTAGTGTTATCCACAGAAAGAGAGAAGGGAGGAGTGTAGTGTTATCCATAGAAAGAGAGAAGGGAGGAGTGTAGTGTTATCCATAGAAACAGGGAAGAGAGTAGTGTAGTGGATAGAAACGTAAGAGCGAGGAGTGTAGTGTTATCCATAGAAACAGAGAAGGGAGGAGTGTAGTGTTATCCACAGAAAGAGAGAAGAGAGGAGCGTAGTGTTATCCATAGAAAGAGAGAAGGGAGGAGTGTAGTGTTATCCATAGAAAGAGAGAAGGGAGGAGTGTAGTGTTATCCATAGAAACAGGGAGGAGTGTAGTGTTATCCATAGAAAGAGAGAAGGGAGGAGTGTAGTGTTATCCATAGAAAGAGAGAAGGGAGGAGTGTAGTGTTATCCATAGAAAGAGAGAAGGGAGGAGTGTAGTGTTATCCATAGAAAGAGAGAAGGGAGGAGTGTAGTGTTATCCATAGAAAGAGAGAAGGGAAGAGTGTAGTGTTATCCATAGAAAGAGAGAAGGGAGGAGTGTAGTGTTATCCATAGAAAGAGAGAAGGGAAGAGTGTAGAGTTATCCATAGAAAGAGAGAAGGGAGGAGTGTAGTGTTATCCATAGAAAGAGAGAAGGGAGGAGTGTAGTGTTATCCATAGAAACAGAGAAGGGAAGAGTGTAGTGTTATCCATAGAAAGAGAGAAGGGAGGAGTGTAGTGTTATCCATAGAAAGAGAGAAGGGAAGAGTGTAGTGTTATCCATAGAAACAGAGAAGGGAAGAGTGTAGTGTTATCCATAGAAACAGAGAAGGGAGGAGTGTAGTGTTATCCATAGAAACAGAGAAGGGAAGAGTGTAGTGTTATCCATAGAAACAGAGAAGGGAGGAGTGTAGTGTTATCCATAGAAAGAGAGAAGGGAGGAGTGTAGTGTTATCCATAGAAAGAGAGAAGGGAGGAGTGTAGTGTTATCCATAGAAAGAGAGAAGGGAGGAGTGTAGTGTTATCCATAGAAAGAGAGAAGGGAGGAGTGTAGTGTTATCCATAGAAACAGAGAAGGGAAGAGTGTAGTGTTATCCATAGAAAGAGAGAAGGGAGGAGTGTAGTGTTATCCAGAGAAAGAGAGCAGGGAGGAGGGTAGTGTTATCCATAGAAACAGAGGGAGGAGTGTAGTGTTATCCATAGAAAGAGAGAAGGGAGGAGTGTAGTGTTATCCATAGAAACAGGGAGGAGTGTAGTGTTATCCACAGAAACAGGGAGGAGTGTAATGTTATCCATAGAAACAGAGAAGGGAAGAGTGTAGTGTTATCCATAGAAAGAGAGAAGGGAGGAGTGTAGTGTTATCCACAGAAAGAGAGAAGGGAGGAGTGTAGTGTTATCCATAGAAACAGGGAGGAGTGTAGTGTTATCCACAGAAACAGGGAGGAGTGCAGTGTTATCCATAGAAACAGAGAAGGGAAGAGTGTAGTGTTATCCATAGAAAGAGAGAAGGGAGGAGTGTAGTGTTATCCACAGAAAGAGAGAAGGGAGGAGTGTAGTGTTATCCATAGAAACAGGGAGGAGTGTAGTGTTATCCATAGAAAGAGAGAAGGGAGGAGTGTAGTGTTATCCACAGAAACAGGGAGGAGTGTAGTGTTATCCATAGAAACAGAGAAGGGAAGAGTGTAGTGTTATCCATAGAAAGAGAGAAGGGAGGAGTGTAGTGTTATCCATAGAAAGAGAGAAGGGAGGAGTGTAGTGTTATCCATAGAAAGAGAGAAGGGAGGAGTGTAGTGTTATCCATAGAAACAGAGAAGGGAGGAGTGTAGTGTTATCCATAGAAAGAGAGAAGGGAGGAGTGTAGTGTTATCCATAGAAACAGGGAGGAGTGTAGTGTTATCCATAGAAACAGAGAAGGGAGGAGTGTAGTGTTATCCATAGAAACAGAGAAGGGAAGAGTGTAGTGTTATCCATAGAAAGAGAGAAGGGAGGAGTGTAGTGTTATCCATAGAAACAGGGAGGAGTGTAGTGTTATCCATAGAAACAGAGAAGGGAGGAGTGTAGTGTTATCCACAGAAACAGGGAGGAGTGTAGTGTTATCCATAGAAACAGAGAAGGGAAGAGTGTAGTGTTATCCATAGAAAGAGAGAAGGGAGGAGTGTAGTGTTATCCATAGAAACAGGGAGGAGTGTAGTGTTATCCACAGAAACAGGGAGGAGTATAGTGTTATCCATAGAAACAGAGAAGGGAGGAGTGTAGTGTTATCCATAGAAACAGAGAAGGGAGGAGTGTAGTGTTATCCATAGAAACAGGGAGGAGTGTAGTGTTATCCACAGAAACAGGGAGGAGTGCAGTGTTATCCATAGAAACAGAGAAGGGAGGAATGGGAGATATGGGTTAAGGGGGAAAGGTAAGGAGCTCAGTTTTTGCCATGTTCAGTTTCAGATGGCAGTGAGACATCCAGGCAGCAATGTCAGATAAGCAGACAGAGATCCAGGCCTGGATTCCTGGAGAGATTTCAGGCACAGAGGTAGATCTAAGAGTCGTCAGCATAAGGATGGTACTGAAAACCATAAGAGGAAATAAGTGCACCAATGGACCGAGTGTAGAGAGAAAAAAGGAGAGGTCCCAAGACAGAGCCCTGAGATACAGCAACTGAAAGTGGGATGGCAGAACCTCCAGAACCAGCCAGTTCTGTAACAGATATGCCAAGGCAATGGCCTTCTTAATCTTACGCCCCAAAGTCTACTCATCCACCATGTCATCTTTGCACAGGCCAACAAACAGCACAAAAAGATGGTCAGACTTACGAAAGGAATTTGTAACCTCCAAGTACCAGAGAAGCATCCTCCGGACATCCACAGTGCTACTTAGAGAAGGAGGGCAGGCAGACCAACTGGCTCATGTGAAAGGGAGAAAGTACCTTAGACAAGAAGGAAGGCACATGCCGAATGGAAATGATCTCCTTTGAAAAGACAGATAAGGATCTTGGCAAGACAGAGCCTGCAGCTCGGAAATCTGCCTTGAGGAACAAATTGCAACCAAGAAGACCATCTTAAGCATCAAATCCTTCAAAGTAGCGTGCTTCAGTGGCTCACAGGGCGCCGCCATCAGAGCTCTAAGCACCAGACACAGATTTCAGGAAGAGATCACAGACCGAAAGGGAGGACGCAGACACTGAACCCCCTGGAGAAAGCACGAGATGTCTGGGTGCAAGGCTGGAGTTTTATCAGCCACTGACCTCAGAAACAGGCCAAAGCTGCCACCTGAACTTTCAGGGAGCTAAGGGAAAGGCTCTTCTCCAGGCCATCCTGTAGAAAAGCCAACAGAGATAGCATCTTGGCCGCCTCAGGAGACAACTGCCAAGTGCTCAAACAGGCACCAGATCCACATTTATTTTATTTATTTACATTCTCTTATATACCGCGCTATTCTGCATCAGTGTGGTTTACATTGAACAAACTGAAATTACATTGAACAGGGCATTATAACTTGGAGATAACTATTTTACAGGGAACATGGGCTATGGAGGGTTAAGTGGCTTGCCCAAGACCACAAGGAGCACCTGTGGGACTAGAAACCCCAGTCCTTCTGGCCCAAGGTTGCTGTCCTCTAGTGGGATTTGAACCCCTGACCTTCCGGCCTGAAGTACCTTGCCCCAATCACTAGGCCACTCCTCCATGTATGCTAGCTTGGTAGACCTCCGAAGAACTCTGAGCAGAGTGGAGACTACCGCTGGAGATTCTCCTTTCAAGAGCCAAACCGAAGGTGAGAAGGGAAGCAGATCTTCTAGGATGATCGGTCCCTGCCAAATAGGGCCCAAGACAGAGGCAACAGAAGAAAAGGTGCCTGCAGGAGCCACATTAGGTCTCCAAACCATGCTCTGCTCACCAATCCAGTGCCAAAACAATCCTGTCCAGGTGGCATTCTGTACACCGAATCACATGCCCCACCAGGGGCCATGGAGGAAACATGTATAGCAGGTGCTGATTTGGCCAAGACTGGGTCAGGGTAATGTTGACCTCAGATCACGTCTCTTGGCACTGGAGCGGGTCACTAGCAGATTCCTCTTGGGGCAACCTCAGTGGTGCAGAGGCAACTGAAACATCTCTTGATTCAACTGCCAATCTCCTGAAACTAGAGTGCCAGCTGAGAAAATCTGTTTCCACAGTATCCACCTTGGCAATGTGCAGAGTTGACAAACTAGGAGGTTCTTCGCCATCCAGGCAAATGGGAGAGTTATCTCCAGGGCTACACCGGCACTCCTCGTGCCACCTCACCAAATGCCCCCATGGCATTGCCCGAGAACACTTGAAATGCTCAGCCCTCGAATGGGGAATGGAAATCAGAAAAGTCAGCCTGATGCCCTCGCCTAAAGGGAGTTGATGGACCACACCACCTACCTGTGGTTCCAATGGCCCTGGGCCACTCGGGAATGGGCTCCCCAGCCCAAAAAACTGGCATCCATCATCAGAAGGATCAATGAGCAATCATCCAGCAGCACGCCCTTTCTCAGAAGACTGGGCTGCCGCCACCACTGCAGGCTGGCCATCACCATCATTGGGAGTGGGAGCCTGCTGAGAACTTAGGGACCACCAAGCCAGTAATGATAGTTGGAGCGGCCACCTACGAGCATGCGTCCGCGGCACCATCTCAAATGTTGCTGCCATCAATCCAAAGAGCTGCAGATCAATTCGGATTCTGGGAGCCTGCTAGGAACAGAACACCACCAGGCAATCCAGCAGCCTTTGACTTTCTCCTCTGGCAGGAAGGCTCTGCACACTTGAGACTGGGACTGGGAATGCAATAACTGGCTCTTTTCCCAAGAAATCACCCAGCCAAGGCTTATTAGAAAGGACACCACTTGGTGAGCTATCCGAGATGCCCCTGAAAGAGAATGGGCTCGGATGAGCCTGTAGTCCAGATATGGGTGCAAACAAATCCCTGTGCGTTGGAGCACCACAGTCACCACCACCATTATCTTGGAGAATGCCCTTGGGGCAGTACAGAGCCCAAATGGGAGGACAGTGAAATGAAGGGTAAAGCCAAGCATGGCAAAACACAAGTACTTTGCTGAACCCCAAGATCAGGATATGACAATACATCTCAGCCAAATCCAGAGATGTCAGGAACTCCCCTCGGTGCACCACTTGAATCATGGATTGCAAAGTTTCCATCCAGAAGCACATGATGTGCAAGCACTCATTTGACACATTGGAGGTCCAGAATGGGCCACAATGTTCCTTCCCTGTCAGTACCATGAAACAGACAGAATGCCTGCCCCTGTGCCGACTGTCCGAGGAAACAAGTACCATGGCCTTTAGGGGAGGCAACTTGTCCAAGGTGATCCGGACAGTATCCCTGCTGTTCGCAGACCCACAAGGGGAGAAGACAAAAGCATCTGGGATTGGCTCTTTGCATTCCAGGACATAAGCAAACTGACCCGGGACTAGCACCCAATGATCCTTGGTGACCTGGGCCCCTTCTTGAAAGATAAGGCAAAGCCTGCCCCCAACCAGAAGGATCAGAGAATGGCCCCCCAAAACCTTCACTGTGCAGCACGGGAGGGTCCTCCTCTGATGGGGCCAGGTCCCTGGGACCAAGTGCTCCACGAAGGGACTGAGAGTGAGCCTGAAGTCCCTAAGGGGAAGTAAGGCTCTCCAGGTCGATAGTGATGGGATTACCAAGACCCCCGGGAGTCCAACCAGCGTTCCCATAAGAAGTGGGCTGATGCTGTTGGAAAAGGAGCTCCTGCTCACTACACAGGCCCCGAGGCCTGTCTTCCAGAAGGCGGAACGATTTTGTCTCGGCCAGGTTCTTTACCTGCTTTTCCAAATTGGACCCAAGTGACCTTCTAGGGCCAGATGGACAACCGGACTTTGGAAAAGGAGTCCGCTGCCCCATGTCAAAGCCAAGCCAAGCCAATGCCAGGCCACCATCAACAGGGCACAATCCCTGGCCGCCAGACATACCAGGTCATACATGGCATCAGAAAGGAAAGACGTAGCTGACTCCCAAAGAGGGGTAGAATCATCCGGAGACTGAAACAGGGCTTGAAATGTCAGGTCTGCATTAACACATCCATCTTTCAGTCCAGAGTATACCTTAAGGGCAATCTGCTTTCCACAGGAATGGTGATCTAACTGGGAACTGCCATGACCTGCGCATCCACCTTGGAAATATCACAACACATTCCTTCTCTGGGAGAGCATGCATCTTCTTATACACCCTTAGCCCCTTAGGCAAGGAATTGGGGGAATCACACTCCAACAGGCCCTTGAGCACCTCCGGGAACAGGAAGTCAGTGGATGCTTCATTGGTTCCTGCTCCGTGTCTGGAGCATCTGCCAAGCTCAAGTTGGATAAGACCCTAGGATCAGCGCCTCCAGTTCTTATCTCCCAGAACAAGGAGACAACGGTGAGAATATGTTTTCATCCACATCAAACATCTCCATCCAAGCCACAGTCCAAATCTCAGACAGATCTCAGCTGATCTCCATCTCCAGGGGGGGCATCCTCTTCTGAGGATGTTTAGCCATCAAAGGGATTCCACTCTCAGCCTGCCCCTCACGAGACTGCGCTCAGGGGAAACCAGAGGCCACAGGGTCTGAATTTCCACACCAGAATAACCAGACCTGCTGTAAAAGGAAAAGAATCCCGGGGAGGACAATCTGTGCTCCGGAAGCTCTCCTCATGGAAATGACCCCTAGGGAATATAGTCGCTGTCAATCCCCCAGAGGATGGAGAGAGGTCGAATATTTCTACCCGTAGTGCCATCCGCCGCCACCTGCCCTGAGGCAGGCAAGGTCCAATTAACAGCATTCCCCAAAAATGGAAGTAAGCCCTCCAGGGACAACTCAGAAGCAGCCATGCAAGAAGGGCAGAGTCCAGAAGCCAGAGATGAGGCGCCTCGCTTGCCACAAATGTTTCCTTGATGAAGACATAGAAAGTTAAGGCAAGCAATGGCACACATTAACTGTGCCTTTATTGCAACATGCATTACAGGCACTAGGGTAGGAATGCCCTTTGGAGCTGCTCTGGCAGAACGTGTGCAAGAACTGTACAACTGCCAGGCGCACAATATGAAAAATGCTACTAGCATTGCAGAAAACACTGGAAAACCCCTACAGAGTGCCAACAGTCCACCCAAATTGCATCCCACATAGACTGAATCGTAAGCCTCCAACTGAGGAAGTTGTAGGGATGTTACCCATGACTGAAGCGGTATTTAAAGGTGCGGAGGAATTGAAGGAAATATAGATACATCGGGAAGATGTATTAAAACTATTCGATAAACTGAAGAGTAGCAAATCAACTGGACTGGATGGTATACACCCAAGGATGTTGAAAGAACTAAAATATGAGATTGCAGACCTGCTATTAGTAATCTGTGAACTATCATTAAAATCATCTGTAATACCTGAAGATTTGAGGATGGCCAACGTAACGACAATTTTTAAAAAGGGTTCCAGGGGTGATCCGGGAAACTACAGACTGGTGAGCCTGACGTCAGTACCGGGAAAAATGGTAGAAACCATCATAAAGAACAAAATTGCTGAACATGTAGATGGTCATGGCTTAATGGGAGAAAGCCAACATGGCTTTAGACAAGGAAGATCTTGTCATAATAATCTGTTATGTTTTTTTGAAGGTGTGAATAAACAGGTAGACAAAGGTGAGTCGGTTGATATAGTGTATCTGGACTTTCAGAAAGCCTTTGACAAGGTCCCTCATCAGAGACTTTTGGCAAAACTAATGAGTCATGAGATAGGAGGAGTGTACTATTGTGGATCAGGAAATGGTTAAAAGATAGAAAGCAGAGGGTAGGGCTAAATGGCCAATTTTCCCAATGGAAAAAGGTGAATAGTGGTGTACCCCAGGGATCTGTGCTGGGTCCGCTGCTTTTTGACATATTCATAAATGACTTGGAAAAGGGAATAACGAGTGAAGTTATCAAATTTGCAGATGACACAAAACTATTCAAAGTTGTTAAAACCCATGAGGATTGTGGAAAATTGCAAGAGGATCTTGATAAATTGGAAGACTGGGCATCAAAATGGCAGATGAAATTTAACGTGGACAAGTGCAAAGTTATGCACCTAGGGAAGAACAACACAAACTATGGTTACACGATGCAAGGTTCCACATTGGGAACCACCACCCAGGAAAAAGATTTGGATGTCATCGTGGATAACATGTTAAAACCCTCCGCCCAGTGTGCAGTGGCGGCCAAGAGAGCAAATAGAATGCTAGGTATCATAAGGAAAAGAATGGAAAATAAAACAAAGGATATTATAATGCCTCTGTATTGTTTCATGGTGCGACCGCACCTTGAATATTGTTTGCAATTCTGGTTGCCATATCTTAGAAAGGATATAGCGTTATTAGAAAAGGTTCAGAGAAGAGTCACCAAAATGGTAAAGGGGATGGAAGGATACCCCTATGAAAAAAGTCTAAAAAGGTTAGGGCTCTTTAACCTGGAAAAGAGACGGCTGAGGGGAGATATGATAGAAGTTTATAAATCAATGAACGGAGTGGAACGGGCAAACGTAGATCGATTGTTTACGTCATCAGAATATAGAAAGACTAGGGGACATGCAATAAAGCTTCAGGGTAAACTATTCAAGACAAATAAGAGAAAATATTTTTTCACTCAACGTATAATCAAACTCTGGAATTTGTTACCAGAAGATGTAGTAAAAGCTGTTAGTGTAGCTGGGTTTAAAAAAGGTTTGGACAAGTTCCTGGAGGAAAGGTCCATAAACCATTATTAAAAAGGGACCCGGGATATCACTGCTTGACCCAATACAAGCATTGTGGAACCTGTGTCTCTTGGGGAAACTGCTAGGTACTGTGGTGAGGAAAGCACTGCTGAACATAGAGATACACGGGGAAATGAGCCCTGTCACTTTAAGTCAGAAAGTATCAAGGGTTTCCTTAGTAACCCAGAGTCTCTGACTCAGAACCTAGTCATCCCTAAGCCCCGCCCACAGCAGCACATCAGGGAGAAGCTTGACCCTAATCACATGTGCTGGGAGCAAGGTGTGGCTCAGGAAGAAGGAAAGTTTAAAAAGCTGACTTTCAGAAACACAGATAGAGAAGGAGAAGGAGAAAGGGGAGCTGGAAGTGAAGCAGCAAGAATAAGGAACGCAAAGAGGGAAGCGAGTGCAAGTGAGAGAGTGCTTGCTGAGCACGAAAGACAGTGTGAAGGAAACACTGGAAGCCGAAGAGAGAGAACTGATCAGAGATTGCCAAGCACAGCTGAGAGAGCAAGGAAAGAGAGGCTGGTGCAAGCAAACGAAGCTGCTGCAAACGGAAGACAGCATGACTGGCTTGCAGGGCAGAGAGAGATTTTGAATACCTCGGAAACCAGGCAAGTGTGTCCTTCTCAGTTCTTAAACAGTAAAAGTTTGGGAGAATTAGCTTTAGAATTAAAAGCTGATTCCAGCAATAAGCCAAGCCCCAGGATAAAGAGAGACTGTTTATCTAAGTATCAAGTAGCTCATATAGCAGACGAGCTAGTGCAGAAACAAGCCCTGCTTAAGAAATTGAGTGAATTGATTAAGAAAGAGAATAGCAAGCTCTCCCCTCAGATGTCTTTGGATGTGTGTGAGAATGATAGCGTTGAAGATATGGAGATAACTGATATGGAAGACAGTTCCTTTGAAATGCAATGTGCTGTATGTCAAGCCTCTGACGTAGAAGAGAGCTGAGCCAGAAAGCCATTGAATGTATGCCTACTTAGGAAGCAGCCTGAATTGTGAAGACGTCACAACCGAAGAAAACAGCTGAGTGCTAAGTTCAACTTATAAGGTTGAAAGCTGATACTAATGTTCAAGGGACATTTAAAGAGTTGTTTTGCTGCAAGAGTTTTGTTCCTGTAAAGAAGAGAAACATTTAAGGATTTAAAAGTTTTGGAATAAGTGGCATTTTGATTTACAAGCAAAGTTGTGCCTGTTTCTTTGTATTTTTGAAACACAAGCAAAGTTGTTCCTATTTCTTTTGAAGCTGTAGCGTGGGATTAAAAATCCTTTATTTGATTTTTCCACTTGTGTCCTGTGTATGAAGGAACCCCTGATTACATTAAATAAATTTTCTCTGTCTTATGCCTAACCCTCGGATCACAACTCCTTTGCTTTAAGATAGGACTACAATTCCCAGCAGCCCTCCTGGCAGCCATTTTGAGGGAAACTTATTTTAAAGCCAAAAAGGCGACCTCACCTGGTATCAGTTATCTACCTGGCCAGGCGGGGGCGACAGTACGTATGACCTAGATTGGCCCCTGTTGGAAACAGGATACTGGGCTTGATGGACCTTGGTCACACCCAGTATGGCATGTTCTTATGACTAGGTCAAGCCTTGGTACTCACCCCCTGAGAGCCCCAAGCAGAGGATACATGCCGGGCTCAGTTCTACTCCCCTGAAACTGTTTCTCTGGCTTGGCAGCACTGCGTTTAAGGCAGATTCCTCTGAGAGCCTTCTGCAATCTTCAGGAGAGAGCAGGAGGGGGGAGGGGACAAAGAGGAGGGAGGGGGCAATGAAGTTGTGTGAAGCTGCTGCACTCTTCCAGATTCTTTCCAATTTTCTGGCTGTTCAACAGACTCTTATCCATCGTAAGAGTGTGGAGGTGAACCAATTTTCCCTCCTCCTATAGCTACTGAAAAGACCAGTGGACCCTCCCATGTCATGCTCAAGTAAGAGAGTCACCCTCAAGGTGGTCTGTCACAAGCGTTTTTATCAATCTTTTCCTCTCCGTTCTTCAGATATTCTTTAGAGAGGAGAAAATCCATCCACCATCTGCTGGAGACAAAGAAATACTGAAGAGACCTCTGGTGGCTGAGGCGAATAGAGGCATGGGAGTGATGTCATTGAAACCTGGGCTTTTCATTGGTTATTTGTCTCCACCAATCTGCTGGTAGGGGAACACAATACAATTGTCTGGACTGATCCAGTAAGACGATATGGAATTAACATATAAGGGGCCTTTTACTAAAGGGCGCTGTGATGTTGCCTCAAACCCGCTCATTAACATGCAAATCCATGATGCATTAGGGCAACACAACAGCATTGACTGCCAGGAGCATGGAAAGCATAGTTACTCACCTGTAGCAGGTGTTCTCCGTGAACAGCAGGAAAAAGTCCTCACGTATGGGTGACAATGGAGCACCGCACAGGAACGCTCTCCTGTTTCCAAAGGAAGCCTTTGAGAAGCCCACCGCACATGTGCGCCTGCCTTCCCACTTGTCATGGTGCCATCTTCCCCAGTCTAATAACATAGCAAGAGCCAACAGGCAACTCCCCAGGGAGGTAAGAGGGTTGTGAGGACTTATTCCTGCTGTTCACGTTGAGCTACAAGTGAGTAATTGCGCTTTCTCTGTGAACAAGCAGGAAATAAGTCCTTACATATGGGACTCCCAAGCTACAGGCTACTGGAACCTGAGGAGATCAATAGCCTAACATGGGCAACCAACTGGAGAAACCAGTAAAAACAGTAAGGTAATCCCCCAAGGGACTCATCTGATTCAGCATCCTCAGCCAACATCGAGCTGAGAGGTTTTTGCAGGTAGCCTGAAGGGCCGGTGGACAAGAATTGACTCTAAGACCCGAAGAGATGCCAGAGTACGACCTGGCCAAAATTGCTGTACCGTCGGGAATCCCTATCCAGAGAGTAAATGGGCTACAAAGGTATGCACCGAAGATCACGTAGCAGCCTTGCAGATTTCCTCTGCGGAAACTGAGGGGAGGTTGGCCACCGACGCAGCTATCGAATGGACATTGTGGGCCATGACATGACCCTCAAAGAGCAACCCAGCCTGAAAATAGGCATGAGTGAAGCAGTCTGCTAGCCAAAGGGATAGCGTGCACTTTGAGACAGCGATGCCCAGCCTATTGGGGTCGAAAAAGATGAACAGCTGGGTGAACTGGCAGTGCACTCCAAGTAGAAGGCTAGAGCTCGTTTGCAGTCCAAAGTATGCAACGCTGCCTCTCTCCAGTTAGCATGAGGCTGGTGGAAGAAAATTGGCAAGACTATTGACTGGCTGAGGTGGAAGGCAGAAACCACCTTCGGCAGAAAGCAGAGGTGCATGTGGAACACCACCCTGTTCTGGTGAAATCTGGTATATAGTGAGTGAGCTACAAAGGGCTAGAGCTCATTGATGAGTCGGGTAGACATCACCACCAGCAGAAAGGGGACCTTCCAGATCAGGAATTTCAGGGCACATTAATCCAGCAGCTCAAATGGGGTCCGCATCAGATGGACGAGTATCATGTTGAGATCCCAAGCCACCGAAGAGGGCTTCAGTGGGAGCTTCCAGAGGAGCAGATCCCACATGAAGTCAGCCACGAGAGGCTGGGCCGAAATGGGCTTTCCTCCGCAGCCGCGATGGTACACCCCTATCAAGATGAGGTGAACTCACACCAAATTTGACCAGGCCCAAGTCAGAGAAGTGTAGGAGGTACTCCAGCAATTGGCCTACAGCTCAAGAGAAGGGGTCCAGTGTGCTGCCTGTGCAACAGGCGGCAAACCTCTGCCACGTTAGCATGTACGGCTTGCATGTCGAGTCCTTGCGGGATGCCAGAAGGACTATAGTAACACCTTTGGGAAGACTGAGCTCTGAAATGACCACTCACTCAGCATCCACACCGTGAGGGCCAACAAGTGGACATTGGGGTGCAGCAAGGTTCTGCCCGCCTGTGAGATGGGGTCCAGGGTGAAGCCCAGAAAGAGAGGCAAAAGCTGCAGCAGTAGTGGGAACCATGGCAGCCGAGGCCAATAAGGAGCGATGAGGATCATGGTGCCCTTGTCAACCTGGAGCTTCAGGAGGGTTTTTGCCATGAGTGGTTTCTGGGGGTATGCATACAGCAAGCCCTCCCCCAATGGAGAAGGAAGGTATCCGAGGCCAGGTTGGCCTCCAAGAGCAGAACCAGGCCATTTAGGCATTGTGTGCCATGGTGAAGAGATCCACCACAGGAGTGCCCCAGTCCTGAAAGATCCAGTTCACCGCCACCCTTTTGAGGGTCCACTTGTGTGGCTGAAGGACTCGGCTGAGCTAGTCCACTAGGCTGTTGAGCTCACCGGGCAGATAAGTCGCTGTGAGGTCCATACCATGGAGCAGGTTGAACTTCCACAACCGAACAGCCTCCCAGCAGAGAAGATATGAACCTGTGCCCCCCTGCTTGCTCACGTAGGACATCGCCACCTGGTTATCCATTTAGATCAGGACTGCCTGATTGGCCAGGTGCGCTGGGAAGACACGGAAGGCATTGGCTATCGCCTGAAGCTCAAGAAAGTTGATCTGCAGCAGGCTCTCCTGCTTAGACCACAGGCCCTGCATGCACAGGCCATCCAGGTGGGCTCCCCAGCCGAGCTTGGACATGTCCATCATGAGTGTCTTGCAGGGGAATGCCGTCTGGAATGGGAGGCCTTGCAGCAGATTCACTGGCTTGAGCCAGCAGTCGAGGGACCACACCAGGGGCACAGTGACCGCCACCTTGTCCCGGAGGCAGCCTGTCACCTGCGTCCATTGCATGCTTAAGGTCCAATGGGACTGCCACATGAAGAGAAAGGCTTGAGGGGTGACAAGCACCGTGGCTGCCCTGTGGCCGAGGAGCCTCAGCACCCCTCAGGCTATTGTGTGGCACTGGCGCTGCACATTGCTCACCACTGCTTCCAGCTGCTGTAAGCGGTCTTCTGGTAGAAAGGCCCATGCTTGAGTAGTATTGAGGAAGGCCCCAATGAACTCCAACTGCTGTGTGGGCTAGAGATGGGATTTTGGGTAATTGATTACGAAGCCGAGGTGCTCAAGCACTTGAATGGTGAGCTCGGCAGACTACAGATGCTGACCGGCGTGGGACCCTTGATGAGTCAGTCGTCCAGGCACTTTGTGAAGACCCATGCAGCTGAGGTCAACCTGAAGGGGAGCACTCGGTATTGATAGTGCTGGCCTCCCAGCATGAACCATAGGTGCTGTCTGTGATTCGAGTGGATCAGGATGTGTGTGTACGCCTCCTTTAGATCCAAGGAACATAGCCAATCATCCTGTAGAAGGTATGGGAGCAGCATTCACAAAGGGACAATTTTGAACTTCTCACGCACCAGGGACTGATTCAGGTCTTGCAGGTCCAGGATAGGCCAGTACTCGCCAGTCTTCTTGAGGACCAAAGTATCTGGAAAAGGTCCTGTCCCATCTGAACCGGGGGAACTGGCTCGACAGTGAGGTAGACTAACAGAGAGGAGACTTCTGCCTGCAACAAGCTCCAATGCTCGGAGTCCATGGGTATGCCCCAGGGGCATACGGAGGTGGCAGCTGAGCAACATCCAGTTGCTATCAGTTTTGAACGATCTGCAACTCCCAGGTGTTTGAGGTGACGAGGAGCCATCTGTGGGTAAAGTGAATGAGCTGCCACCCTTCCTAAGGGGGTACCCTAGTGGACAGCAGCCGGCTGGCTATGCTCCCAAGGAACCTGTCAAAAACCCACCCCTGACTTCGACTGCAGTGCAGACTGAACCTTCAGAGCTTTCTCCCTCTGCTACTGGTGGGGGGCTTGCGCCTTCGGCTGGACCTGTGACTGGGCCACGAAATACCGGCACAGGCGCAGATAGAAGGCCTTCTTGCCTAGGTGTGTGCTCTGCGCGGGATCTGCGGTCTTCCAGGAGACCCTAGAGAGGGTCACATGCTCCTTCTCGAGTTCTTCCACTTTTTTCTCCACCTACTATTCCAGGTCAGAGGACTGCAGCCATACCAGCCAGTGGGCAGTGATGCCTACTGCTGCTACTCTGCCTGAGGACTCAAGTGCATTGTAGGTACCACGCACTATGAATTTAGAGCAGTCCTTGCCATGGGCCACTAAGGCCCGAAAGGCCTCGCAACAGTCCTCAGGGACATGTGCAGCAAATTCCGCAAGGTCCAGCATGATTTCTTTGAGGAACATGCTCATATAGGTCTGGTAGGCCAGGACCCTGGCAACCAGCATGGAACCCTGATAGCATTTTCTCCCGAAGGAGTCCAGAGTTCAAGCCTCACAGCCCGGGGGCATCAAAAAATGGGTCTTTGTGCTCTTAATCCACTTCAAGGCTGACTCAACCATGATGGAGATGTGTGCTAATTGTGGCTTTTCAAAGCCCAGGGCCTTCTGGACACGGTATAGGGAATCGAGTCTCCAGCTGATGATGGGAATCGTGAGGGGGGTTTACCACAGCTGCAACAGCAACTTTTGCAAGATATAATGTACGGGTACTGTCACTACTTCCCTGGTGGTCGAGGGGTACTGGAGAAGCTCCAGCTTCTCTGCCTTCTGTTCCAGGGAGAAGGGGATGACCCTGGCCATGTCCATGATGAAGTCCTGGAAGGACATGTCCTCTGGAGGTGACTTATACCACTCAGGCAGAGGTGACAGGTTGGATGGAAAGTCAGGGGAACGGAAGTCCAATGCCATTGATTCCTCCTCAGTCTCCCATTCTGATTCCGAGAGGAAGTCAAAGTAGTGTCGGATTTTCTCTCCCCCCCCGGCTCCATGATGGGGGAGAGGGCAGACGCTGGTGGCTCCTGTGCTGCCCTGTGTGCGGGCATCAGTGCCCCTGGGCATCAGATTCTGACAAACTGGAGAGGGAGATAGCCAACGGAACCCGTGTCAATTTCAACCTCCCACCTGATGCGCCTGCATCAGTGGGCAGGGCATGGGTCTTCAGAAAGGGCTGGATGGAGTGCGGTGACGATTCTATTGGCACCGCAAAGCCTGCATTTCACAAGGCTAGAATGGCTGCCAAGAGAGCTTTGAGGGCTCGAAGGTGTTCCTCCAGAACCACCACCTGTGAGAGGACCAATGCTGCAGCAGCAGACACCGGTGTTGACACCTTGGGCAGGAAATCCACGATGATGGGTACATCGAGAGACATCCAGCTGTCCTCCTGAGCAATGGGGGTCGATTCCTCATGCTGGGGAAGCTTGGTTGGCCATTCCTGGCCTTTGCTGTCCACATCACATCGAGAAGGGCTGCAATAACAATATGTCCGGACTTTCTCCCGGTGCTCACCCTTCGATGTCAAAGGGATCTCGTCACAGTCTCCTCTCACCACTCAGGCCCCCTGGCTCCGACTAGGCACGAAGTTCCCTCCCTATAGATGCCTCTGCAGAAACCTTGAAAGGCGTGGAAGACTGGGTTGGGGCTGAGGATGCTGAATCCAATGAGCCAAAGAGGGACTCCTTTTGTTTTTCCTGATCCTTCAATCCCCATCGCATCATCTGCAGGCACAAATTGCAGGCCATGGGCTGATGATCGGGTCCAAGGCATTATAAGAACCAGTTGTGGCAGTCAGTGATTGAGATGGTCTTGCCACACTTGGTGCATTTTTTGAAGCCCCTCATTGGCTTAAACATATCGAAAAATACTGCCACAGTCAAGTTATACTCAATAATGCCACAGGCGGGAAAACGCCCCAAAGGAGCAAAAAATCGCCAAAAGCAAGAAACAAATAAACTAAGTTGGTAGACACCGACTGAGCCGACAACAGGCGGCAAGGAAAGCTAGAAAAAACTGGCCCATGAGGGCCAAGAAGAAAAACTTTTTTCTGGAATGCAGGAATATGTCCTAAGGGGCTCCATGGGAAAAAGAAGACTGGAGAAGATGGCACTGTGGAAGGAGGGAAGGTAGGCACACATGCACGGTGTGCCTCCCAAAGGCTTCCTTTAAAAGCTGGGGAGAATTCCCGTACAGAGCTCTGTCGGTGACGTCACCCATACATGAGGACTTATTTCCTGCTTGTTCACAGAGAAAGCATGTTCCCAGTAGTTAGTGTGCTGCATGCTGCCCATCCTCAGCATGACAATAGCATGTTTTCACTCAATGTCACCTATCCCTAACCCTCCCATGTGCAACCCTAACACGCCATGGACTACTGGCACCTAATTTGGGGACACTGTCATGGCCCTGCACTGTTAATGCATCCTTTTAGCATATGCCAGACCTACATTGACAGCTAGCACCCTTTAGTAAAAGACTCCTTAAATGTTATTTTTGAATATTTTGGATTATGTCTTTGAGGATTTGCTTTATGGTGAAATTTTACTTATCAGATAATTTCTTTTCCTGGAGTCCTGCTAGACCAATCCAGACACTGGAGCAAGGCGCCCTGCTGCAGATGACGGAGAAAGAGACAAACCTAAAAGCTTCAAGTGACATCATCACTAGTACTAGGGCTAGTGCAGCTAGAGGCATCCTCCAGCATTCACTTAACAAGCAAATGGACTGACAAAGGGAAGCCCAGGAAAAAAATAAGCACAACTTGAAAAGGCTAGAAACAGAGAGCAAGAAGAAGGGGAACGCCCTGCCCCAACCTAACTATATACAGAAGTCTGCCTAAGCACCATATTGTTAAGTACTGAGCTTACAAACAGAAAAAAAAATCAGTAGATACAGTCAAGAACCCTGCGTCATGCTGAGGCAACCATCCCACAGGGCAGATCCTAGACTGATCCAGCAGGACTCCAGGAAAGGAAATTATCTGGTAAGTAAAATGTCATCTTCCAAATCATCCTGCTAGACTAGTTCAGGCCAGTGGGAAATGACGAAGCTACAACTCAACCAGGTGGGATGACTTGGCTGCCATAAGGACCTCTGCACCGAACACTGTGTCTGCCCTGGGGTGAAAATATAACTGGTAGTGTTTAACTAAGGTTGAGAGAGAAGACCAAATTGTTGCTCGACAACTGTCAACTGGAAAGATGCAGTGAGCCTCAGCCCAGGACGACGCTTGCACCTCAGTAAAGTGCAATTTCAGACTAGCCGGTACGGGCTTGCCTCTTAAAATGTAGGCAGTGGCCACCACCTCTGTGACCCAGCACTCTAATGTAGCCTGGAAGATACGCTCCCTTTCCAGGGCCCAGAAAAGAAGATCAACAGCCTATCTGACATTAGGAAGGGGTTAGCTTCCTACTGATACCAAGCAGGTGCAGATCCTTGTCTCTACTGTGGTTCTTATCAGAGTAAAAGGATGACAGAGAAACCACTTGGTTAACATGAAACACAGACACTACCTTAGGCAGGAAGGAAATTGGATAAAGAGAAACCCCTTCTGCCGAAGAGGAGAGGTAAGGGTTCCAAAAGGAGAGTGCCTGCAACTTGGCGATTCAGCAAGCAGAGCATATGGCAATCAAAAAGGCCATCTTAAAGGAGAGATCCTTAAGAGAGGCCTGCTTCAAAGGCTCGAAAAGCAGACTCGCCCACACCTAAAGGACTAGGCTAAAATCCCTCGATGGAACTAAGGGAAGCACAGGCAGATGCAAATGACGCATCCCCTCAGAGGAAGCGATAGACATCGGGATGAGAAATCAAGGGCCAACCGGCTACTAAACATGAAGGAAGCTAAAGCTGCAAGATGTATTACAACTATTAGATAAACTGAAGAGTAGCAAATCACCTGGGCCGGATGGTATACATCCAAGGGCGTTGAAAGAACTGAAATATGAGATTGCAGACCTGCTATTAGAAATGTGTGAATTTTCATTAAAATCATCTGTAATACCTGAAGATTGGAGGATCGCCAATGTAACGCCAATTTTTAAAAAGGGTTCCAGGAATGATCCGGGAAACTACAGACGAGTGAGCCTGACGTCAGTACCGGGGAAAATAGTAGAAACCATCATAAAGAACAAAATTACTCAGCATGTAGATAGTCATGGCCTAATGGGAGACAGCCAACATGGCTTTAGACAAGGAAGATCTTGTCTTAATAATCTGTTATGTTTTTTGAAGGTGTGAATAATCAGGTGGACAAAGGTGAGTCAGTTGATATAGTGTATCTGGACTTTCAGAAAGCCTTTGACAAGGTCCCTCATCAGAGACTTTTGGTAAAACTAAAGAGTCATGAGATAGGAGGCAGTGTAGTATTGTGGATCAGGAACTGGTTAAAAGACAGAAAGCAGAGGGTAGGGCTAAATGGCCAATTTTTCAAGTGGAGAAAGGTGAATAGTGTTGTACCCCAGGGATCTGTGCTGGGTCCGCTGCTTTTTGACATATTCATAAATGACCTGGAAAAGGGAATAACGAGTGAGGTTATCAAATTTGCAGATGACACAAAACTATTTAAAGTTGTTAAAACCCAAGAGGATTGTGGAAAATTGCAAGAGGATCTTGATAAATTGGAAGACTGGGCATCAAAATGGCAGATGAAATTTAATGTGGACAAGTGCAAAGTTATTCACCTAGGGAAGAACAACCCAAACTATGGTTACACGATGCAAGGTTCCACATTAGGAACCACCACCCAGGAAAAAGATTTAGGCGTCATTGTGGATACCATGTTAAAACCCTCGGCCCAGTGTGCAGCAGCGGCCAAGAGAGCAAATAGAATGCTAGGTATCATAAGGAAAGGAATGGAAAATAATACAAAGGATATTATAATGCGTCTATATCATTCCATGGTGAGACCGCACCTTGAATATTGTGTGTAATTCTGGTTGCCGTATCTTAAAAAGGATATAGCGTTATTAGAAAAGGTTCAGAGAAGAGCCACCAAAATGGTAAAGGGGATGGAAGGATACTCCTATGAAGAAAGGCTAAAAAGGTTAGGGCTCTTTAACCTGGAAAAGAGACGGCTGAGGGGAGATATGATAGAAGTCTATAAATTAATGAATGGAGTGGAATGGGTAAACGTAGATCGATTGCTTACATTATCAGAATATAAAAGGACTAGGGGACATGCAATGAAGCTACAGGGTAAACTATTTAAGACTAATAAAAGAAAATATTTTTTCACTCAACATGTAATCAAACTCTGGAATTTGTTACCAGAGGATGTAGTAAAGGCTGTTAGTGTAGCTGGGTTTAAAAAAGGTTTAGACAAGTTCCTGGAGGAAAGGTCCATAAACCATTATTAAGAAGGGACCCAGGATATCAATGCTTGACCCAATACAAGCATTGTGGAACCTGTGTCTTTTGGGGAAACTGCTAGGTACTGTCATAGAGCGGATGCTAATGAAAGTGAAGACTTAGAAAAAAACGCTGTCTTTCACAAAACAAATGATGTGCAGAAGATGCAACTGCCCTGCAGCGCAGCTAGAGGGAGCAGGAGAAAACTTACAGAGGCTGAGTTAACACACCCGGCTGATGATTCTGCAGAAGTTAATCAGCTGCACCTGAAAAGTAGCCCGGGGAACTCAATCGTGGAATGCCTTTATAAGCAGAAAGCTAGTGCAGGAGCAGGGAGAAGGAGGAGAAGGGGAGCTGAGACAGCCAGGAACAGCAGCCCAGCCAGGTCAAGCAGTGCAGCCAAGACGGGCAGCACGACAAGGACAGCAGGAGCTGGAAGAGGAGCAGAAAGAGCCAGAGAGAAAGGCGGGCCGTGGAGAGTCAGTCCGGAGAAAGACTTGGTAACAGGAGACCTCAGAGGTAAAGAGCTCAGAAGGAGAGAGCTATACCTGGAGAGAGGCCTACACTCACCAGAAGACTCTGAAACAGGATTGAAAGGCTCCAGAAGGAAAGGTACTGATAGCAGAGTTACCTATACCAGGAAGCAAGGAAGTCTGGATTCCTCACCAGGTTTTCCTAGGCTACAGAAAGGTCAAGCAGTGCCCAGAAGCTTCCAAGAGAAAGTCTGCCAAAGAGACTGTGTCCTGAGAGAAGTGCCTGAGAAGGAAAACTCCAGTCAGGGCCGGCCCGTCCATAGAGCAAGAATGTTTTTTGCACAGGGCCCCGCGTTTCAGGGGGCCCCGCGCAAAGAACATTCTGCTTTTTTTTTTAAATGACATAAAAAAAATAAAAAGCTGGCTCTGGCTGCTGCCGCGGACGCGGCAGAATGCAGTGTCCCGCGGGGCCCCCTCCGCCCGCTAAGCCCCTCTGCAAGGGCTTTCAGATTCGCGAGGGAGAGCGTCTCCCTCGCGTCTCTGTTAAGCCCGCAGGGGCTAATGGGAAATTTCCCATCAGTCCCTCGCGTCTAAAGGGGCTGATGGGAAATTTCCCATTAGCCCCTGCGGGCTTAACAGAGACACGAGGGAGACGCTCTCCCTCGCGAATCTGAAAGCCCTTGCAAAGGGGCTTAGCGGGCGGAGGGGGCCCCGCGGGACACTGCATTCTGCTGCGTCCGCGGCAGCAGCCAGAGCCAGCTTTTTATTTTTTTTTTAATTTGCCATGGGGGGGGGGGGGGGTTAGGACTTCTAATGGGCTAGGGGGGATTTAGGACTGCTAATGGGCTGGGGGGGTTAGGACTGCTAATGGGCTAGGGGGGTTAGGACTGCTAATGGGCTGGGGGGGGTTAGGACTGCTAATGGGCTAGGGGGGGGTTAGGACTGCTAATGGGCTGATGGGGAGGGGTTAGGACTGCTAATGGGCTGTGGGCTGATGGGGGCTGTCTGGAAATGGGGCGATGGGGGGTTAGGACAGGAAATGGGCTGATGGGGAGGGGTTAGGACTGGTAATGGGTTGTGGGCTGGGGGGGTTAGGACTGGTAATGGGCTATGGGGGGGGTTAAGACTGGTAATGGGCTGTGGGCTGATGGGGGCTGTCTGGAAATGGGGTGATGAGGGATTAGGACTGGTAATGGGCTATGGGGGGGTTAAGACTGGTAATGGGCTTTGGGCTGATGGGGGCTGTCTGGAAATGGGGTGATGGGGGGTTAGGACTGATAATGGGCTATGGGGGGGCTAGGACAGGAAATGGGCTGATGGGGAGGGGTTAGGACTGGTAATGGGCTGTGGGCTGTTGGGGGGGTTAAGACTGGTAATGGGCTATGGGGGGGGTTAGGACTGATAATGGGCTATGGGGGGGTTAAGACTGGTAATGGGCTTTGGGCTGATGGGGGATGTCTGGAAATGGGGTGATGGGGGGTTAGGACTGGTAATGGGTTATAGGGGGGGCTTAAACTGAAAATGGGGTGATGGGGGTTTAGGACTGGAAGTGGGTTGATGGGGGGCTAGGACTGGTAATGGGTTGGGGGGTTGCTATGACTGGAAATAGGCTGAGTGGAAGGGGAGGCTTGAACTGCAAATAGCTGATGGGGAGGGAGCTTGGAATGGAAATGGGCTGTGAGGGAAGGGAGCTAGGACTGAAAATGGGCTGATGGAGCAGCTAGGATAGGACTGGAAATGGGCTGTTGGGGGGAGCTAAGATTGGAAATGGGCTGTGGTGGGGACTTGAATTGAAATGGACTCATGGAGGGGCTAGAACTGGAAGTAGGCTCATGGGGGGGGCTTGGACTGGAATTGGACTGAGTGGAGGGGAGCTATGATTTGACATGGGCTGATGGTGGGGCTAGGAAATGACTAGAAATGGGCTGATGGGGGGCTAGGATTGGAAATGAGCTGATGAAGGGACTCAGACTGAAAATGGATGGGGGAGCTAGGATTGGAAATGGGTTGATGGGGGGCTAGGACTGGAAATGGGCTGATGCAGGGACTAGAAAGGAATGGATGCTGGGTGAGACTGGAACTAGAAGGGAACTGATGTTGGGGGAGGATTAGAATGGGATGGGGCTGGGAGAGTAAAATGGAGAGGGGAAAAATATTTTGTGTGGGAGGAATGAAAAATCTACAATTGGCCGGGTATTGGGAGAGTAAGTGGGGATTGAGGATGGAGTGGTAATATTTGTGTGGATGAAATAGGAATGAGGAAAGAGCAAAAGGAGAAAGATTAGTATGTTAAAGCAGATGTAGAGAGAGAGAATGGAAAAAAAAACTAGAAGAGAGAAGAAAGAACAAATGGACAGCAGACGATGGACAGTTAGCAGAAAACATGAAGAAACCAGAAGAAAGTGGCTGGAGCAATTGCAACTGAAAAAAAATATGCACAAAAGGTAGAAAGATATCTCTTTATTTTGAATTTATTAACTGGAATATGAAACCTCTGGGAAATGTGCATCATTAACGTCTGTGCTTTGTTTGGTACAAGAGGAAATTAATTTATAGTTTTATTTCTACAGTGTTGTTGTACATTCCAAGTTTGGCTTTTGGGGTTCCCAGTTTAATTATTGCCTTCCTGTTCTAAATTGTGATTCCTTGTTTGGTGATGGTCTATGTTCTGCATGTGTAACTGAGCTGAGGTATTCTGTTTATGTAATTCCTATTTGACATTGCCACTTGTTCTCTTTCCCCAGTATTCTCTGAAATGTATTGGTTTAATATTTGCAGTGTTGCCTTTTGATAGGTAGGGTTTGGTGCTTTGTGAGTCCTGGTAATGCTGTCAGGATACGGTGGGTTTGCTATGGGTTCTAAATGGGCAGCGTTTGTAGTAGTTCCTAATGTGCCTGGCGGTTGGCACTGGATTATAGTAACGTAGAAATCTTTTAGTCTTTCTTTATCCATACACTCATTAAGAGACATGTTTACTAAAAGTTAGTGTATGGTAACATTATGCAAATATTTATGCAAATAAGGCCACTTATGCAAATGAGGCCCCGCACGGAGTCTCCGCACATGGCCCCGCACCCCCCTTGGGCCGCCCCTGACTCCAGTTATACCGGCTACAGGAAGCCAAAGTATCGTGACACTTTATTCATAAAGAGAAGCTCAGCTCCTAGAAGCTCCTGTAAAGCAGATATCCAGTTTGAAAGGAAAAGAAGCAAGCCAGAGTTTTATAAGGGCATAGGAACAAGCCATTCTTATTTGAGAGCCCTAGAACAGCCTTACTGGAAACAAGGGAACAGAAACAGTGACTGGCAAACTATAGCGGCCAGGGAAAGCTCCAAGCCAGAGGGAGATAACAATGACCCAGAGCCCATGCAGATAGCGCTTGCGGACCCTATTCCCTTATCTCAAGACAAATTAATGGATTGCTCCATTTGTATTGCGGGCAGTTTTGAATCACTCCCTGAACTGTGAGTTATACAGACATTGCTTTGAGAATACTCATGTTTGGGTTGAATGAAAGATGAATGTTCACTCCTTTGTTTTGCTCTAAGGTTTGAAAGAATCCTGGGTTAAATCCTACAAGCAACTGTGAAGTTTGTAACAGTTTACCTCTTTACTTATGTTGTGGTGGAAGCCTGAAAAGAAGGACTTTCTGTATTTCTGTAGCTCAGCGAACCTTTTGCATTAAAAGGGAAATAAAAGTCTTATTTACCCTCTACTTGGCATACACAATTTATTCATATAAGGAGCAGGACTACAAAGACCAAGATACCCTTGGCCTTAAAAGAGCCCTCTACTCCCAGAAAATATGCTCAACCTACCCTTACAGCCACTGGCCACCAGGGGGGTTGATGACAGTACCTATGACCTAGATTGGCCACTGTTGGAAACAGGATACTGGGCTTGATGGACCTTGGTCTGACCCAGTATGGCATATCTTATGTTCTTATGCAACCTGAACCCTCAAGAAGCTGAGGGAAAGACCCATCCTGAAGAAATGCCAGCACCCTGGGCATATCCGCCCTCCACAGCAACAAGCCATGCTGCCGGCACCATACTTTCAACAGACACCACATCCGAGAGAGGCCAGCGAAGTCGAATGCCATAGCACTCACTGCTGCTAAATATCTCTTACGTTTCAGCCAAGCCATAAGAGAGAAGGGAACTGGATCATCCATCAAAATGAGTTCCTGTCAGAGGAGTCCCCTTGCCTGCCTGAAAGGAAAGTGTTGTCCCACCAGAAGCCTCACTAGGTTGGCATACCAGGGTCTGTGAGGCCAATCCAAAGCCACTAGAATCACCAATTCAGGATGGTCTTCTATCTTGCAGATCATTCGCCCAATTAGAAGCTATGGTGGAAAGACATAAAGCAGGGGCTTTAACGGCCAGGGCTAAACCAGGACATAGACTCTCTTGGAGCCAACTCCCGGTGATGGCTGAGAAAGCTGAAGAAAAAAACAGTGAGAGGTTGTGTGTGGAACAAACTATTCTAGCAATTAGGGGTGGGGTTCGTCAAGGTCTCTTTGTGCAGAGAATGGGAGAAACGTTTTAGTGAATCAGCCCTAAATCTTCCTTTTCTGTTGACTCCTGCTGGACGTTTGAGACTACCACTGCTCGAGGCAGCACCCCCTGGCATGAAGGATCATGAGATGCGCAGCCTCAGATAGATACACTACCTTCTGTTCCTTCAGTGCACATCATATGGGTCTGTCCTTCCTGGGTGTTTCTTCCAATGGCATAATTAATAGTCATTCGGTTTTCCCTCACACATCCCCGAACCTGCAGAAAGGAATCATACCATAAGTCACCTGAGATAAAAAAGACCTTCCACCTTCCCCAACCTACACTTCTATATTATGAGAATTGCAATACCCCTACACCACAGAATCTTAGTAGAGAGAACGGTCATTCTAGTAGCCTACCACTGCCCTGTCTTACAAGTGGAAAGAGTCGGCTTGGTTTCAGGTTGCAAATGGAGGATATGTACCAGAGCAAGGTATGCTTTAGTCACCATTCGCTGGGCGAAGCATTTGTACGCTCGGCCGGCAGCTGCTTTATTCAGAGCAACACACAAGGCACCACTGGTGGAGAAATCCAATTGATGGCAAAATCTGCAAAACAGAAGAGAGAGGCCCAGCATGAGTGTCGGAGCTGCTGCCAGGAAGTCTTTTTTGCATTTCCTATCAATAAGTGGGCGAAAGGAAAAGAGAGGAGGCACCAGTCCTGATGCTGAGGAAAAAACAGAGGCAGGAGGCAGATGTAGGGGAGAAGACAGAGGATGAAAAGAGGGGGATTTGGGGGTAATTTCATAAGGAGCTGCGTAATGCTGCGCGCCACCTATGCGTGTAAATCATGATGTTTTACTGATCTGCGCATGTACTTTAACCAGTCACTATTCTGTATGTGCGCAAGCCCGATGGCACAAACTTTCACTGTGGGCATGTGTATGGGTGAAGTTTAGGTAAAGCGTGAGCGGAGCACACAATTATGCATGTAAATTATAAATTACTGTTATTTACGCACATTCTTGACAAATCTAGGTACAAACTAGTACTCCACAGAGCTGGTGTAAGTGATTGCATCTGGATTTAATGTGCATTTATTTTTTAATGTGAGTTCTCATGCTGGGTGCTGGGGCGGAGTCAAGATGGTGGCACCCTAGGTGAGAGATGCTTCAGTTTCCTCCTGCTCTTACCTATTTTGTAATGGCTCCTAAATGGCGTGACAATGCTAAAGCCAAGCCGGCGAAAGCATTTTCGATGGCGGCAGAGCAGCAACTATCAAAGCCCTTCTCCTGAAGGCCATGGCGCTGGAGAAGGCTATGCAAGAGGGCTTGCCTGTGCAGCATACCATTGGGGGAGGCCTCTGCGCTAGTCTGTAACATCAGATCCACAGACGTGCCCTAGAGATCCCCCATTAGGCTCGGAGGGATTGGAAACAAGCCTGGGTGTCAGCGACTCACAGCCCTCCTCTCAAGTGGAGGAGGAAGGTGGAGAAATGGGAGGACTCTGCTTCCTGTACTATACCACGGATGCCCCCGCCTGCACAGGGGAAGATGGCCAGTGACTGTCTGGTGGAGAGCAGAATGTTTGCGAGTACGATGTCGTCAAAGGAGAAAGAAATGAAATCGGTTTCTGTGTTAGGTGAACCTTCTCCTGAGATTTCCTTACAATCTATTTGGATATTGTTGTTGAGATTAGAGTCCACAGTCTCCAAATGTGCTTCCTATGTCTCCTCGTTAGTGCAGGTGGTTGCACAACATGCTAGTCAACATCAAGTGTTTGTTGAAGCTATGGAAGGAAGAATTGGTGAACTTTCTAAAGAAGTGCAGGCATCTAGGGAAGTTATTCATCAGCTAATAAAGGGAAAAATGATTATCCATCAAAAATTGGAACAATTTGAAAATAAGTTTCGTAGTCTTAACTTGCGGATTCCTAATTTTCCTAGGATATTAAGTATGTCCCCTGTGGAAATCTTTAAAAAGTATTTATCCGAAGTGTTGCTTATTCCTGACTGTTATACCTCCTTTTGCTAAAGTTTACTTTTTACCTTAAAATTATAATTAGGAATAGGATAAGCTAACATTGTGAGAGAATTTGTTTGGTTTCCTGAAAAATTCCACATCTGCAAAAATTGGTAGATCTACTTTATTGGTTAGTTTTGTTTTTGAATCTGACCTTTCAAGAATATTATCTTTGTACTTTAATAAATGTAATGTTCCTTTTATGGGGGAGAATATAAGGATTTTTCCTGATGTATGCCAGGCTACACGGGAGCGCAGTCAGCTTTTCCTGGCTATGCGCCAGGAGTCTGTGACTCTCAGAGCTAGTTTCAGATTGCGATACCCATGTAAATGTTATATTTCATATCTCACGGTTAAATATATTTTCTTCTCCCCTGATCAGTTGTGGGCCTTCATAGACCTTAAAAAGGCCTGTACTTCTCCAGCTCTGGGGGAAGGTGTAATAGTGCCAGGGGTGTGCCTATGCTTTTTTAAATTAACATTTCTTTGGTTTTTGTCCTTGATTATTCTCTCCGCTCCTGCCTGTTTTTGTGGTCTACATTGAGTACGTACCAGTAATTTTGTTATTAAAATTTGTCATGGGTTTCTTAGGAAGTTTTGGTTAAAAATTTTGCTCTCTTTCTTTAACTTTGATTTTTGAGTTTATGCTACTCTTACAAGTTTATACTATTCTTACAAGTTTGCTGCTTGTAAATTTGTTTAAAATTAATAAACATTAAAGATATGAAAAAAGTGAGGTTTCACCAACTTACGCCCCTGTGCTTTATGAAACAGGCATGAAACATGCGCAGAAATCACCTATTTTCAAGGGCTTATGGGTGTGATGGGCTCTTAAGTGTGTACTTCGTTGCTGTTAAATGCTGTCAAGTCGGTATCAACTCATGGCGACCCTCTGGATAGTTGACCAAAACTGTGTTCGGTCTTCAGTCAGGTGGCTCATTGTTGATAGAGTGGCACCCATAGCTGCTGTTATTGTATCAATCCATCTCATTGCTGGCCTTCCTCTTTTGCATTAACCTTCAACCTTGCCAAGCATTATGGGGCTTGTTTACAAAGCCGTGGTAGCGGCTTCCGCCCGATATCAGAGCCGCGGCCCCATTTAATTCAATGGGGCCGTGGCTCCGATATCGGGTGGAAGCCTCTACCGCAGCTTTGTAAACAAGCCCCTATGTCTTTCTCTAACGATCTCTCTCTTCCCATGATGCCTTTGACCTTGTTGATCACTCTCTCCTCCTCCTCCGTCTCCAAGAGGCGAGTCTTTGTCATACGGTACTTCACTGGTTTCACTCTTTTCTATCTTCACGGTCTTGTTCCGTCCTCTCTTCTTCCCCTTCTATCCCTGCTTCTGACCCCTTTCCTCTGTTATGTGGTGTTCCTCAAGGCTCTGTTCTTGCCCCTCTTCTCTTTAACCTCTTTCTAGCCCCCCTCACCCTTCAGATTCAGCAAACTGGGATCAGCGCCTTTTATTATGCTGACGATATTGTTCTCCTTCACCACACCTCTCCTTCTCACCCTGATCTCTCTCTACTTAATTCCTGTCTCTCCACGGTCATTAGCTGGTTGTCACAAAACTGTCTTCATCTTAATCTCACAAAAACCACTGCTATCTGGTTCTCCCATAGTGGTTCCCCTCCCTCCCTGGCTCCCTCTTTCTTAGGTTCTCCTATTTCGTTGGTCTCCTCTTTCCGCTACCTCGGCGTTGTTTTTGACTCACACCTGTCTTTTCATGATCACATCTCTCACGTCACCAAAACCTCCTTCTTTTTCTTGCGCCAAATTCGTGCTATTCGCCCTTTTCTTACTCCCTCTGCACTTGCTACACTACTTCTCTCCCTGGTTATGTCCCGTGTTGACTTTGCCAATTCCCTCTTTCTTGGTCTCTCTAAATCACAACTGCGCAGACTTCAACGTATTCAATATACTGCTTCCCGCATTGCCACTCACTCCTCTATCCGTGATCACGTTTCACCTCTTCTCTCCCGTCTCCACTGGTTGCCTTTACCCTTCCGCTTCCACTACAAACTGCTTACGCTGGTCCATCGAGCTTTCCACACCAACACCCCGCAATATTTGGCTGACCTCCTCATTTTTCATACTCCTAGGCGCACACCCCGATCGTTTCATCTCAACCGCCTCACTCTTCCTTCCCCTTCGTTGGCCCACCTACAGTCCACCCGCTCCTCTGCTTTCTTTTTCACAGCCCCTGCTCTCTGGAACTCTCTTCCTCCCTCCCTCCGGCTGGAGCCCCATCACCCCACCTTTAAATGTAATCTGAAAACCCACCTCTTCTCCCTTGCTTTGGACCTTCCCTCCCCTTTTATGTGACCTCTCTCTCTTAACTTTTGTGTTGTGCTCTTTACCTCCCCCTCTTTTCTATTTGAGATTGTAACTTCCTTTCTTCTCTTCTGGCTATTGTTTTTTATTTGTTTTATACGGCTTTTATATGATTTTATATTGTAAACCGCTCTGGTCTTTTTGGATGGGCGGTATATCAAATTTTAATAAACATAAACATAAACATGTGTCCAAAGTTTGAAAGTCGAAGTCTTGTCGTCTAAACTTCTAAAGAAAGTTTAGGTTTGATCTCCTCTAGTACTGATTGGTTTGTTCTTCAGGCAGTCCATGATATACACAGTATTCGTTGCCAGCGCAATAATTCCAAGCGTCAATTTTCTTCCTGTTTATCTTTTTCACTGTCCAACTTTCGCATCCATGTGATGTTACTGAAAATATCATGGCTTGAAGAAGTTGAATCTTTGTATGGAGAGAGACATCTCTGCTCTTGAAAATCTTGTCTAAGTCCTTCATAGTCATTCTGCCAAGATCAATGCATCATCGGATTTCTTGACTGCTTGTTGCTTCTTTATTGATTGTTGATCCAAGTAGGTTAAAGTTGTCAACTATTCCAATTTCTTCTCCATTAATGATGAACGTATTGATACTGCCTGCTGTCAGGATATTTGTATTCTTAACATTAAGGTTCAGGCCCATTTTAAGACTATGTTCCTTGATCTTGAGAAGTAAATGTTTCAAATCATCTTCTTTCAGCCAGTAATGTGGTATCATCAGCATAGCGAAGGATGGTGATGAGTCTTCAACCAATCTTCATACATCAGTTGTCTTCATACAGTCCTGCTTCTCTGATAATTGTTCTGCAAATAAATTAAAGTGGTAGGGGGAAAGAATGCAGCCTTGTCATACACCTTTACTGATTTTAAACCATTCTGGTTTTCCTAGTTCCGTTCGAACTGTTGCTTCTTGATCAATATAAAGGTTGTGCAAGAGAACGATCAGGTGTTCTAGTATACCCATGCTTCTTAATGTGGCACAGAGTTTCTCATGGTTTACACAGTCAAAAGCCTTGCTGTAGTCAATAAAACACATAAACTTTTCATATTCTTTTGTCTTTTCAAGGATCCAATTCACATCCGCGATGATATCTCTCGTTCCTCGCCCTTTCCTGAATCCTGCTTGCACTTCAGGCAGTTCTTGTTCCAAGTATGGTTGTAGTCTCTGCTGAATGATCTTCAGTAGAATCTTGCTGGTATGCGGGATCAGAGCAAATTGTGCGATAATTTCCACAGTCAGTCGGATCATCTTTCTTCAGTATTGGTATAAACACAGATCTTTTCCAGTCAGTTGGCCGTGTACTTTAGCCGGTCGTTATTCTGAAGCACGCATGTAAAACTGATCATGCATACACTCATTGTGGGCATGCCCATGGGTGGAGTGCAAATTTACACGCATAAACTAAATACTATAACTTATGCACATTCTTTATAAATCTAGGCATGGCATACCTCTATTTTATAAACTAAAATAGGTGCCCGCTTTTCTTTATAAAATAGGCTTAAGATAGGCATGTTCTAGGAGCCTAAGACTAGGCACCCAGTTAGAAAATTACACTCAAAGAGGGCAATTTTATAAAGTCCCTCATAGTTAACACATGGTTTATACGCATAAATGTCACACAGTTAACATGTGTATTATACACATAAACGTCACATGGAGTGGAGTAGCCTAATGGTTAGAGCACTGGCTTGGGAACCAAGAGACCAGAGTTAATCTGCCACTAGCACTCCTTGTGGCCATGGACAGGTCACTTAACCCTCCATTGCCTCAGAAGACTTCATGTTATCAATGTCCCTATTTAATGTACATTACCAAGTTTAAGTTACAACATAAACCACTTTGACTAGATGATAAAGTGGTATAAAAAACCTGTTAACTGCGTGACATTTATGCATATAAACCACATTAACTTTTATTGAATAGGTTTTTTTATACCGCTTTATCATTTAGTCAAAGCTGTTTATGTTGTAACTTAAACTTGGTTGTTGTTGTTAAGTGCCGTCGAGTCAGAGTCGACTCATGGCGACCCTCTGGATAGCTATCCTAAATTGTGTTCGGTCTTCAGTCAGGTGACTCATTGTTGACAGACTGGTACCCGTAGCTGCTGTTATTGTATCGATTCATCTCATTGCTGACCTTCCTCTTTTGCATTGACCTGCTATCTTGACAAGCATGATGTCTTTCTCTAATGATCTCTCTCTTCGCATGATGTGTCCAAAGTATGAAAGTCGAAGTCTTGTCATCTGAGCTTCTAAAGAAAGCTTAGGTTTGATCTCCTCTAGTACCGACTGGTTTGTTCTTCGGGCAGTCCATGGTATACACAGTATTCGCAACCAGCACCATAATTCAAAGGCATCAATTGTCTTCCTGTCTATCTTTTTCACTGTCCAGCTTTCACATCCATACGATGTTATCAAAAATACCATGGCTTGAACAAGTCAAATCTTTGTATGGAGAGAGACATCTCTGCTCTTGAGAATCTTATCTAGGTCTTTCATAGCTATTCTGCCAAGAGCAATGCGTAGTCTGATTTCTTGACTGCTTGTTGCTTCTTTATTGATAGTTGATCCAAGTAGGTTAAAGTTGTTCACGATTTCAATTTCTTCTCCTTCAATGATGAACCTGTTGATTATGCCAGTTGTCATGATCTTTGTCTTCTTTACATTAAGGTGCAGGCCCATTTTGAGACTATGTTCTTTGATTGTGAGAAGCAAATGTTTCAGATCATCTTCACTTTCAGCCAGTAATGTGATATCATCAGCATAGTGAAGGTTGTTGATGAGTCTTCCACCAATCTTCACACCTCTGTTGTCTTCATACAATCCTGCTTCTCTGATGGTTTGTTCTGCATATAAATTAAACATGTAGGGGGAAGGTATGCAGCCTTGTCTTACACCTTTGCTTATTTTAAACCATTCTGTTTCTCCTTGTTCCGTTCGAACTGTTGCTTCTTGATCAATGTACAGATTGTGCAAGAGTACGATCAGGTGTTCTGGTATACCCATGCTTCTTAATGTGGCCCAGAGTTTCTCATGGTTTAAACAGTCAAAAGCTTTGCTATAGTCGATAAAGCACAAATAGATATCCTTTTGGTATTCTTTAGTCTTTTCAAGGATCCATCTCACATCCGCAATGATGTCTCTCGTTCCTCGCCCTTTCCTGAACCCTGCTTGCACTTCAGGTAGTTCTTGTTCCAGGTATGGTTGTAGTCTCTTTTGAATAATCTTCAGTAGAATCTTGCTGGCATGTGGGATCAGAGTGATTGCGCGATAATTTCCACAGTCAGTTGGATCACCTTTCTTTAGTATTAATATAAACACAGATCTTTTCCAGTCAGTTGGCCATGATGTTGTCTTCCATATTTCTTGGCAGAGCCTTGTAAGTACGGTAACAGCTGCATGAGATTGCTGTAATACTTCTATGGGAATGGAACGTGATGTGTCCAAGGATAGAACAAGACAATCATATAAAAACAAAAACATTCAATAAATACACTCAAATATATATAATAATAAAACATATATTAAAAAATGATAATTAAAATCATAATAAATCAATCACTATATAAAAAAAACATTTATATGGTAATATCAATTGTCCCTTACCTCTGACGTCATTCTTGGGCGCCATTCAAGATTCTAGCTGCGCATGCGTCGGCGTTTTTTAAAGGAATCTTCACAGCGCCGCACATCTTTGGCGTAATTGGTGCCACACGACAGAATAACGAATTCAAGACGGTAAGGCCCCCTTGCTTGAGGGTAGAACTTTTGGTTTGTGATGGCTTCGGCTTTATTATACAAAAGTGTTTCATTTATTATATAAAGGTGTTGTGTTTTATTTTATTCTTTCATAGTTTTTACGGTTTCTCTGCCGCGATTTGTGCAGCTCGGTGAGCCTTGTAAAAAGTAAGTAGGTTGAAGGACGTTTGATTTGGTTTTTAGTCAGCTTGTTACATTGTTAATGGTTACGCATGGTTTTTGATACAGTTGTAAAGAGGAGATATCTACAGCTTTGACCAATAAGGTATTATTTAATGAGTATTTGAAGTTGGCTGTCATCACAATGGGTATGGTTGTACTTTGGTTTGAAGCACCTTTTTTGCACATACTGTAAAAGGTTTCTATTTGACTTTTTAAGTTACTTTTTTGAGTGTCAATAATTATATTGATGCACGTGTGGTCCTCTTCTTCTCTTCTTCTTTTGGTTCACGGTTAATGTACCTGTTTGACTCATTCTTTTTTGCCCTTGCCTCAGTCTCTCTTATTTTATTTATATAGCGTTCCAACCCGTTTTTGGTATTACCATATAAATGTTTATTTATATAGTGATTGATTTATTATGATTTTAATTATTATTTTTTAAAGCATGTTTTATTATGTATTTTTTGCCCTTGCCTCAGTCTCTCTTATTTTATTTATATAGCGTTCCAACCCATTTTTGATATTACCATATAAATGTTTTTTTTTTATATAGTGATTGATTTATTATGATTTTAATTATCATTTTTTAATATATGTTTTATTATTATATATATTTGAGTGTATTTATTGAATGTTTTTGTTTTTAGTTGCCCTGTACCCCTGATGAAGTTTTGTTAAACGAAACACGGCCTGTGTCGGGTGGGCACCATCTATTGGTTTGTGAATAAATGCCTCTTTTTAATATTATATGATTGTCTTGTTCTATCCTTGGACACATCACGTTCCTCTACTGTGGACTGTCTCTGACGTGACTGTTTGCTCTTAATTGGACCTATACTTCTATGGGAATGCCATCAATGCCTGGTGCTTTGTTCTTTGATAAGGCTTTCAATGCTTGGTAATGTACATTAAATGGTAAACATGTATTACATGCTGTCATGTAATTAACAAGTTGTTTATATGCATAAATGGCATGTAGTTAACACATGTTTTATAAGCATAAATGGCACATAGTTATCTTTATGCGGCTCTCTATAAAATTCCCCTCTTAGTGTCTAAGGGCTGATTTACTGAATTGGTATTTTAGTAAAATTATAAAATGTATTTATTTAGTAGCATTTAAATCAACGCCGTTCAATAACAAAAAAAGATTTTAAAAAAGAGTCCGAAGGACTTTTAGAGACATTTACTAAAGTGTGGTAATGGTTAGCGTGCGGTTTTGCATGCATTAACCATTCCTTCAGGCTTACAATAAACACTACTGCGTGTTAAAACCAGCCAGCATAGTAAAAATCATATACTAATTGCATAACATGCGGCAGGAGAAGCACTGGGCAGTCTATGAAGAGAGAGCGGGCATGTCCACTGGCTACATTCGCAGTGAGGTTGATGAGGCCTTGAATGACAGTACTTATATAGCTGTGGCAAAGGTTCAGTGTTGTATATGTTTGTGTGTGTATATATATTTTTTTCCACAGGATATCTTTGTACTGTGAGGGGAGAGGAAAAGGCAGGGAGGACAGACACTTGAGTGGTGGGTACAGCATGGGGGATGGAAACGGGGAGAAGAAAGGAGGTGATCCAGAAGCTGTGGGGAGGGGGCAGAAGAGACAGGTGAGCATATGCTGTGAGATGAGATTAGAGGCTGATGCTGGGGAAGGGGGGTAAGGCAGATGGACATATGCTAAGAAAGGGAGAGAATGAGGCAGGAGAGCAAATCCTGGGAAGAGAGTGAGGGGGAAAAAGAGAGGAGATGCTGTGCTGAAACTGCTGCTGCTGTATCACTGCGCCGTCAGTGGGAGAGAGAACTGCAGCTTTCGTCAGTAAGTAAACCCTGGGAGCTAGAGATAAGGGTGACGGTTTATTTAGACACCCAATACCCCTGCATCAGCCTTTCACAAATTCAGAACATAAAGCAACTTTCAAGGTAAGGTCTCAAGCATCCTTTCTCTGTCTTTCCTCAGGTCCGGGACAGATGCCATCATCAGACAGTTTTTTCCTTCCAGTCACTCCCTGTCACCCTTTTCCTCAGGTCTGCTTCAGAAGCAGCAAGGAACAGTAATAGTCAAAACAGTAAGTCCTGACAGCCGCACAAACTTAAAGAACCAATGACACATTATTTTACTTGTAGGGAGAGTCGGCACATACATGCTTTTTGGATATTACACTTTGCTTTGTATGTATGATATCCAAATATGCATTTTTGCAGGTTTGTTGTAGGAGGAATGGCGTTGGATTAATCATGAATGTTGAATTTAATTATCAAAATCGTGGAGTGGTGGGGAGTGTGGAAACGGCATAAGGCTGAAGATTTGCCTAAGGTCTCAAATGCCCTTGGACATAATAGTGAAGGTTCACCTAGTGTGCCCAGTACCCTTGCATCAGCCTTAGGGGTATGTTTACTAAACGGCGCTAACGCTAAATCTTCGCGCCATCGGGCGCTGCTCCTCTTCAGCCCCCACCACCTCCAGCAGCTCTCCCCTTCCCGGGGATCGAGCCACCAGCGGCAGGAGGGGCCAACTGCTGCACACAGCCCAGTCGGGGCTGTGCAACTCACTTTAAATCTTCGCGCCATCGGGCGCTGCTCCTCTTCAGCCCCCACCACCTCCAGCAGCTCTCCCCTTCCCGGGGATCGAGCCACCAGCGGCAGGAGGGGCCAACTGCTGCACACAGCCCAGTCGGGGCTGTGCAACTCACTTTAAATCTTCGCGCCATCGGGCGCTGCTCCTCTTCAGCCCCCACCACCTCCAGCAGCTCTCCCCTTCCCGGGGATCGAGCCACCAGCGGCAGGAGGGGCCAACTGCTGCACACAGCCCAGTCGGGGCTGTGCAACTCACTTTAAATCTTCGCGCCATCGGGCGCTGCTCCTCTTCAGCCCCCACCACCTCCAGCAGCTCTCCCCTTCCCGGGGATCGAGCCACCAGCGGCAGGAGGGGCCAACTGCTGCACACAGCCCAGTCGGGGCTGTGCAACTCACTTTAAATCTTCGCGCCATCGGGCGCGCCCGCGCCTGGCGGGCCCGCGCCTGAGGGCCTCGCCAGAGGGCCCTTTGGCGTGGCCCTTAGGCGTGGAACGGGGCGGTAGGCGGTAGCACTCCAGCAAGCCACAAACAAAGCCACAACTCACACCTGGACCAGAGCCAGCTACCAATACCTAAAAAGGCAAGTCCTTCACAGCTAACTGTATTTTGAGATAGCAGCCTTTGCCTTGACCATTAACCAGAAGTCACTTGAGCTTTTAGCGGTATCATGTAGCTATTTTTGTTGTTAAACTCTACTAGCAACAATACCCCTGTACCACTCTCTCCATTGATAACGTTTTGCATACTCTGTACTGCTTTTCATGCAATTATCTTACTGTATACCAGTAATTAGAATCCTTATGTACTATTACCACTATTGCTATTACCACTTGCACTCACAGTACTACTGCAATTAATCTTTCCTGAGTGCGAATACTGCATTACACTGCACTGTAGCCAACGTTTCCACAATTATCCTTCTCATTACTAACACCCAAGAGAATGTACAAAGTTCTGCTCTTACTCGTGACCTTCCTTACCCTTGGTCTCCCTTACACCTCAAATGCATTCAACCATGACACATATCATATACCAATCCTACGCACATACGGAAGGAGATGGTCCGAATTCCCCCACCACACTACGGCAAAAAATAACTTTACATCCCACTCCCATCTACTCAACATTCCTCTCCAAACCATCAAAAGGATACAAGAAGAGAAGCAACATCACCAACGCCTACTAAAATGTGCACTAATAAATGCCAGATCAGTACGATCTAAATGGCCCGCAGCCATCGACCTGATACATCAATATAACCTCGACATCTTGATGATCACGGAGACATGGCTATCCGACTGTGACAACGTACTACTGAATCAGATGCTGCCACCAGGATTTGTGATATACACATCCCACAGATCTAGTCAGATAGGAGGCGGAACCCTCATCCTGGCCAAAGCTGATTTACACTTCAAGATGTGCAACTCCTCTAGCTCAACTTACCTTGACTCCCTCACAATAGCTAATGAGCTCTGTACAATCAACCTTTTCTATCGGGCACCCTCCTCCTCACCAGATGATCTTCCAACTATAATTGAGCAGGCATGTACCACTTCCACCTCACGCTCACCAAGTTGGCTAATCGGTGACTTCAATCTCCCATCTCTTCAAGACAACCACTCAGCAGCATTCCTTGACGCCCTTGAGGACCTAGGTTACAAACAGCATGTCGATTCCCCCACCCACACTAAGGGTGGCAAACTAGACCTCATTTTCGCACCTCTCTCCAACGCCACAATACCCCTAACTCTTGCACTAACTGTAATACAAGTACCCTGGTCGGACCACAGTCTTCTCAGTTTCAATATACCCATTAACACATCCCACAAAAGCCGAAAGTCTTCTAACACATCTGGAACCCACACAACCCGCTTTAGACCACTCAACCAGAGCGTAGTCCTAGAGAATCTCAGACCTCTCATGGCCAACACAACCATGGATTTAGATGATCTCATATCCAAATGGGATGAAAACCTGAGAGCTGCCTCCTGCCCATCACTCACTGAAAAGAGAATTCGAAAACGTGAACATACTCCATGGTTCTCCACAGACCTTCGTACATCTCTCCACCATCTACGCAAACTTGAGCGACAATGGCGACGAACTCACTCTCCTGAGGCGCTGGCAGCATACAGCTCATACTTAACTACCCACCGAGCAAAGATAACACAAAGCAGGAAAACTTACCACACAGGCTTAATAAAACGCTCCATCAATAAACCACATGCATTGTTCAGCATAGTAAAGTCCATAACAGGAGAACCGGTCTCAGCACAACCCCCTATGCCTCAGCCGCAGGACTACGCAAACTACCTGCAATCAAAGATGATTAAAACCAACACAGACATAAATGTCAACAACGCCTCCACTTCACCTAAGGAATCCCATGCAGTGCCACTACACAACTTCTCCACTGTATCAAACAGAGAGGTTGTGAACATTATTGCCTCAATCAATCCTAGTACAGCTCCTAATGACCCGTGTCCAGCCAGCTGGATCAAGGACATGCGACATGACCTCAGTCAAATATTGAGCAAAATACTTAACCAGTCCTTCTCAACAGGTTCATTCCCGCAGAGTCTGAAACACACTTCCATCAAGCCCCTACTGAAGAATAATAGACTGGACCCATCCAAGGTTGAATCCTTCAGGCCTATCTCGAGCATCCCACAGCTTGCAAAAATCATTGAGAAGGCCGCCCAACAACAAATCCAACATCATATCGACTCTGAAGCACCACTAGATCCATCTCAACATGGCTTCAGGGAAGCACATGGAGTCGACACAGTCCTTACAACCCTATTCAATGTTCTGGTAACAGGAATAAATAACATTCAACAGGGTTTCGTCCTCATCTTCCTGGACATCTCCGCCGCTTTCGACTCTGTGAGTCATGACATACTCCTGCAACGCTTGAAAGATAAGGGGATTCAAAGCACAGCACTCGAATGGTGTAAATCCTACCTATCGAACAGGTGGCAACAAGTAAAGACAGGCCACGCATCCTCAGAACCATTCCTGCAATCACAGGGAGTACCCCAAGGATCGTCCTTATCGGCACTAATGTTTAATATCTACATGCAGCCGATATGTGACTTGATCAGATCCTTTAACGTACAATGTCTCGCTTACACAGATGACATCCTCCTATATATGCCGTTCACAATTGAGCATCCAGTATTCTCCCCAATAATCAATTGTTTTGAAGCTGTAGCCGAATGGTTGCTATCACAAAACCTTCGGATTAATCACAACAAAACTGACGTTCTTTTTGTCACAAGGAACCGTAAGTTCATACCTCCTCCATCACTACTCGTCAACAACATAGAGCTGAAATCAAAAGCTACAATCCGTTACCTCGGCATCACATTGGATCAGCACTTGGATATGACAACGCATGTCAAGAACATCACAAAAACTATATATTATAAGATCAAATCGCTACGTCACCTCCGCTCCCTACTAGATCCCACAGACTTCCGAACAACCTTCCAGGCATTAGTCCTCCCACACCTGGATTTTGCCAACATCATCCTTCATGGCCTCCCTCAATCAACTTTAAATCCGCTCCGCCTAGCCATGAATACAGCCGCCAGAGTCCTCTCCGGCTCATCAAGATCTGACCATATAACACCCATCATGAAAGAACTGCATTGGTTACCATTACATGCCAGAATCCAATATAAGTCTTTAGTCCTTACTTTTAAGGCTCTAAATAACTACCCCCCTACGCCAATCAGCAAGCTTATCCATGGCACCCTGGAAAACAGAAAAAGGAGAACCACATCAATGAACACCTTAATAGTCCCAAAAATAATAACGAAGTGCACTAAGGCCACCTCCAACAGGGCCTTCTCCTTATTTGCACCTCTAAACTGGAATGCGCTACCTCACGAAATCCGTGCTATCAAAAACCTAATCCTATTCAGAAAAGCACTGAAATACCACTTGTTCACAAAATGCTACCCAGAAGTCAACCTAGACATAAACAAAACTAGCACCTCAATACAACCTGAAAAGGGCTAGTTGATCAACCTTCTCTCTAGTCCTATTAGCGAACCACATTGCAATATCCAAACGAGTTTTATTACTGTATATACCATTAAGTTATTCTGTACATAGTTCCCCCGGTTGTCCTATTGTTGAAGTTCCCTGTTCAATGTAAAACTCAATGTTACTTGTATGCATTGTAGTATGTTTCTTGTTCAATGTACACCGCACTGATTGTAATAGCGCGGTATAAAAGAATTGTTTAAATAAATAAAATAAATAAATAACGGCACAGCTGTGACATTATCGCGTGAGAACGTCATGTATCGCGCATAACGTCCCCGGCAGTGTTAAGGTGCGCAGAGGGTGGAGTAAGGCTCCCCAGGGGCAGAGATAAGGGGTCAATGGGCGGAGAGTGGGTGGGGAAAGGATCCATGCACACTAACGCCATGAAATGAAGGTCTGAAAATTAGCGCCAGTGAAAACCTTGCGCTAGAGGCACACTTGCAGGAGTGAGAAACCATTTCAGTCAGCAATGTGCAGCAAAGCCAGGGAGACCAAGAAAAGTGATAGTAGTGATACATGTGCAGCAGCAGCATAGTGGCCAAGTACAAAGGGCACGACGGTGAGGCTGCAAATGGGGCACAGGGGGCTGAAGGTGGGACATGCAGTGGGGAAGCTGGGGCACAGGGTGGACCAGGCAGATGCCTAGGTGGCACATAGGAACACAGAAAGTGCAAATCAGCAAGCCAGCAACTGACCAAGGTCAAACATGCCCGAGTGTGTGTCCCATAGTGTCCCAGGGGACAGCACCCAGCAGGTACCCCAAAGGGCACATAACAGTGACAGGCGGTGCCGGGGGGGAGCGCGGATGTCTATGTAGGCACCCCTACCCCAGATCCCACACCATAGGCAGCCGCCCACCGGCACACTGGATGGCCTGGGAATGCGCACCACCAGCATAAGGGCATGTCAGCATGGTGGCGGAGGGGTGCTGGTGGCGGAGGGGGCAGTGGCATCTGAACCCAACACACCAAGGCCAAGCCCTGTTCAGGTGGGTGCCGTGCACTGCAACAGACAAGGTCTGTCTGACGAACAGTCATGGTATCCCCAGGGAATGATGTGCCTCTGTGACAACAGTTTGGTGCAGTACACACAGCCAGTATATTCAGGGGCAGAAGGCCACAGGTTCAAGTCCCAGCTGTGGCCCCTGCAGACCAGGTCCCCACATTTTAACCAGTACTAAACCGTGGTAATAAAGACAGAATCTTCATTGCTGATAAAAGAAACACGCCATAAACGCCTATACTGTACCCTACGGAGCACATACACCACAAACGTGTGCAATCCCTAGAGCAGAGTTTCCCAACTCCAGTCCTAGAGCGCCAAACAAATAATAAATATGCATGAGATGTATTTACATGCACTGCTCCCATTGTATGCAAATGTACCATGCATATTCATTAGGGACAGCATGAAAACTTGAACCGTGTTTGGCCCACCAGGACCGGATTTGGGAACCTCTGCCCTAGAGCAGCGGCCAACAGGGGCACAAACACCCACAGGCTCCACTATCCAGCGGCTCATGGAAAGTCAGGCTTTTGGGCCCTGCGCGGAGCAGCATCTACAAATACTAGCACCTGCATACCTTAGCAATGCCGTCTTAAACATGGAAACACGTTCCACATATATCAAAAGGTTGCTATGATTAATGTCAGATAACAAATCCTAAGTTAAACACAATTTGTTGACAGAGATTCATCATAGCAACCTTTCTGGTATCTGTGGAGTGTGTTTCAGGTTTTGTTTCTGACACTGTTTACCACCCCGGGGAGTGACCCTAACAGGATTGAGTACCATAGCAATGCCTGCACTGTGCCCAGGACTGGTGTGGTGGCCAGGGCTGCCAACCACCTCTATATTTGCACAATGCTGAAATAGGTGTGGGAGTGTGCGTATGTCTATCCAGTGTTATGTGGCTGCCTACACCTTACTGAGCCCACAATGCTTGCACTGTTTCCTGTGTTAGCCTGCCAATGTGCATAATGAGGAGCAAGGTACTGTGGGTATGGCATAGACACGGCGGCCTGAGCAGGATGCATCTGAACAGGGCATAGGGCAATGGCTGGGACATTGTAGTGCCCGGCCACCACCTGCACGGACAGGGTGGCCACAGCATGTCATGCTGGGAGGTCACTCTCACCCTAACTGAGCAGTGACCACGGCATGGCTAGGTTCCCCCATAGTGCTATACAGTATTTCTCTCGAGTGATATCTATGGGTTCCCTTTTCTGGGGCCCAATCACTGACATACCTGCTTGGTGTGTGTGCACACATCCCATTTTTGGGTGCACACAGTTCCTCCAGGAACATGCCCTATGTACTAGCTAGCAGACTGTCTGCAGTTAGCATGTGTATGGCTGGAACACAGTGCAGTGGGTGGAGACTGACTGTGCCCTCTGCTGGTGAATGTCAGATAGGGGTGGGGGGCAGCTTGAGATTTTCCAGGCCTACTGCCCTATGTGATGGGGTTGATGGTCCCCTCTACTGCCACCATTGCAGAGATGTAGAATGTGGATCTGTTGGTGGGGGTTCCTGTCCCTCACCCTGACCCACAGAGGGCAGGTTGGGTGGTGCTACATAATCCGCTTTGGGGTTCAAACACTACCCTTCACTTATAACATGTGACCATGGCAACCACACAAGATATGCACTAATCTGGGTGCATCATAGTCCACAAGGGCTAGACGTGACTGGGAAATACAGATGGACACAGGTGTATCCTAGATGTGTCTGCAAGGACTACCTATCATACAATGGCACTGATGGGGACCTGCAGCACAGCCTATCTCAGCCAAGCCAGGTGCTGCGGACCTGGTGCTGGGCGCCCCACCTCACCCTCAGGGTGAACACAGGAACAGCACAATGTCACGGTCTGTAGCTACTCTGTGCCAGTAACACACACGGTCAGTTCCCCCTACCAGGCCAGGGTGCTATAGAGGCGCATACCCATCTTGTGATCAGATGTAGGCTGCTGATCTGCATGTGCAGTGCATCATGGGTACGGGTGGGTTTACCCTATCCTGGTAACCACAGCAGACAGTTTGTGTGGTGACCTGCAGTCTTTCTGTAGCCAGCCAGCGGTGTGTTAGATGTTATAGAGATGTAGCCCACTGGTTACTTCAATGACTGTGGAGGCAGAGGTGATGGGTTTGATCCCACAGTGGTGTTATTTAATAAGGCTGTCTGAGTGAGGCATTTCCTTTTAATTTAAATCAGTTCTGCCAGCAAAAACACCCTCACAGTGCCGTAGCCTAAGGTGCCTCATAAGGCGCCCTATAGGGCACATTATAAGGTGCCTTGGCGGTCAGGGCACTTTATAATGTGGCCTATGGAGTGCCTTATAGGACGCCTTATGCGGCACCTTAGGTTACGGCACTGTGAGGGTGTTTTCGCTGGCAGCACTGATTTAAATTTAAAAAAAGGAAATGCCTCAGACAGCACTGATTTAAATTAAAAGGAAATGCCTCAGACAGCCTTCTTACATAACACCACTGCAGACTCAAACTCATGACCTCTGCCTCCGCAGTCATTGCAGTAATCAGTGGGCTACATCTTTATTGCTTCTAACACTGCGCTGGCATGAACTTAGGGTTAACGCGTGTTAACGTGCCACGGTGCCCACTAACGCGCGATATAGATTCTTGCTACCTTGCCGCCGGAACGCCCATTCCTTATATGGCATTCTTCACATTATCGCTGCAACTAGCGCTGGTAACATTAAGACGGTTTAGTAAACATACCCCTTAGTCTGCATCTTTGTCCGTAAATAGGGCAAAATCTTTTATTTTGCATCACTAAGCCCATAGTACTGATAAGGAGGGTAGGCCCCCTTCAGCCTGCCCATTTTACTGCTCCACGCACTCACCTAAAGCCGTAGTATGTGTCTGGGTCTGCCAGCTCTGGGAACCTGTGCTTCAGCTGGCTCTGAACTGTCAGCTTTTCATACCACATCTTGCTGTCTATGCGGATGTCCCAGTGTTTGTTCACAATGATGAAGTCTGAGCTCTGGTACAAGATGGAAATGTTCTCAATGCTGCTTGGCTCCATTGCAGCAAAACTTTGGAAAGCAGAAATGCAGATGATCACCCTTTCTGCTGGAGATCAGCCCATGCTGCAAACATCTGTGCTTCTGGTTGTGTTACTGTAGAGTATTTTAAAGGACTTACTGTTACCATTTATAAACTTTTAGTTTAAAATAAGAAAGGAAAATAAGCCCATGGAACACCTCCTGGTTTAAGAATTTGTAACAGTCTTGCAGTACTTTAAAAAGCTCCTCTATACTGTACTGGGTTTACTGACAGGTTTTTATTAGAAAGTCACTGTATGAAAAATATGGGATTCAGGGAATCCACTCAAGACTATGAGATGGTCTAGTTGGCATGTCTCAAATATACAGCTTTTACTGTCTATATAAAAATGTATTCAGCATTTCTATCATTATTTTATATCCCTCCTGGGTGCTTTCTTGAGAAAGTGCAGGTAATCACCTTTTAACAAATATCTGTACATGTATCATAGAAGTGCATATTTGGTTACGATCAGTTTGATTACAACAATTTGGAATGCGGTTATTTAGGCAGTAAGAAAAAAATGCACATTGTGTGAAGTAGAAAAGAGAAGGAACGTTTTGCATTGCATTCTTCGAAATTAGTGCATTATATGGTGCAAACAGCACAAGGCAGCAGACATCATTTTATTCATTGCACACAGCACATGCTAAACTGCACAGCAGCACACTCACCCTGCAAAACAGATGACAGACACTGCATTCACACGCTACTGCATGGGACAGGATGCGCTACTTTCGACTGGACTTACTAAGAGTGTCTCCCATTCCATTGTGGGGACTACTTGTAAATCAGGCCTAAAATGGATTAACATTGCGCGACAGGCGAGTGTTAGTCACGGAGCTTGCACTAACACTGTAGGTGACGCTATATACGCTGCATTGTACACTGCAAAAGGCTATGGTACAGTTGCACTAAATGGGCCAGCCAGCGTCGCTTTACAAACTACATAGGGCGTTACATGCACTGTATTACACACCATTTTGCCGCGCGCGCGCTGCACTGCAGGAGGCGGCACACGTCACGCTACACAGCAGCACTCTGGCAGCGCGCGCATCGTACTTTCCTCCGTAGCGGGACAGGAACACAGCGCTGCGCATGCTGCTGAGTGAGGGCTCCACCGACCAATCACCACGCTTTACCTTTCGCTGTCCGTGCCCCCGATCAACCAAGGAGAAGTTAGGGGCGGAGTGTCTGTGCAGGGTTACCCGGAAATGACGGTGCGTGTGGTTTTGGCGCGTTTATTCAGAGCTGTGTGGGGAGAGAAGGAGGAAGGCGCTGTGTTGTCTCCACCCGTCATGGATGAGTATGAGGAGCTGTGCGGGGTGGAGGATGAGTTTGAGAGTCAGTATGCGGCGGAACTGGAAGTGTTGGCAGAGCTGGAAGGTGAGCAGCGGCGCGGCTTCCCCTGGTGTCCTGAGACACTTCTCTGAATCCAGACTGTCTGCATATCCGACATTGCTTCCTGGATGTCTCACCACCGTCTGAAACTGAACCTGGCCAAAACCGAGCTCCTTCTCGTCCCCCCTTCTCTATTTCTGTGGATAGCACTACACTCCTCCCTGTTTCCTCAGCGTGTGACCTGGGGGGTCATCTTTGACTTTGCACACATCTAACAGCTAAAACCTGTTGCTGCTTTTTCCATAACACTGGCAAAATGTGTTCCTTCCTTTCTGAACACACCACTGACACTCACCCAACCTTTAGTCACCTCCCGTCTACACTACTGCAACCTGCTTCTTGCTGGTGTCCTGCTGAATCATCTCTCTCCCCTTCAATCTGTTCAGCGGTCTTCCCCCAGCCTCGTCATGCCCATATCACCCCTCTTCTCAAGTCTCTTCACTGACTCCCTATCCGTTTCCACATCCAGTTCAAACTTCTCCTGCTGACCTATAAGTGCATTCACTCTGCAGCTCCTCACTGCCTCTCCTCTCTTATCTGGCCCTACACCTCTCCTCTGGAACTCCCCTCTTCTGGCAAATGGCTTCTATCTCTGCCCTTCTCTTCTATTGCTAAGTCCAGACTTGGCTCCTTTCACCTTGCTGCACCTTACGCCTGGCTGAAAACTCCTCTTTGAGGCCACTTTTGAATCCTGATCTGCTTAGTCTCCCCTGGGTTTCCTTACCATCCCCTAGATATATTCTTGTCCTTGACTGTTGTGTTTATTTTGACTAGATTGTAAAATCTGGTGAGCAGGGGCTGTGTTTTACATGTGTCTATACAGTGCTGCATACGCCTTGTAGCGCTATACAAATAAGTAGTAGTTGACTGGGGGGTGACCCCATCGACTGGGTTATAATTATAAGAAATGACTGGACATTAAGACCATCACGGCCCATCCAGTCTGCCCGGTAAGATGCTTTTATACTGAGTTGTGACTGCTGTTCCATGCAGGTTGCTCTCACTCTGCTTTTACTTTGGGTTGTAACTGTCAGTTTCCATGGACAAATGAGATATAATCAGCCACACACATGAATGTCATCTGTGATGGCAGCAGATCAGACTCAATCTTCTATAGCTGAGAAGAATCTCTCTAGAAAGATTCTCTGGGCATGTATGAATGTTCCCTCCTGTATGACTATTGATCCTCACACTCAAGCTGCTGACAAGTTTTCTCTCCACATTGTATATCACTATTGTTTTTTCTTTTTCATTTCTCTCAAATAGTAGTATTTTTTTTTTCCTGTAAATTCGTTGATCATGGTGCCATCTTCAGCTTCACACAATACCAGCACCTTTATTTATTTACATTCTCTTATATACCGCGCTATTCTGCATCAGTGCGGTTTACATTGAACAAACTGAAATTACATTGAACAGGGCATTATAACTTGGAGATAACTAGTTTACAGGGAACATAGGCAGTGGAGGGTTAAGTGGCTTGCCCAAGACCACAAGGAGCACCTGTGGGACCAGAAACCCCAGTCCTTCCGGCCCAAGGTTGCTGTCCTCTAGTGGGATTTGAACCCCCGACCTTCCGGCCTGAAGTACCTTGCCCCAACCACTAGGCCACTCCTCCACTCCACTTTCTCGGCCAAGCCATTTGGAGCGCTTCCCCTCTGGTGGTGCTGCACCGATATGGCAGTTGTTGCATAAATATGGAGCTGTTCGGTCCGGAGCAGTTCTCCTTTGGCAGCTGCTGCATTGATATGCAGTGGCGTGCACACACAAATGTCAAAAGGGCCTCCTCTGCTGTGTTCACCGGACAACTAACCTCTGGCAGCAGCCACGCAGATAAAGGCGCTCTTCCCTGTCTTACTAACTTAAGTAGTATTTCTTCGGCAGTGGCAGTATCTTAGGAATCTCCACTAAGACCGCCACATCAACTTTTCTTACCAGTGAGGTACCTTTAATACTGGTTTTGGCCAATCAACTGGAACAGGTTTGCCCAACGGGCAGTGCTTGCAATTTGTTGTTAAGTGCTGTCGAGTCGGAGTCGACTCATGGCGACCCTCTGGATAGCTATCTTAAATTGTGTTTGGTCTTCAGTCAGGCAGTTCATTGTTGACAGACTGGTACCCGTAGCGGCTGTTATTGTATTAATCCATCTCATTGCTGGCCTTCCTCTTTTGCGTTGACCTTCTATCTTGCCAAGCATGATGTCTTTCTCTAATGATCTATCTCTTCGCATGATGTGTCCAAAGTATGAAAGTCAGTCTTGTCATCTGAGCTTCTAAAGAAAGCTTAGGTTTGATCTCCTCTAGTACCGACTGGTTTGTTCTTCGGGAAGTCCATGGTATACACAGTATTTGCCGCCAGCACCATAATTCAAAGGCATCAATTTTCTTCCTGACTATCTTTTTCACTGTCCAGCTTTCACATCCATATGATGTTATTGAAAATACCATGGCTTGAACAAGTAAAATCTTTGTATGGAGAGAGACATCTCTGCTCTTGAGAATCTTATCTAGGTCTTTCATAGCCATTCTGCCAAGAGCAATGCGTCGTATGATTTCTTGACTGCTTGTTGCTTCTTTATTGATCATTCAAGTAGGTTAAAGTTGTTCACAATTTCAATTTCTTCTCCTTCAACGATGAACCTGTTGATTATGCCAGTTGTCATGATCTTTGTCTTTACATTTAAGGTGCAGGCCCATTTTGAGACTATGTTCTTTGACTGTGAGAAGCAAATGTTTCAGATCATCTTCACTTTCAGCCAGTAATGTGGTATCATCAGCATAGCGAAGGTGGTTGAGTCTTCCACCAATCTTCACACCTCTGTTGTCTTCATCCAATCCTGTTTCTCTGATTTGTTCTGCATATAAATTAAACATGTAGGGGGAAAGTATGCAGCCTTGTCTTACACCTTTGCTTATTTTAAACCATTCTGTTTCTCCTTGTTCCGTTCAAACTGCTGCTTCTTGATCAATGTACAGTCTCTTTTGAATAATGTTTAGTAGAATCTTGCTGGCATGTGGGATCAGAGCGATTGTGTGATAATTTCCACAGTCAGTTGGATCACCTTTCTTTAGTATTGGTATAAACACATATCTTTTCCAGTCAGTTGGCCATGATATCTTCCATATTTCTTGGCAGAGCCTGTAAGTACGTTAACAGCTGCATCAGATTGCTGTAATACTTCTATGGGAATGCTGTCAATGCCTGGTGCTTTGTTCTTTGATAAGGCTTTCAATGCTGCTTCAACGCTGCTTCAACTTCTTCTTTCATCACCAATGGTTCCCGATCATAAGGTACAGGTTGAAACGTCTGTTGGTCCACTTGATCTTTATCATATAAAAACTCTGTATATTCCTTCCATCTTTTCTTGATGTTCTCAGCATCATTCAACATAGAACCTTGAGCATCTTGTAACATTCCAATTCGAGGCTGGAACTTTTTCTTTAACTCTCGTAGCTTTAGGAAAGCTGATCATGTTCTTCCTCTAAAAGTTTTCTGCTTCTATTTCCTTGCATGCTTCATTGTAGTACTTTTCCTTGTCCTGTCTTGCTGCATGTTGGAAATCTGAGTTCTGTGACTGCCTTTCTTTCTCCTCTGCCTTTAGCTTCTCTTCGTTTCTGGGCAATTTTCAGAGTTTCTTCCGTCATCCATTTTGGCCGTTTTTTGCTTTTTTGCCATTTGTAGACACTTCTCGCTTTCTTCGAACACAACCTTCTTGATGTCATTCCATAACTCTTCTGGAGCTCTGTCATTTGTATCTAAAGCAGCAAATCGATTTTGCAGGCAGTCTTTAAATTCCAGTGGTATATTCTCAAGGTCATATTTTGCTGCATTCATGAGTGGTATGCTCTCTTTCAACTTTAGCTTGAGTTTGCATACTAGTAGTTGATGATCTGTACCACAGTTAGCTCCAGGTTTTGTCTTTGTTGATAGAGAGCTTTTCCATCGTTGACTTCCACAGATGTAGTCAATTTGTTTTTTATACAATCCATTGGGTGAAGTCCATGTGTACAGTCGCCGCTTGTGTTGCTGGAAGAAGGTGTTTGGGATGAATAGATCGTTGGTCTTGCAGAATTCTATGAGTCTTTCTCCAGCTTCATTTCTGTTGCCAAGTCCATATTTTCCAACTACTTTGCCTTCTTTGTTGCCAACCTTTTCGTTCCAGTCACCCATGACTATCAGGATATCCTGTTTGCATGTTCTGTCAATTTCAGCTTGTACTTGTTCATAGAACTCAATTTCATTCTCTTCTGCAGCTGCTGTTGGGGCATATACTTGAATTATAGTTGTGTTGAGAGGCATTCCTCGTAGACTAATAGAGATTAAGCGTTCGCTGACTGCATTGTATTTCATTACAGTTCTTGCAAGTTTCTTCTTTATTATAAATGCAACACCATTTCTTCTTTCTTTCATTTCCAGCATAGTAGACCATGTGATCATCTGATGCAAAGTGCCCGATGCCAGTCCATTTCAGTTAGCTGACACCCAACAGATCAAGTTGTACGGTACACGTTCAATTTCATTCTTGACCACCTCCAACTTCCCTTGGTTCATGCTTCGTACGTTCCATGTTCCAATGTGTAAGACATCTTTACAGCTCCTGACTTTCATTTCATGCGCAGCTACATCAGCAGTCAGACGTCCCAAGGGCTTTGATCCAACTACATCATAAATGCTGGCTTTACTCTGAAAAGTCTTCAGCTCTTCCCCAGTAGCTAGTTGAGTGCCTTCCGACCTGGGGGTCTCATCTTCCAGCACTACAGTACAATTTGTTTTGGTGTAACTATCCATTGGGTTTTCATGGCAAGATACAGAAGTAGATTGCCGGGCCTTTCTTCCGCGCAGTTTGTTTGGTGGTGTTGCCGTTGTCACAGAAATGTGATCCTCTGCCGTCAACACTATCTCATTCTGTAACTACCCAGATGGGTGGTTTGTCTTGGTCTGGCACCTCAGCTGAGACCTGTCCATCTTGGGAGACCCTGCCAGTAGTTAAACTACCGATAGTTTAGCTCTCAGCATCACTGATGCACAAGTCCTCACAGCACGACAAGCTGCAAACCAAGTGAGGGGCTCGCAATTTAAAGAAAGAAATAAATGAAATGCATTTGAAGACTCTTATTTTTATTTTAGCTATCCATTAACTGCCCTCAATGAGATTTTCCTACTGCCAGAGACAGTGGCTGCAGTAGTGCATATTTGGGATTCTTCTGTTTTTTGGTTATATCTCCCCAGCAAGGAAAATGTCAGTGGGCGGTGCCCCACTCTACCACTACTCCTTTTGACTTCCGGGAGATCTGAAAAGCAGGTTGTGGGCCCTGATTTCAACACATGTTCTTCCATAGTGGTGGACTCCTAACACCAATTTCTCTTAAAGCTATGAGGCCCCATTTTTAAGTGACCAGATCTTTTCTTAACAAGGCAGGCTTGAGTCCTCCTGTTTTGTGGAATCGGTAGATAGCCCTCAACACAGAAAGCCGCCTCCTGTGGATCAGTGTAATAGTACTCCTCACTGTGGTTCCCAATATCATGGGCTTCACAGATTTCGCACTCAAAGCAGTGCCTTGCATTATGTGTTGGAGTGGTTCGCTGTTAATGTATCAGCATGAATCAGCACTTTGCTGAACATTTTGACCAGGAGCTATTCTGCCGCCTTCTGGATAATGGCAGATCACTTCTCTCCTGTCTTAAGCTGAGCAAGAGATGGTGTTAAAAAAAGAAAAAAATGGGGCAAACTTGCTGTAGTATGCTGACCTGCTCCCCCCCCCCCCCGATACGAGAAATTCTCCAAATGTTGCTATCGCAATTTCCCTTTCCAATACATTTCTGACCGTGTCACTTTTGAGCTCTGTATCCTTAATGCTCTGACCAATTTCATTGATTTTTACACTCATTGCATTGAAACAGTCTGCTCCATCCCTTTTGGACAACAGTAACACATGCCCATCTGCCAAGAACCCATGGACAGCCTCCCTCTCCGTGCATGCTGTGTAGGATCAGCAAAGATGGCATGTCTCATCTAGCCCTACACGACAGCCTTCCTTTGCATGTTGCCTGTTCTACTGAACATCCTCTGCCTGTCACCATGATCTGAGTACTGGATACCATGGCCTGCAAGGACTGCCTACCTGTTGGACAAAAGATTGCCTTGCGTCCCCTTGGCGCAGGCTAATGAAACCTGGTTCCTGGAGCATCGTGGACCACTCCTGCTCCTCAAGGAACACTATCAGTGATGCCTTCTTGCTGTAGACTCACAACAGAACATAAACACTGCTTAACCAGTTCAGTCTCAAACTTTACACTGTCCAGGGCCTATTTTTATAGACCAGAAATTACTTCGTCCCTTGCTGAGAGGCATCAAAATTCTCTTAAAGAAAGAAAGGAAACTTTCCATGTGAGCCTAATCTTAGGCTGGATCTGCACAAGACTCCTCTGGGGATTTAGCTATGCTGAGAGCATTGTTGAATCATACTTCATATGTCTATCTTCATATATGAACCCACTAAAATTAGATCTCATCTACCCTAAATTGACATGCATCCTGAAGTCTTCCAGTTTCATCAGGATTTTGATCTGGGGAACTTGGTGAAGGACTTTGATCTGAAAAATTCAGGGAAACCATGTTTTTCCTTCTGCACAACTTCAGATAAAATGATGCCAGAGACTGCATCCCTTAAGAAGAAATTAACAACCCCATCTCTAACTTTCCATGTTTAGTTGATTTATCACTCTTTATAAGTTCTTCATTGGATTTTCAAAGAAATAGCCATGTGCTTCAACCCCTCACTGCAGTAGTCTAAAATTCTTACTAAGCTGCTGGGCTCAACACTGACTCAGTCCAGGTCTCTCTGCTGACAAAGCATAAAGGCATCGACTTGTCTTACCATCATGCATAATTGTCAACTTCCAAAAAAAAAAGGTCAAAGCAGCTTGCCAACATGAAGTATTTCTCCTTACTAAAAGGACACCTTTCCGTCTTTTGGAATGGTGAACTTTGTTCCAGTTTAAAAGATAAAAACAGAGCCAGAAAAAAAGGGGGGAAGTTTATAATTTCTTCCCCTCATGCAAGCACACAAATACCAATGCTTGCCTCAGCATAATACATTAACCCAAAGACAACTGTTAGGATCAATTATGTCTTGAGGTGCAGTTTTGATCTACTGGATAAAATGTTGACTTTTTTCCCTCCTTCATTGGAAGGTATTGCACCCCACCATCAGTATGATAACCTCCATCGATTACAAATTAACTGATTATGATGCACTGATTATGAGGTAGGAGTAGCCTAGTGGTTGGGGGTAAGGTACTTCAGGCCGGAAGGTCGGGGGTTCAAATCCCACTAGAGAACAGCAACCTTGGGCCGGAAGGACTGGGGTTTCTAGTCCCACAGATGCTCCTTGTGGTCTTGGGCAAGTCACCTAACCCTCCATAGCCCATGTTCCCTGTAAGTATTAGTGTATGTGTCTCATATCCCCTTGTGTTAAATGTATCCCCCAATTGTGTTGTGACTGCTTTGATTGAAGGATAAGGCGGTATACAAAAACTGTCTAAATAGGAGCATGAATTGCATTTATTTTATCTCATTTTTCACCTTAAAAAGTCTAGCTTGGGGCTTCTAGCCTTGTTATAGAGGCCTCTCCTAATGTGAAAACACTTGGGACCTTATTAGTGTGTAAAAAAAATTAAAACGCAACTTTATTTTTTTTTTTCTCCAACCTTACTTCAACCTACCACAGCACTCACACTTGGGTTACAAGGACTCTCCGGTAGCAGTCGGAATACCAAAGTCCTTGGCATCCTTAGCTTGGGAGTCACCCATGTGTGCAGTTGATTTATATCCTGCTTTTCCATATAGAAAGTGAGGTTACTTACTCTGTAAGAGGGATTCTCTGTGGAAAGCAGGATAAATCAAACATACAGTCCCTCCCATTTCCCTATTCGTTTGAAGGGTTTTCTCTTCCTAAGCTATGCATTGGACTGAGCGGAAGGATTAACAGTTACACAGGAGGGGGCACTCTATGCATGCCCAAAGAGTCTTTCTAGACTCTTCTGGTCTATGGGAGAGTGAGTCTGATCTAGTACCATCAGGGATGATGTGTGTGTGTGTGTGTGCGGCTGATTTATCCTGCTGTTCATGAAGAACCCCTGTTACAGGTAAGTAACCTGCGCAGAGATTGAGGTTATCTCCACTCTGTGCCTTTTTTTGAAGTGTAACAAGAATTTGTTTTGCTTTAAGCAGGCATGATCCTTTTGCTATATATGTATCCTCTGTGTTTAACTGGTGCTTTTTAGAATTCAGTCACTGTTCTTTGTCTCCACCACCTCCATGGAGAGGGCATCTACCACCCTTTCTGTGAACAAGTACTTCTGATGTTTTTAAGTTTAATATTTTATAGTTTCATTTTACATCCTCCAGTTTTATAATTTGTGTTTTTCAAACAGATTTGTTCATTAATACCCTTAAAAGTATTTAAAGGCCTGTATCATATCTCCTCTGTCCCTCCTTTCCTCTAGGCCTGGGGTCACCAACCTCCAGAGGGCCGCGGGCTGCACCCCCCTTCTCCCCGCCCCCGCTTCACATTGTAGTCCTTCAGAACGCCAACGGTCTTCTGACAGATGGCACACAGCGCACGATCCTTGTGCAGCGTGAAGAAGAGCTTGTTCCACTCAGGGTTGAAGCCGCGGTTCTCATCGCTGAGCTTGCGCTTCTTGTTCGTGGGGGAAGCCATGGGGAAAAAAGAGAACAGGAATTCTATCGATAGCTGCAAAAACAGAATCAAAGTTTAAGCCTTATTGCTGATTGGTCCTCTAATTTGCGCGCTGCTCTTGGGAAACCGGTCACGTGCCATTGAACCCGCCGAGCATGCCGCGGGCCGCAGATACAATGGCAGGAATCCTTGGCGGGCTGCACGTAATGTTAACCGGGGTAGAGCCTCGCGGGCCGCACATGCGGCCCACGGGCCGCAGGTTGGTGACCCCTGCTCTAGGCTATATATATTCACGTCTTCAAGTCTTTTTTCATATGGCTTCTGGCACAAACCTCGTACAATGTTGGTTGCTTTCCTCTATACCACATAATCTATATCTTTAGCAATATATAGCCCCCAGAACTGCTCAGATCTCCAGGTGAGACCTCACCAATGATCCGTACAGAACATTTCTCTTTCTGCTGTTTATGCCCCTTTCTATGCAGCCTAGTATCCTTCTGGCTTTGGCCCCTGCCTATTTTGCCACTTTGAGATCCTCAGACACTTATCACCTTGAGGTCTTTCTCTTGGTCCATGCACAATGGTCTTTTGCCCCCTATCATACTGCTCCTTTGGATTTCTGCACCCCAAGTGCATCACTTGCACATCTTCTCATTTAAAACTTAACTGCCAAGCATTATATTTATTTAACACGTTTTCTATATCGCCTTCTCATATATTCAAAGCAGTTTACATTGAAACATAACCAGGACATGTACATTGAACATGGAGGATTATATCAGGGATGCAAGAAGGCAAACAAGTTGATAGAGTACTGGGGATCTAGGAGGATATAAATCTAGGTGTTATAGAGGTCCCTAGCAGAAGCTAGGGGGTAAATTGGTGGGGGGGGGGAGGGAAAAGAGAGGTGAAATTGGGCTCACTAGGGGGAAATGGTTGACGGGGAAGGCGATAGGGGCATAGGAGTAGGGGGAAAGGTAGAGCAGGCAGTATAAGGGTGGAGAATGCATTCTGCTCGTACGGCAGGTCCGTAATGTTCCGTGAAGAATGGTGTTTGTGTGTTTTGTTTTTATTACTTTCCAGAAGCCAAAAATATCTTTGGATCTTATGTTCTCATTGCAGGGCATTCCATAAGGATGGAGCATAAAAGAAGAATGCTTTTGTTATAGGTAGTCCTGAATTGCTTTCGTCTTGTCTTTGGGGATGGCTAGTAAGCTTTTGTTTGCTGTTCATCTTAGTCTCTTCTCAGGCTCCTTGATAATTCATCAGTTGGAGGATGGTTGGTGATAAGTTGTGTAATATCTTGAAGATCAGTAAAGTCTTGAATTTGGAAGGTGTGTGAATTGGGAGCCAGTGTAATTGCTGTAGAATTGGCATTATGTGGTTGTCTTGCTGATCCGGTGATTATATGTGCTGCAGTGTTCTGGACCAGTTGTAGTGGTTGTGTTTTCTTGGGAAGGCCTTGATAGATTACATTACAGTAGTCTATTATAAGTGTTATGGTTTGGCATAGCATTCAGAAATCACTGTCACTGAGTAAGGGTTTGAGTCTATATCATTCTTATTTTATGATAAACTGCCTTAGTAATTCTCTTGATGTGTGATTTTGAAGCCAAGATGTTGATCGAGGGTAACTCCAAGGTACTTCACCTCAAGCTTGACTGCCAGGTCACAATTTGGAATCCTTAGGGTTTTGGGTGGGGAGAATGTGGGGTTCCTAGTTATGTGCAGGGTGTTAAGTTTATGGTGAGGTTTTTCTTATTTGTACCCTTCAACATTGGTTTTAGGGAAGCTTGTTTGAGGCTGGGGGGGATAAGTTGCCTAATGTGAGTGATAGTTGGGTGATATCCAGCAAGCTGGGCATTAGTTTTCTTGCGATCTTTATCCAAGAGACTGGGCATGGATCCAGTGGTTAGGTGGATGTATTGAGGTTGGCTCTGATGGTGGTCTGTTGTCGTTCTGTGGGCATGTGAAAAGCTTCCCATTGCTTGATATTGTTGAGGTGTGTAAGTCTTTTCTGCAGCTGTGTGTTCTCCTGAGTTGGAATGTGTTTGTTCCTGAAAGTCTGCTGCTATTTCCCTTTTCCTTTGTTGGCTCCTTAATGTGTGTGCTGTATCAAATAATTCTCTAGGCTTGTTCAGGGAATCCAATATGAGATTAGTATGGTATTCCTTCTTGTACTTATTAGGTTATGGTGGTGTATTTTAGTAGATTTCCTGATCTTTGGTTTGTCACCGTTGTCTCTAGCTTCCGTAGGACCTTTTTTAGGTCATTGATTTTGCTGGAGTACCATGGTGCATTATGTCTTCTTTTGTATGTCTTGTTTGGTGTTGATGCAGCGCTATGCATTGTGTGGTTCCAGTTGCTGATGATGGCTTCTAAGTTTGTGTTGAGTTCAAGTTATACCATTATACCATTCTTCTAATTTTTTGTAGATCATTGTTCATATTCTCAACTCCTTCAGGTGTATCCACTGTGTTGCAAATCTTTGTCATCCGCAAAAAAGGCAAACTTTTCCTTCCAACCCTTTGGCAATGTCACTCAGAAAGATTTGAATATAATCCTTGAGGGCACTTCATTACTCACCTTTCTTCTGAGTGAATTCCATTTATCACCACCTTATGTTTTCTGTCAACTAATTTCTGATCCAATTCACCACTGTGGGTCTTAACTTCAGGCTGCTAAGCTTGTTCATGAACTTCTTGTGAGGAATGGTACAATCCAAGTAGACTACATTTAATACATGCCCCTGATCCAGTTCTGTCATTGCTCAGTCAAAGAAATCAGTCTGATTCATCTGGCATGATCTGTTTTTGATAAAACTGTTGCCTTGAATCTTGCAATCCATGGGATTATAGAATGTTTACTATTCTTCAGTGGTATCTCTGGGGAAAGGGAGGAGCGGCCTAGTGGTTGGGGCAAGGTACCTCAGGCCAGAAGGTCGGGGGTTGAAATCCCACTAGAGGACAGCAACTTTGGGCCGGAAGGACTGGGGTTTCTAGTCCCACAGGTGCTCCTTGTGGTCTTGGGCAATGGAGGGTTAAGTGGCTTGCCCATGTTCCCTGTAAAATAGTTATCTCCAAGTTATAATGCCCTGTTCAATGTAAACCACCTTTATCATGAAAGGCGGTATATAAGAAATGTTAACTAAAATAAATAAATCTCTATTACTTTTCCAACCACTGAGGTAAGGCTTACTAGCCTATAGTTTCTCACCTATTCTCAGTTACTACATTTGTGAAGAGAGACTATATCAACCCTTCTCCAGTCCCATGAAACTTGTCCTGTCTCTAAGGATCTATTAAACACATTCTTAAGAAGACCTGTCAGGGTCTCTCTGAGCTCCATCAGTATTCTGGGATGTATGCCATCTAGCCCCATGGCTTTATCCACTTTCAGTTTTTCAAGTTTTTAAACAGTTTTTCTCTGAGTGGTGTGGTATCTACTACATTTCTCATATGTACCTTTATCAGCCAGTTGTGGACCTTTCCCAGGATTTTCTTCCATGAATACAGAACAAATGTATTTGATTAGCCTTTGTGCTTTTTCCTCATCACTCTTTACATAGCAGTCCTCAGCATCTTTCAGTACTGGAATTCCACTTCTAGCTTTTCTCCTCTCCCTGACATATCTGAAAAAGTCTTATTAGCTCACTTGTTCAAGGGCTTGTCTTTCAGGAATGTCTTTAATTATTTTTGTGGAACTATGTTTAATCCAGTATTTTTTTTGTTGACTTATCTTTGACAAGCTTTTGAGAGTATCCCCCTTGTCAGATCATTGAAGAAACAATTCTAATGCATGGGAACAAGAATGCTTAATAGTATCAGCTTAGTGCACATTTAAAAACCACAGGAAAATGGTAACGATAGCAGATTTAAATGGCCCATACAGTCTGCTCAATAGTGATTATTTTCAATATTTTTATAATCGTTTATATTCAGTTGACCCCTTTCCTTCCCCTTCCCTCTCTCCGCCTCCCTCCCCCCCCCCCACAGTTTTTTTTTAGTTTTTCTTTATAGATACTTGGAGGCACATGCCACGTTGGCTGCCCAGGCCCCAGATCGGAAGCGGGACGCACAGAGGCAGACCCAATTCTGATTGCGCGGGGGCTAGATGTGCTCCGTGGGATCGGAATCTGGTCTGGGCCTATATGCAGGCCGGGACCCGATTCAGATCAGCCTTCATGTACAGGCCCCTGCCTGGCTAACTCATTCAGGAGCCATGATCCTCAGCCGCCAGCCACTTGTTCCTTTCCCTGCAGCCCGATCCCCAAACCGGCCTCCCATGTCCAGGGTCGGGCTGCAGGGAACCCCCTGCACCCCTTGGCCTACTTCTGCTTGGGCCTGCCATCCCCCAGTGTCCAGAGGGACCTTTTCCACCTCGGAGGTGGGATAAGTCCTCCATGTAGTCTGCCGGCCCTGGATGTACAGGGCCAACTTCATAATCGGCCCTGTATGTCTGGAGCTGCAGATTGCCCACTGCCCGCCCTCGCCCTGCCTCTGTGACACCCCCTCCCGCCCATGTCTAAGCCTCCCTGTACAAACTCCTTGTCCATATGGGGAGGCTTTTGTTGAGGACAGCAAGGGGGGCGAATAGCAGGGATCCCTGCTATTTGCGTGTTGGAATAGACCCCATAGTGTTTATGGCTGCTCTATGCTCCCAAACAGATGGTCACTCTGTGAGAGAAGGGTCAAGGGTTCAAGACCAGCCCATGGATAAGGAATGATAAGTCCTGGTGTGTTATGTTTTGGATTAGAAATTGGTTGAGTGGGAGGCGGCAAAGGGGGACAGGTAAATAGAGCTCACTCTGCAGTCCAGTCAAACTGCAGGCCAGTAAGCCTTACCTCAGTGGCTGGAAAAGTAATGGAGGTGTTCCTGAAAGAGAGAGAATAGTGGACTTTCTCGAAACCAATAGGTTGCATGATCCGAGGCAACATAGTTTTATCAAAGGACGATTATGCCAAACAAATCTGATTTGAGTTCTTTGACTGGCTGACCAGAGAACTGGATTACGGGCATGCGATGGATGTGATCTACGTTGATTTCAGCAAAGCCTTTGATACTATTCCTCTTAAGAGGCTTATCAATAAACTGACCAGCCTGGGGATGGGGCCCAAGGTGGTTAACTGGATCAGAAAGTGGTTGACAGATGATAGAAGGCGATGGTAAATGAAACTCACTTGGATGAAAGGAAGGTGATTAGTGCTGTGCCCCAGGGATCGGTCCTGGGACTGGAACTGTTCAGTTGTACTTGTGGGAGGAGTGGCATAGTGGTTGGGACAAGTTACCTCGGGCTGGCAGGCTGGGAGTTTGAATCCCGCTGAAGGACAGCAACCTCAGGCCAGGGGGATTGGGGTTTCTAGTCCCACAGTCACTCCTTGTGGCCTTGGGCAACCCTCCATTGCCTCAGGTACAAAACTTAGATTGTGAGCCCTTTGGGGACAAGGGGAAATATATACCATACCTGAATGTACACTGCTCTGACCTGGTGAAAAGCAGTATATAAACATTGCTAAATAAAAAAAAAAAAAAAAAAAAAAAAAATATTGCTGAAGGACTGAATGGAAAAGTCTGTCGTCTTGTAGAGGAAATGGAAATTTGCAACAGGGTGGACTCTCCTGAGGGAGTGGATAACATGAGGAAAGATCTACAGAAGCTGGAAGGATGGTCAAATGTTTGGTAGTTTAAGATTTAATGTGAAGTGCAATGTCTTGCACTTGGAATGCAGAAATCCAAGGGAATTGTATGTGATAGAGGGTGCAAGATTGTCTGCACCGACCATGAGAAGGACCTTGGAGTGATTTGTTTCTGAGGATGACAAGGCAGTGGCCAAAGCCAGAAGGATACTAGGTTGCATAGAGAGGAATTGCCAGCAGAAAGGAGGAAGTACCAATGCCACTGTACAAGTCGCTGGTGAGGCCTCACTTGGAATATTTTGTTCAGTTTTGGAGACCGCATTTAGCAAAAGATATAAGAAGACTGGAAACTGTTCAGAGGAAGATGACCAAAATGATTTGTGGCCTGCATCAGAAGATGTGTGAGAAGAGACTTGAAGACCTAAATGTATATATGCTCTAGAGGAGGGACAGGGGAGATATGATACAGACCTTTAAATACTTAAGCGTATTAATGAACAAACCTTTTTCAAAGACGGGGAAGCTGTAAAACTAGAGGGCATAACATGAAGCTGCAAGGGGGTAAACTAAAAAGCAACGTCTGGAAATACTGTCACTGAAATGGTGGTAGATGCTTGGAATACCCTCCTGTTGGAAGTGGTGGGGGCAAATTTAGTGACAGAATTCATAATGGAATGGGACAGACACAGTGGATACTTTTTTTATAGTAACAGGATAAAATCAAAATAACCTTAACTGACTTTATCTCAACAAATAGATTTGACCTGCACAGAGCAGTGGGTACACCCCTAAACAAAGTCATGGAGAGGGATGATCTTGCATAGGCATGATCTTGCTGCCTTGCTGGGCAGACTAGATGGACCATGATAGTATATGACAGCAGATAAAGACCATGTTACTATGTCACTCTGTGGAGGTTACCACTTGTGTGTAGGGATCTGTCCTTGGTCCAATTCTTTTTAACATCTTTGTTAGTGATATTGCAGAAGGGCTGCTGGGTAAGATTGCCTGTTTGTAGATGGTACCAAAATATGCAATAGAGTAAACACCCAGGAAGGAGTAGATAACATGAGGGATCTAGCTAAGCTTGAAAAATAGTCTAGAATTTGGCAGCTGAGATTTAATGCTAAAAAATGCAGGGTCATGCATTTGGGCTGCAAACATCCAAAGGAGCTGTACAGTGTAGGAGTGAAGTACTTCTGTCCATGAAACAAGAGTGGGACCTGGATGTGGTTGTGTAACTAAACAGGTAGAAAAGGCAACGGCGAAAGCCAGAAGGATGCTTGGGTGCATTGGGTGGGGAATGGCTAACAGAAAAAAGGAGGTATCGTGAAGAGAGAGATCATTAGAGAAAGATGACATGCTTAGCAAAGTAGAAGGGCAACACAAAAGAGGAAGGCCAGCAACAAGATGGATTGATAAATAACAGCAGCTACGGGTACCAGTCTGTCAACAGTGAGCCGCCTGACTGAAGACCGAACACAATTTAGGACAACTATCCAGAGGGTCGTCATGAGTCGACACCAACTTGACGGCACTTAAGACCAATGTCTCTGAATAAGTCTCTCTGGTGCAAACCTCGTTTGGAGTAATGTGTGCAATTCTGGAGACCACACCTTCCAAAGGATATAAACAGATTTGAGTCCGTGCAGAGGGTGGCTGCTAAAATAGTTAGTGGTCTTCGTTATAAAGCATATAAGGACAGACTTAAAGATCTTAATATGTATACTTTAGAAGAAAGGCTAGATAGAGGGATATGATAGAGATGTTTTAAATTCCTCTGTCTTTCATTTGAAAGCAGGCTCTGCTACGGGTGGGGAGGGGGGGGACATAGGATGAGGGTGAAAGGGGATAAACTCGGGAGTAATATGCGGAAATATTTCTTCACAGAAAGAGTGGTAGATGTGTGGAGTAGTCTCCTAGTAGAGGTGGTAGAGACGAGGACAGTATCTGAATTCAAAAAAGCATGGGAAAAACAATCTCTAATGGTAAAAAGGGGACTGTTGTAGTTGACATGGAAGGGCAGACTAGATAGAATATGTGGTCTTTTTCTGCTGACATGTTTGTGTGTCTCACTCTCTCTCTCTCTCTCTCTCTCTCTCTCTCATGTTTTCTTATTTGTGTGTGTTCTGGTTTTTAATATTTCAAGTTTTACCTTTGACTCCTCCTTTTACCAATTAGCATTTTATTCATTTGTTGTGTATAGTTTTATTTATTGGATTTTAATCACGTCTCACTTGAGCTTTCTATTTAGTTTTTAGTGTTACATATTTTTAGACATATTGGGCTCTCTTATAGGTTTTCCCACTAATTAGTTTAATGTTTTAGTCATGGTCATTAATTCTCTGGCCGTGTAGTTGCACCCCTAATGATCTTATAGCAGAATAGTTTTGTTTATAGTTATTTGATGTTTAACCTTTAACTGCACCAGTATCCATTTTGGTCCTTATGTACTCTTCCACAGCCAGCATTACATTACTTTTGACCCTATAGCTCCACCTGATGTGTTTTGTTTCTTTAAAAAAAAAAAAAAAAAGCGCAAGTCAGAAGAATAGCAAATACTGTGTGTGTGTGTGTGTTTTTCTTTTTAATCTTTGATAAGTTGGAGTACATTTTTAAAGTTTTTAACTGTTTGTATTGTGGTGTGTGGGTTGTTTTTTTTTTTTTTTTTTTTTAATAATTTGTTCTTTAATTCATTGTGTGTCTAGCCCTGGAACAATTGCTAGCTCTTGCCCTTGCCTGCATTAGCCGTTCCTTGCTTCCTGTGCACTTAGGTTTTGCAGATGGATGGAATCCCTTGTGAAATGGTATTTTGTTTTTACTTCAGGTCCACACCACAACAGAAATTCTTTCCCCTCCCCCCCCCGATTTGCATAACTGACTCTCTAGGTCTGTTTCTGTGTTACTACATGATTCTTTTGTGGTCTTCCTTAAATTTGTTTTGTGCTGCTTGGCAATAGTCACCGGTTTTTGGCGCCAGTAAGGATTTTTAAACCACGGAGTTCTTGGCCACAGGCATTTCACAGTAACACCTGAATGAAGCGGAGCCATTCTCTTGCATATCCGAGGCAAGTGAGCGATGTTTTTATGCATCTCTTCACCTCATGTCTATAAAATTGTCTGTACAATTGCGAGATGTTTAAAGGATTCATCTTATTGTGCTTTTGTAGCAGCGAAGTGCATGCAATGAATAAAACCAGGAGTCAGTTGCAGGATCCAAGCCAATTTATTGTGCACAGGCTCAGACAGAATCGTGTCCAAAAGAGACTGAGCAATGGAGTACAGGAGCAAATTCCTTATATACAATTTTTACAGTTTGATACAGGCAAACTTTCTATTGGTCCTAACGCCCCTTGCACCTGTCCATTCGGGGACCCTCTCTGGGTCTAGCTCCCTGTTCCCCTTTCTCAGGCTATTCTAACAAAGGCATAGTCTTAGACATTGATACATTTCTACTTCAAGGCCATTTCTAGCTCAGGGAATGCAGGAACATGTCTATCATCAGCATAAAGGAATTATACAAACTTTTCAAAAGCAGTTTAAATCAGTTTCTCAAACTCTCTGGTTCTCCAACACTAGTCTTAGGTGGGGGTTGGGGTCTAGGCCTAGTTTACAGGCCATAGCCTACCACATTCCCCCTTTGATTATTCTCAGCCCGAATAAAAGAGGGTGAGAAAATCGCATATCAAACCCTGTGCAAACTGATGCTTCTTCTCGGGGTATAGCTTGATACTTCCACATGGCTAGTACCCATGCTGCTGTCTTACGTTCAACGGTACTGTCAACGATGGAGGTAACCATACGTAAACAAAGAGGCAGAAAACATGGAAGGAGTAAACACATAGCTGCCATTAGTAAAACTGCAAACACAATAGTCTTCAAACCTAAACAGGAGTGCGGTATCCCCAGGACCCATCATTCGCCCATGTTACTGGTCCATAACATGTGATATAAGGAGGTATATCAGTGGGCATTCTAAGGGGGCCCCAGGGCTACCATAAGTACAACATAAATACATAGATATATCATGATTACAATATCTCAATGAATTCGTCTAGAAATTTGCAAATTCTTTACTGAAGTTCTTTTTCCACAGCTTCCACCATGCGTAGACCTGTCAGCTTCCGGTTGGTGACAGGAGTAGGGTTGCATATTCCTCAAGCTTCAGCTGTACGTAGACCTGCCAGCTTCCGGTAGGTGGCAGGAGTAGGGCTGTTGACTCTTACAGCGGTGGTTGTCGCCGCAGCGTGAGTTGCAATGGCGATTCTGGATTGTCAGTGACAAAGTTCAGTAGATGCCGCTGGCTTTACCCGACTGATGAATCCAAGGTTCTAGTTCTGCAACCTTAACTGCTGTAGGGGTTGATAGTATGACGACATAGGGTCCTCTCCACTGAGGCGATAACTGTTCCTTCCTCCACTCCTTGATCCACACCGTGCTTCCAGGCTTGAAGGGATGCAGTGGTTCAGTCAGATTGATGGGTAGTTGGTCTTGTACCCAGGCATGGAAACCCTGCAAGACAGAACCTAGAGCCAACAGCTCTTGTCTAGTGATTTCCTACCTAATCTGGTTCATATCCCCCTTTATTCCCTGGACAATGGGTGGAGGTCACCCATACAAAATCTCAAATGGGAAACTCCTAATGACTTTGTGGGGGCTGAACGTATCCTGAGAAGGGCTATAGGAAGAACCTGAGGCCGCTTCAGGTGAGTTTCCTGGCAGAATTTAGACAACTGGGATTGCAGAGTGCGGTTCATACGCTCTACCTTTCCTGAGCTTTGGGGTCTGTAAGCTGAATGTAATTTCCATTGCACTTGTAGAGCTTGGGCCAACTGTTGAGTCACTTGAGATACAAATGAGGGACCATATTTAATAGACTTGCCTCCTGAGGTTATTAACCCACGTTCCTTGTACAGGGCTCCATGGGCGTATAATGTGGTGAAGGCATACTTGGAATCTGTGTACACATTCAAACAGAGCCCTGTCCCTATTATCAGTGCCCTAGTGAGGGCTATCAGTTCAGCTTTCTGTGCTGAAGTCCCCGGGGCCAAAGCTGATGATTCTATTACCATGTCCAGGGTCACCACTGCATAACCAGCACATCGTCGTCCGTTGATGACAAGACTACTTCCATCCACAAAGAAAGTTCATTCAGGGTCATTTAATGGGACATCAGTTAGATCAGGGCGACTGGAGAATACAGTGTCCATTATTTCCAAGCAATCATGATGGGGGGAGGGGGGGGGCCTGGACCAATTGGCAACAGCGTAGCTAGGTTCAAAGCTTGACTGACGATCAACTGCAATCGGGGGTTTTCACACAACATGCTTTGGTACTCCAGCATTTGTGAATTTGTGAACCAGTAATTCCCTTTGTGTTCCATAAGAGTCAGGACAGAATGTGGTACCGTTACTTGGAGAGACTGACTCAAAGTGAGCTTGTCGATTTCACTCACCAAGAGAGCTGTAGCTGCCACAGTTCAGGCAAGGTGGCCATCCTTTTGCTACAGTGTCCAGTTGTCTGGATAGATACGCTACAGGTCGCTGCCAAGATCAGAGGGATTGGGTCAAAACACCCAGAGCATTCACTTTTAGAGTTGGTGGCTATCAATAGGTCATCTACATACTGGAGGAGGACTCTTTTTCCCGGAGTAACAGAGTAACTTGAAAGATCTTGGTTGAGAGCAGCACTGAAGAGAGTAGGTGAGTTCTTAAATCCTTGGGGTAGTCGAGTCCAGGTGAGTTGACCCTGTCTTCCTGTAGTAGGGTCTTCCCATTCAAAGGCAAACAAAAGTTGGCTGGTTGATGCTAGCCATATGCAGAAAAAGGCATCCTTCAAATCCAAGATGGTGAAGTGAGTAGCCTCAGCAGGGATCAGTCCCAGGAGAGTATAAGGGTTTGGTACTACTGGATGTATAGTTTCGACTGCATTATTTACTCGTTCCAAGTCCTGCACTGGGTGGTAGTCACATGTCCCAGGCTGCTTGACTGGGAGGAGGGGGGTATTCCAGGGCAATTGGCACTCCCTGAGAAGTCCATACTTCAATTAAATGAAAGTGAATTCCTTCAATCGCCGGTCGCGGGAGAGGGTATTGTTTCATGTGCACTGGTTCCACTCCTGGTTTGAGGGTGACAAGCACAGGGGCTAGGCCTGGAGGATTATCCTCCGCCCATACCTCGGGCGGAGCTGAGATTCTGATGGGTATACGGGGGCTGGCTGCCTTGGTCGGAGATGCACTATAGAACCGCCACTCTTGTTCCCATCAGCCCCCGCGGGCTTAACAGAGTCGCGAAAGGGAAACTCTTCCCTTCGCGCTCTGCAAGCCGGCGAGTCTGACTGCAGCTCCAAAGAGAGAGCTGCTACGGGGAGGACAGGCTCTGCCGGGTGGGTACAGGGGGGCCCCGCGGCACGCTCGATTCTGCCGCGGCGGCCCCGACAACGGCAGCAGACAGGGTTGTTTTTTTTCGATGGCGGACCTTCCCGCGTGCCAGCTGCAAGGCCTTCGCGTGCCACAGCTGGCACGCGTGCCATAGGTTCGCCATCGCTGTCCTAGAGCCTGTGGGTTCACTGCAGGGCAACCTGGAGGCACAGATATCAAGGGTCAGAACCCCCTCACTAAGGTTGCCAGCTTATTTTTTTTTATATTTAATAGGTTTTATATACCGCCTTATTGTGCCAGACAAGTCCGATCCAGTCCTGGGCCCACCCCGCTGCACCAATGTATCTGCAGTGCAACTTTTCCCATGGAATGCAATAGAGAAATCAGAACTACACATCCCTGCATGCAATGGGGACCCAGGTCTGGATCAAGCCCATCGGGTGCATCTGGAGCCAGTTGCAGATGAGACAAAATTATTCAAAAGGTTTAAAAAGCAAGAGGATTGTGTAAAAAAAAAAATAATAATAATAAAAAATAAAGAATTGTAAGAGGACCTTGATAGATTGGAGGACTGGATGTTCAAATGGCAGATGCAATTTAATGTGGACAAGTGCAAAGTTTATGCACGGAGGAATGAACAACCCAAATTAGAGTTACACGATCTAAGGTTCCATCTTAGGAAACACCACCCAAGAAAAAGATTTAGGCATCATAGGTAACGCACTGAAACCGTCTTCCCAATGTGCAGTGGCAGCCAAGAAAGCAAATAGTATGTTAGTAATCATAAGGAAGGGGAGAAGAGGGTGCCTGCCTGGAGTCTGAGGACGTCGCAGTGGGTGTTGGTTCCAGCCTGTCTGAAGCCTGGAGATCGGTGTGGGAGTTGTGGCTCTGCCCATGTGGCTGTCATCTGTCTGCGCCTCCTCTTTAAAAGCTGGGGCTTTTCTATGCGGCCATGGATGCACGCCATGGACACTCCAACGAAGGGACATGAAACAAAGGGACTTGTCCCTTTGTCCTTTCATTGTCAATTTGGTGTCAGGAGATTGATTTGTAGGGATGCCGCACAAAAGGAAGAACAAGGGACAGGCGTCTTCTGGGAGCTCAGCAACTGTGAGTAAAATCGTGGACCCTATGGATAGACATGTTTCTTCTGAACATAAGATATGCCATACTGGGTCAGACCAAGGTCCATCAAGCCCAGTATTCTGTTTCCAACAGTGGCCAATCTAGGTCATATGTACCTAGCAGTTTCCCCAAGGGACACAGGTTCCACAATGCTTGTATTGGTTCAAGCATTGATATCCTGGGTCCCTTCTTAATAATGGTTTATGGACCTTTCCTCCAGGAACTTGTCCAAACCTTTTTTAAACCCAGCTACACTAACAGCCTTTACTACATCCTCCGGTAACAAATTCCAGAGTTTGATTACATGTTGAGTGAAAAAATATTTTCTTTTATTAGTCTTAAATAGTTTACCCTGTAGATTCATTGCATGTCCCCTAGTCTTTCTATATTCTGATAAGGTAAACAATCGATCTACGTTTACCCGTTCCACTCCGTTCATTAATTTATAGACTTCTATCATATCTCCCCTCAGCCGTCTCTTTTCCAGGTTAGAGCCCTAACCTTTTTAGCCATTCTTCATAGGAGTATCCTTCCATCCCCTTTACCATTTTGGTGGCTCTTCTCTGAACCTTTTCTAAAATCGCTATATCCTTTATAAGATACGGCGACCAGAATTGCACACAATATTCAAGGTGCGGTTTCACCATGGAACGATATAGAGGCATTATAATATATTTTGTTTTATTTTCCATTCCTTTCTTTATCATACCTAGCATTCTATTTGCTCTCTTGGCCGCCGCTGCACACTGGGCTGAGGGTTTTAACATGGTATCCATGCTATAACAATCCAGGCACGTTCTCCCATGCAGCTATCTTCACCCTCTGAGTTGGGGGCTACTTTAAACCCCATTGCTCGAACCCCACCTCCACAGCCTTTAGCTGCCCTGGAGCCACTGGGTGAGAAGGAACAAACTTTGGGACTGGTTATCCCTGAGTTTAATCCTTCAGTTACTCCCCCTTCTGATGTCTCTTCGGTCCCTGTGCCATCATGTTTACATTTTGATGTTTCTTTGGCTCCTCCATCCTTTCTGGGTTCTGTTCCTGCCTCTGTTACTTTAATGGATATTTGGACATTTAGCTAGTTGCTCAGGCAAATCAAAAACAGTTTTAAGAACCTGATTAGCCAGCTTTTCTAAGGAGGTTGTTGCTAAGTTTGAGCAGCAGGATGTGGTCTTTGCTCAATTAAGTAATGGATTATCTAGATTAGATCATCAGTTCTCTACTGTTCAAGCAACCAGTTTGGCAGGGATGAGAGATGCCCTGCTTTTACATGGGCAGCTTGAACTGTTGGAGAATTTGATATGTAGTATAAATTTAAGATTTCTTAATTTTCCTTGAACTCATTATCTTTCACCATTAATTTTGTTGCGGAAATACTTTAAGGAATGTTTAAAAATGGAAGATGCGGATAAGATACAAGTTACTAAGTTCCTCCGTCTCTCCAGGCCAGACCAGGAACTCTAGGGTAGTCAACCTCCTCCCAGCAGCTGAGGACTGAAGTCTCAGTCTTACTTACAGGCCATCTCGCTCCCCCTGGTGTCAGAGGCTCAGTTTTTCAGTCTTCAGCAGCTGGATAGGACGTGTGGCTGACAGGCTCCCAGTCAGACGAAGAGGATAGTAGAAGATACAGAGAGATTCCCTAAGTGGCCCTAGCAGGGTTATATATTTATATATTATTTATTATTACAAATTCTTATATACCGCGCTATTTAGCATCAGTGCTGTTTACATAATAACATTTTGCATTAGAAACAAGATCTTTTGCTTACATTGTAACAGGGATTGAAACTTGGAAGTAACAGGGTAACTACAAACAGTTCAAACAAAGGAGCTTATAAATTATGTAAGTTATATATAGACAGAGAAGGAAATTTGTGTAATGTAAATAAAGTTTAAAAAAAAAAAGAAACGGAGGTCAGCTGCAAGTGGATCGTAGTAGAAGCAGCAGAGGCAGAGCCTGCCTCAGGAACCGCATCCGTTTTCGGTGCAGAGAGAATCTGGGAGCTTCAGAGTCCAGCTCTCTGCTTCCGGAGCCAGACTTACTCTCCTGCTGGCAGCGGAGTAGAGAGGTCGAGGTGTCTTGATCAGGAAACAGCAGGTACGTCGGGTCCTTTTTGCATCGCAAAGGATTACAAAACGCTAGTGTACATTGTAGTTTTTGCAGAGGCCATGTTTTTAAGAACAGAGAAGAAAGGAACGGGTAGATGGACTGAGAGCGCATGCTGCCGAGCTTGGTGGATTGTGGGAGTCGCTGGGGTTATCGGGCCCGGGATTTTGCCAGTTTTGTATTAGGAGAGCAGGTAGTGTGGAGCATTTGTTTGGGGGAAGAATGGAGGATAATTTGGGTATTATGGATTAAGTAGGCAAGCAGCGGAGCACGGCTGAGAAAGCGGGAACGGCAGCCATTTTAGAAGAGGCAGCCATTTCTCCCGTGCTTTCTGAGAAGGGAGTTAAAAGGAAATCAAAGTTGAAGCCTGCTCAACCTGCAGTGGTGCTTCAGACTCCATTACCAGAGGCTCAGGGGGACTTGCAGTCCTTGTTTTCAGCTGATTTTATTCTCTCCCTCCACAAAGCTTATTGTTTGAAATTGGAGCAGGTTCAAACCAAAAGTACGCCTTCCAATCTGTTTGGGTCTCTTAAGGGGGACAGCAATACAGTTGATCCAGGAGAAGGATCCTCAAAAAGGGGTTTGGCAACTATACCGGATGAGGAGGGGGTCTTTGGTCAGTAGGCCCCGGTCCCTCAAGAAACGGAGGGAGAAATCCTTTCAGAATCTGGTATGGATTGCTGGGGGGATCTGAAGGAAGGTGAAATTGGACCAGGTGAAGACCCTAATATATTCAAAGTATTTAGGAAAGAAGAGTTGGGAGCTCTCATTGCCCATTCCTTGGCGGTTCTGAATATTGCACTCCCAGTGGTTCAGGAAGAACCATTGGAAGATCCTCTGCTCCAGGGATTCAAAGCAGAACAGAAATGTTTTCCAGTTCATAGAGTAATTAAGCAGATCGTGGAATCGGAATGGGAGTGCCCAGAAGCGACTTTGAGGGGTGGGCGTGCAATAGGCTGCTTGTACCTGGTCCCGCAGGAGGAGAGAGAGCTGCTGCGGATGCCGAAAGTGGATGCATTAGCAGCAGTGACTAAAAAGACTATGATTCCGATGGAAGGCAGAGCGTCACTTAAGGATTTGCAAGATAGAAAGTTAATCTCTTCTCAAACAGGCTTTTGATGCAAGTGCCCTGTCTCTGCAGGCTTCTATTTGTGGGGCGTATGTGTCAAGAGCTTCAATTCGTTGGCTCCAGGGTGATTCGTCACCTGAAGAAGAGGAGATTCCAGCTTCAGAGGGGCCAAAATTGGAGTCGGCTGCGGCTTATCTTGCAGATGCCGTTTATGATCTCGTAAGGATTTCTGCACAGTCCATGGCATCAGTGATTGCCGCTAGGAGATTTCTCTGGCTGAGGAATTGGGTGGCGGATGCATCTTCCAAGTCATGCCTTAGTAAGCTCTCCTGTAAGGGCAAGCTGCTCTTTGGGGAAGCTTTGGAAAAGATTGTGAAGGATTTGGGAGATTCCAAAAGCGGTCAGCTACCAGAGGACCGTCCGAAGGGTCCACGGCCTGGGACTATGCAGAGAGGTCAAGGTAGAGAATTTCGGAGATTTAGAGGAGCTCGATTTTACTCCATATCAGGTCGGTTTGTGGCACGCGATCAGTCCTTTCGAGGGACGAGGGGGTTCAGTCAGGGATATTTCAATCCCCAACAGAGCTCTTCAAAGAAGCCACAATGAGGAGAGGCTGGTCCAGATGGAGGTTCCTATAGGAGTCCGTTTGCAAGGCTTCCACGCCATCTGGACCACCGTAACAATGGATCGGTGGGTGCTGGAGATCATCCGCGAGGGCTATGCGCTGGAGTTCGCGCTGCCACTGTCGGAGGCATTCATGATATCTCCACATGGTTCTCCAACAAAGGCAAAAGCGATAAACGACACACTTCAGCACTTGCTGCACCTTCAAGCGGTGGTCCCGGTTCCCAGAGACCAATACGAGTTAGGTCGGTACTCGATTTATTTTGTAGTTCCCAAAAAGGAAGGGTTCTTTCGGCCCATGCTAGATCTCAAGCGGGTGAACCGCTGTTTGAGAGTGCTGCATTTCCAGATGGAGACTCTACGATCGGTAATTCGGTCAGTAAAGCCGGGCGAGGTGCTTTCGTCCGTAGATCTAACGGAGGCGTATCTGCACATTCCAATCAGACCGGAGCATCAGAAATATTTACGCTTTGCTGTGCCCATGGAGCATTTTCAGTTCCGAGCTCTGCTGTTTGGACTAGCTATGGTGCCGTGCACTTTCACGAAGGTGATGGTGATGGTGATGGTGGTGGTGGTTGCGGCAGCGTTGCAAAAGGATGGGATTCAGGTTAATCCCTACTTGGATGACTGGCTGATCCGGGCAGGGTCAGTGGAGGCAATGGCGCGAGTGATGCAGTTTCTAGAACACCTGGGGTTGGGTAGTGAATCAGACCAAGAGTCAGTTTCTTCCAGTGCAGCGCCTGGTATACCTAGGAGCCTTGTTTGACACAAGGGTTGGAACGGTGTGTCTGCTAGAAGAGAGTGCAAAAGATCTTGAGGCAGGTATCTGTGTTTTTATGCATCAAGGCTCCAACGGCGTGGAGATACCTACAGGTTTTGGGCTCCATGGTGGTGGCATTGGACCTTGTACCGTGGGCCAGAGCGCATATGTGTCCACTGCAAACGGCATTTCTATCCAGATGGTCTCCGCAAGAACATTCTCTGGGGCAAAGGTTGGTATGCTCAGAGGCGGTCCGCGACAGTCTACAGTGGTGGTTGTATCCCAGTCATCTCCAGGCAGGAATACCTCTGGAGTCGCCAGATTGGGTGCTGGTGACGACGGATGCCAGTCTCTCGGGCTGGGGGGCACATTGTATGGCCCAGGTAGCACAGGGCTGTTGGTCGGTGGAGCTGGAAAGCTGCTCGATGAATCAGCTGGAAATGAGAGCAGTACAGCTGGCACTACAAGAGTTCGAAGGTCTAGTGAAGGGCAAAGCGGTGCATGTCTTCTCTGACAATGCGGTGACGGTGTCCTATATCAATTGGCATGGAGGCACAGGCAGTGCGGTGTTGGAGGAAAGTCAGCAGTTGATGCACTGGGCCGAAAGCCATCTGGTGGCGTTTTCAGTGGTGGATGTCGCAGGGAAAGACAACATTCAAGCTGACTTTCTCAGCAGGCTTGTGTTAGATCCAGGAGAGTGGGGGCAGCCGGTCAAGGATCTGGCCACGCAGGACAATGCCAAAGCATCATGATCCAGGACCAAGCAGGAAGTCAGTCCTCACATATGGGTGACGTCGGTGCCGACGGAGCCCTCGTGCGGAGCATTTCCCCAGCTTTCAAAGAAAACCTTTGGGAATTGCAGCGCGCATGCGCGGTCCCCTTCCCGCCCAAGGGTGCCATCTTGCCCAGTCGTCTTTTTTTCCGCGGAGCCCGACGGACATAGTTCGTTTTTCGCTGAGGAAAAAGTTGATTTCCCTGTTTTTTCTTTTTCTACCTTAGGTTCGACGCCGGATCCTTTTCCCGCCTTGGCCCGATACGCCGGTATCGAGTCCACACTCTTTTCGGTTTTTGTCCTTTGTGACTAGCGTTCGCGCCATTTTTCTTTTTTCACTGGCAGCCCAGTCTTTTGACCTTGCAGGGGCCCTTTTTCCCCCGATGGCTACCAGCGGGTTTAAAAAGTGTGATCGGTGTAAGAAACCTATGTCTCTTACCGACACACATGACTGCTGCCTCTGCTGCCTCGGACCCGATCATGACCCGATCTGTGGTCCGTGTGGCAAAATGTCCTCGAAGGCGTTGAGGAGTTGGCAGCACCAGAAGGATAGGATCTTCTGACTCCGCGTCTGGACGGGCCCGGACCTCATCAGAGGCCTCGATGTCTCGGGACTCCGGCCCCGAACAGCGTCGGGGTTCCTCTGAGTGGGGGGTCTCCTTCGCGGGAACATCGCAGGAAGAAGAAACCCACGAGAGCAGCGTCGGACACTCCTGGTTCCTCGAGGGCCAGGTTGCATAGCCCCGATAGCCGTCCCGGGTCTTCAGAGTCGGAGAGGCCTGCCAAGCATCCTCGTATCGATGGACTCTCCTCCAGGGGAGCCGACGTCGGGCCCGATGCCATCAGGGCCCAAGTCGGGGGCTGCTGGTCTCCTGAGCTCGGACTCAGGTTGATGGCCTTGGAGAGCAGCCTCGCTGCCTTCATGGAACAGCAGTGGGCATTGATCGCCGGTCTCACCGGTGCATCTGCCCCGACCACCGGGACCTCGACGTCCAAGTCGACCCCGGAGGCCGAGCCGATCCTCGAGTCCATGCGGGCTCGAGTCTATCTTCAGCCACGGTCTCCCTCAGCCTCCCGTTCGGGACCGAGGTCGTCGACGCTGGTACCCTCGGCGTCGGGGCGGATGGCATTGGTGCCCGCCCGACCGGAGCCGCTCGATTCCTCCTCCAAAGAGTCGGGCTGGGAGACGGAGGATGAAGAGTCACCCGACACTTATCGGACTCGGTGTGTCCCATCGGACTCGCCGGAGTCCGAACCTCGGAGACGATCCCCTCCGGAGGATACCCGGTTCTTGGACTTCGTCCGGGATAATGCCAAGGCCTTGGCCTTCCCCACGGATCCCAAGGAGGAGCCTTGAGCCGAGGAGCTCAAGGCCCTCCAGTATGACTCTCCCCCAAAGGAGGCCTTTACTGTACCGGTTCCTCTGATGCTGGAGCGGCTGCTCTTTCGCATGTGGGAGACCCCGGCCTCGACGCCGGTGTTAAGCAAGCGGGTCGATTCCATCTATCGAGTCCGCAAGAGCCCCGGGTTCCAAAAGGCACAATTACCGCACCACTCCATGGTTGTGGAATCGGCCATGCATCGACTGAAAAGTCAGAAGATGCACTCCTTGGTGCCTCCCGGCCGGGAGGCCCAGAACCTGGATGCCCTCGGTAAGAAGTGCTTCCAGGGCTCTATGCTTGCTTGCCGTGTCCAGACTTACCAGCTCTACATGGGCATGTATCTCCGAGACCTGGCAAAGGAGATTGCCGGGTTCTCTGCTGGTCTCTCTGAGGAACCTTTGCAGCGGTTCCAAGCCTTGTCCACTGGTATTTGAGAGTGCTCGAAGTTTCTCTCAAGCAGCCTACGATGGCTTCGAGGCTTCGGCCCGAGTAGCCTGGGCCGGCATCGGTGTCTGCCGACAGGCTTGGCTACAGTCATCCGACCTCGAGCCATGGGTGCAGGACAAGTTGGTCGATGTCCCCTGCCGAGGTGAAAACCTCTTTGGCAAGCCCATGGCTGAAAAGGCTGCAGAACTCGAGACCGAGACTCTGACCAGGACTAGGCTGTCCAGAAAAACCTCTGCCCCTTCTCAGAAGAAGGGCTCGGGAAAAAAGACCTTTTACCCGAGGAAGTCCTCTGCCTATAAACAATACCTTCATTATCAGGCCTCTGCAGCTCCCCAACAGGGTCAGCAGGCCAAGGGGCAGGGTCATGGGCCCCGTAGGTAGAAGGCCCCCAAGCCACCAACACCAGCCCCTGCTCAGCAGGGTGGGGTTTTTTGACTCAGCAAGCATAGCCTTTTCTCCTCAGCTGGCTCACATCAGCACAGGAGGCTGGCTGGCCCACTTTGCCCACAGGTGATCAGCCATCACATCAGATACCTGGGTGCTCCATATAGTCCAAAAGGGCTATCTTCTCCATTTTCACCAGGTACCTCCCTCCTATTTTCCAGCGGAGCCTCCAAGACTCCCTCTGCACAGGGACCTACTCCTTCAGGAGTTAGCAAGTCTGCTAAAGGACCAGGCTGTGGAACCGGTGCCCCACCACCTGAGAGGTCATGGCTTTTATTCCAGGTACTTTCTGGTACCAAAAAGAACAGGAGGCCTCAGACCCATCCTAGACTTGTGCAACCTCAACAAGTTCCTGGAGAGGGAAAAGTTCAAGATGCTTACCCTTGGAATCCTGCTGCCCTACCTCCAGCAGGGAGATTGGCTATGCTCCTTAGATCTAAAGGATGCTTATACTCACATCCTTATTCATCCAGACCACAGACAATATCTCAGATTTGTTGTGGGGGGAAACCACTACCAGTACAGAGTACTTCCCTTTGGCCTAACCTCCGCTCCCAGGGTGTTCACCAAGTGCCTGGCGGTGTTGGCGGCCTACCTGAGGCTTCAAGGTCTTTTTTGTGTTTCCATACCTGGACGACTGGCTCATAAGGGGCCAGTCTTCCCAGGAGGCCAGTCAAGCCACCCTTCGCACTGTGGCTCTGCTTCAGCACTTGGGGTTTGTCATAAATTTCGCAAAGTCCACTTTGCTCCCGTCCCAGAACTTGGAATTCATAGGAGCAAGGCTAGACACTCTTCAGGCGAGGGCTTTTCTGCCAGTGGACAGGGCCCTCCGGTTGATGGATGTAGCCAGGCAGTTTCACAGCAATTCCCTGGTCTCCGCCAGGCAATTCCTGAGACTTCTCGGCCATATGGCTTCCACGATTCATGTAACCCCCCAATGCCCGCCTGCACATGCGGCCTGCTCAGTGGAGCCTTCGAACTCGGTGGCATCAGGCCACAGGGAGCCTTGCAGACTCGGTGAAAATATCCACCCTGCTCGTCTCCTCTCTACAATGGTGGCTTCATCTTCCGAATCTGGTACTCTGAGTGGATTTTCAATCCCCTCCGCATTCTCAAGTGCTGACGACCGATGCTTCTCTTCTAGGTTGGGGAGCACATTGCCAAGGGGCATGTACTCAGGGTCTCTGGACTCCTTGGGAGGCTGCTCAGCAGATAAACTTCCTGGAGCTACGGGCAATACGCCTAGCTCTGAGAGCCTTCTCCCACCTCACATCTCACCAGTCTGTACTGGTCCAAACGGACAATCAAGTTGCCATGTTCTACGTGAACAAACAAGGAGGCACAGGCTCCTTCCTTCTATGTCAGGAGGCACAACTGCTGTGCTCTTGGGCTGTCAATCGCGGAATCCTCCTCAAGGCTGTCTACCTCCCCGGTCAAGAGAATTACCTAGCAGACAGACTGAGCAGGATCCTGCAACCACCCGAATGGAGATTGAATCCATTGTTGGTTCAGCAGATCTTTCTCAGGTGGGGCCTCCCCACCATGGATCTCTTCACAAGCCCTCTGAACCGGCAACTCCCGAGATTCTGTTCCAGACAACCGCATCCTCTCAGAGTAGCAGCAGATGCCTTTCTGATTCCGTGGTCCCAAGGCCTACTATATGCGTTTCCTCCCACACCACTAGTGTCTCGAACACTGTTCAAGGTTCTCAAGGACAGGGCCTCAATGATTCTGATAGCCCCTAGGTGACCGAGGCAGCCATGGTTCCCACTCCTGCTGCAACTGGCGGTGGACACTCCTCTTCCTCTGGGGATTCAACATGATCTCCTGTCTCAGGAACAGGGGTCTCTCTTGCACCCCAACCTCCAGTCCCTTCATCTGATGTCCTGGCTGCTGAAAGGGTAGTCCTGGCTCCCCTACTCCTGCCTAGAGAGGTGGAAGACGTAGTCTTAGCCTCTAGGCGGCAATCCACCAGGAAATCCTACGCTCTTAAGTGGCGTAGATTCTCCGCATGGTGTGCTCAGCACAGCGAGAATCCCTTCTCGTGCTTGGTAGCGGTAGTATTGCAATATTTGCTTTACCTCTCCAATCTAGGCCTTAAGCCCAACTCTGTCAGGGTTCACCTCAGTGCTCTCAGCACACCACTCGCCGGTGGACGGGAGACCTCTTTCCAACCACCCTTTGGTGGCTCGTTTTCTCAGAGGCCTCCTTCTGCTTAAGCCTCCTTTGCATCCACCAGCCCCTGAGTGGGATCTGAATGTGGTCTTACAGCGGATTACTTGTCCGCCATTTGAACCTATGGCTATCTGCCCTCTCCGTTTTCTCTCCTGGAAAACCTTGTTTCTGGTAGTTCTTACCTCTGCTACGCGAGTGAGTGAACTTCAAGCACTAGTGTCTGATCCCCCTTACACTAGGTTCTACAGGAATAGGGTAGTCTTACGGACTCACCCGAAGTTTCTTCCTAAGGTTGTCTCCCCTTTTCACCTCAATCAGGAGGTGGTTCTTCCGTCCTTCTTTCCCAGGCCGCATGCCAGCTGGGCTGAGATGGTCCTGCATACCCTGGACTGTAGGAGGGTGTTGTCCTTCTACCTTGACCGTACGCGGGAGCATCGAAGGGCTGTTCAGCTCTTCATTTCTTTTGACCCCAATAAGTTGGGGTTACCTGTCTCCAAGCGTACTTTGTCCATATGGGTCGCTGACTGTATTGCCTGGGCTTATGGGGCAGCCGGCCTCTCGTTGGAGGGTCGAGTCACGGCTCATCGTGTCAGGGCGAAGGCTGCGTCAGTGGCTCATCTCCGCTATGTTCCGTTGGCAGACATCTGCTGGGCCGCTTCTTGGTCTTCAAGCCAGACTTTTGCAGCCCATTACTGCCTTGAGAGGGAGTCCCGCAGGGACAGTGCTTTCGGACAGGCAGTACTCCATAATCTCTTTGGGGTTTAGGCAACTCCTACCCTCCGGCCCTGGTGTTGGGCTACCGGTCGGGGGCGTTCTTAGAGAAGATTCCTTCCTTACGTACTGACGTGCTAGAGGGAGCTTATTTTTTCCGCTGGAGGTCTCCGGTAGCCTTAAGCTGGGGAGTCCCATATGTGAGGACTGACTTCCTGCTTGGTCCTGGAGAAAGTAGTTACTCACCTGTAACAGGTGTTCTCCAGGAGCAGCAGGAATCAGTCCTCACAACCCTCCCTCCTCCCCTTGGAGTTGCAGTCATATGATTTATTTTTGCTAATTTTTTGCTGTCTTTTAGCTATGTCAGACTGAGCAAGATGGCACCCTTGGGCAGGAAGGGGACTGTGCATGCGCACTGCAATTCCCAAAGGCTTTCTTTGAAAGCTGTGGAAATGCTCCGCACGAGGGCTCCGTCGGCGCCGACGTCACCCATATGTGAGGACTGATTCCTGCTGCTCCTGGAGAACACATGTTACAGGTGAGTAACTACTCTTTCTTCAGCAGGTGCAGAGAACGCATGTCGGAGGGCCTCGATGGACTGGCTCAACCTTGGTCGTCAGGCGGGCTGCTCTGTGTGTTCACCGTGGCCGATGATCGGTTGGGTCATTCGGAGGATAGCTGCTCACGGCAGAAAGGTTATTCTCATTGCGCCAGATTGGCCAAGGTGCGGACCTGGTGCGTCTTCTGGTGGACAGGCCCTGGAGGCTTCCCAGTCAGGTCAATCTCTTTTACCAAGGACCGATCCTAATACCCCCAGGTGGATCGCTTCTTGCTTACGGCTTGGCTCTTGAAAGGGAGTGCCTGAGGCGTAGGATATTCTGCAGCGGTGGTAGCGACTGTGTTGCAAGCTAAAAGAAGGTCTACGTCTCTTGCTTATGTTTGTATTTGGCGCGTCTTTGAAGGTTGGTGTGTGAGTCGAGGCATTAAGCCGTTGGCTGCGATGGTGCCAGACATCTTGGTGTTTCTGCAAGGGGATCTAGAGAAGGGTTTAGCTCTCGGGACTCTAAAGGTGCACCTGGCGGCCCTAGCTTACTTTAGAGGCAAGATACATGGAGGCTGTTTGTCGCTGAATCCCAATGTCTTGAGGTTTCTAAGAGCGGTTAAGACGTTAGGCCGCCAGTGAGACCAGTGGTACTGCCTTGGGATTTGAATTTGGTGCTAGAGGCTTTGCCGCAATCCCCTTTTGAACCCGTGGGAGCAGTGGTGCTCAAAGAACTGTCTTGGAAGACAGCTTTCTTGGTGGCATTGTGCTCGGCAAGGAGGATTTCAGATCTACAGGCACTCTTGTGTGGAGAACTCTACATTCAGTTCACGGCAGAGAAAATAGTCTTGAGGCCAGTACCATTGTTCTTGCTGAAGGTAGTGTCTGTGTTTCACTTGAATCAGCCCATTTCATTGCCGACCTTTCAGAGCCAGGAAAGGCAGGGTATGGAGAGTTCACTTCGGAAGTTGGATCTTGGAAAGGTGCTCCGTAGGTATCTCAGAAGGACAGAGTTGTTTAGGAGAACAGACAGGTTGTTTTGTCCTGTTTGGAGGAGCACGTAAAGGAGAGGCAGCTTCCAAGGCTTCAATTGCCCGATGGGTAAAACAGGCGATGGTGGCGGCGTATCAGGCGAGTGGGAGATTGCTGCCCAAGGGTCTCTGAGCTCATTCTACTCAGAGCCAGGTGACCTCGTGGGCCGAGTTTGTGTTGGTTCCGCCAGTAGATATTTGCAGAGCAGCTACTTGGTCGGCCCTTCACTTGTTTGCGAAGCATTATCGTTTAGATGTGCAAGCTCAGGGGGATGCAAAGGTAGCCTCAGCTATAGTGGCGGGGCTAGTGGGACCCTCCTGGAAGTAGATACTGCTTTGGTACTTCCCTACAGTTCCTGGACTGGCCCGGAGAGACTAAGAGGAAGGAGAAATTAGACCTTACCTGCTAATTGTCTTTCCTTGAGTTCTCTCCGGGCCAGTCCAGGGCCCACCCAGATTATTGGCGAGATCGCAAAGTGGTCGAGGGCCTCAATAGTTCGTACTGGGGGTTATGATCAGGTAAGGTCTCCGTTCGGTGCAAATTAAGAAACCATAAATTTTCGACATAGCCAGTGCCGTTCCGAAGCTTTTCAGATGAACTCCTATGGGGCTCCCTTGAGGATTCAGTGTATAATCTTTAAATCTGTAAGAGAAGTTAAAAAAAAATGCATGGGGGGTATAGTATATAATTTTGTTAGAGTTAAGACATTGTGGTTGGTAGTGTTTTATGTTAAGAGCGAATTAGTTTTTAGGACAGATGGCTTTGACAAAAGTAGACTGAGCCTCTGACACCAGGGGAGCGAGATGGCCTGTCAGTAAGACTTTGAGACTTCAGTCCTCAGCTGCTGGAAGAGGTTGACTACCCTACAGTTCCTGGTCTGACCTGGAGAGAACTCAAGGAAAGACAATTAGCAAGTAAGGTCTAATTTCTCCTTAATTATTTGCTGGATAAGCCGGTTAGAATACCAGTGGGATCCCCTCCAGTTTCCATTGACTTGTCCCAATTTTTGGAACAGTCTGTGGATGATATCCCTGGGAGGGCCACTTTGGTAGGTTGATTTGCTGCTGATATTGAGAAATCACAGTTTATGAAGTTATATTTTAAGTCTGATTTATTCTGTGGTCAGTTGGTTCAGGTTTTTCCAAATGTGGCTAGGGCCACTCAAATTCGACATAAATTTTCTTCAGTTAAAACCCCGTGTGATAGCATTGAGAGCCACGTTTTATTTGAGATTTCCTTGCAAATGTGTGGTATCTCTGCTGGCTGTCCATTATGTTTATACGGATCTCAGCAATTAGAGGGTTTTTTTTTTTTTGAAGAGCAGGGAGGGTGGGATACATAGTGGCACCTAAGGGTAGGGTTTTTTTTGTTTATTGTATGACCTTGTTTTGTTGGGATCTGGGAATTTAGAGCTTGACAAAGTAAATTTGCTCTAGGTTATTGTTGCAGTCTGCTGGATGTGGACTAAATGTATTATTACTTGGGTAATCCTTTGGGATATGGTCTTTTTTCCTTTTTTGTTGTATTTCACACTTTTCTTTATATATGTCTCTGTTGTATTAAATGGAAACTCTTAATAAAAAAATCATAAGGAAAGGAATGGAGAGAAAAAAACAAAGAATATTAGAATGCCTCTGTATTGTTCCATGGTGTGACCACACCTTGAATATTGTGTGCAATTTTGATCGCCGTATTTTAAAAAGGACATAGTGAAATTAGAAAAGGAACAGAGGAAGAGCCACCAAAATGGTAAAGAGGATGGAAGGATACCCCTACCAGGGGAAGCTTAAAAGGTTAGGGCTTTTCAACTTGGAAAAGAGATGGAGGAGGGGGAGATATGATAGAGGTCTATAAATTAATGAATGCAATGGAATGGGTAAACTTAGATTGATTGTTTATGCTATCAAAAAGTAGAAAGACTAGGGGACATGCAATGAAGCTACAATGCTTAAGACTAATAAGAGAATATTTTTTCACTCGATGGGTAATCAAACTTTGTAATTAGTTTACCAGAGGATGGTAGTAAAAGCCTTTTAGTGTAGCTGGGCTTAAAAAAGGTTTGGACAATTTCCTGGAGGAAAAGGTTCATAAACATTAGAGGACTAGGGAAATCCACTGCTTGTCCCAGGAAAATAATTGTGGAACCTGTATGCCTTTTTTGAGAACCTGGCAGGTACTTGTGACCTAGATTGGCACTGTTGGAAATGGGATACTGGGCTTGATGGACCTTGGTCTGACTCATTACAGCATTTGTTTTTGAAGGACTACCACAACTGGAAATAGATCTGCACTTGTAATTATTTATTTTCTGGACTATACTCTACTCTAAATTTTGGGGGGAAATGGGAATTCTTTGGGCTAAACCTGATGAATCTGTGTATTTCAGAATTCAGTGTGTTTGCTGAGTCAGTCAGGTCTTAGTAACCACTAGAGATCTTTTCATTTAAATCAAATCAGAGTATAGCTTAGCATAGAAGTAGAACAAATAGTCTGAATACAAAGAAACAGGGCCGTACCGAGCATGAATTGCACCCTGTGCGACTTGCACATCGGGCGTGCGCCCCCCCCTCATGGCAGGAGAGGCACACCCAATGTGCAAGTTGCCAGCACGCTAAGCAGATCTGTTCTCCCTGCTCTGATGTCACATCAGAGGAGGGATGGACCAGACCCGCTTAGCATGCTGCGAGAAGGCTTAAGGGGGTGCATTTCAGCTGTCTGCCTTTGCCTGCCGCTGCTGAGAGAAGAAAGTGGCGGCGGCAGGCAATTTAATGCGCCCCTTAAGCCTTTGCATCCTGTGTGGCCTCACTGCTCGTACAGGGCTAGGTATGGTCCTGCAAAGAAATAAACTTGTTTCTAGTAACTTTGTACACAGAGGTCTTCCAGTTAGGAGGCAAAAGATCTGTGAAGTTATCTTAAATTGATCTCTCTTTTGCCTCTAAGACCTAAGAGGCAATTTGAAAGGCCCCCTCTATCCTCTATCAAATCAAGGGCTGTGTGAATCACCTAGGAAATGGGTAAGACTTTACCTTTAGAAACAGAGGCCAGGGCACTGTGTAGCAAGCCAGCTTTTATTAGGTCTTCTTTCCCTCCCATCCACCCCAGGGATAATCTTAGCTTTATAGGCTCTTAAAACTATTAAAGGGAAAGGTGTTCCTGATGAGGAGAATAACCAGCCACACCTGAAAGTGAAAGTAGGCACATTTATTAAGGACCTTAGCTTAATTAATCTTGAGGTGAACAAAGTCCATTTAATGTGTGAGGTATAGTTGTATCAGTATCTCCAGCAAACCTAAGTAAACAAACAACTTGAATATCTAAACAAAACCTTAAAACTAAGATGCAGACAGCAGTCCAGCAGAAAGATGAGGGCTTTCTAGTCTCTTGCATAGAGTGTCACTTGTATGATTTTCTCTCAGTTGGTGAGGGGCTTTGTATGTGCAGTAGATGCAAGGAGCTTTGTGCTCTTGGGAAAACGAGTCTGGTCTCTGGAGGCTAGAGTAGCAGGACTTGGAGGACATAAAAGAAGACAGAGGTCCCACCTCCAGGCTGGCAGCCTCCCTGTTGCCATGGAAGAGAGGTCACGTGACAGTCACCCTGATATGGCAGGAAGTGATCCTGTAACTAGGACTTGTTCTCCAGGTGATATAAAACCCTCTTGCGCAGAGGAAGTTGCTCCAGGGCCATATGCCCACGAGGGAAGGGTTAGGACAGCAGTTATAGTTGGTGATTCTATATTAGGCATGTAGATAGCTGGGTGACTGGTGGACATGAGGATTGCCTGGTATGAAGGTAGCAGACATCATGTTACCACCTAGACAAGGTTTTAGATGGCGCTGGGGAGGAGTCTGCTGTCTTAGTACATGTTGGTTCCACTGGCATGGGAGAGAGGTTCTGGAGGCCAAATTTAGGATTTTAGGTAGAAAGTTGAAATCCAGAACTTTCAGGGTTGCATTCTCAGAAATACTTCCCATTCCACTCGCAGGACACAAAGGGCAGGCAGTGCTCCGGAGTCTCAGTGCATGGATGAGAAGATGGTGCATGGAAGAGGGTTTTGGATTTGTTAGGAACTAGGGGCTTTTCCGAAGGGATGTAGGCTCCACCTTAACAGAGATGGAACCAGGCTGCTGGCTTCAACCTTTAAAAATTAGATAAGAGGGGAAAGCCGACAGTTGCCTAAGAGCACATGGTTTGGAATGATGTATCCTTGAATTAAAGTTAGGGCATATCGACAGAGAAGATACAATAAAAACAAAAGTAACCAAAATGCCCTTAAGTACAGAGCAGACAGAGCTTAAAGATTCCAAATTACTCCTGCCTTCTGATAATCAGATTAATATGAATAAAATGCAACCTCTAAAATGCTTGTATGCAAATTCTAGAAGTCTAAAAAAATAAAATGGGAAAGTTAGAATATAGCACTAAATGATAAGTTATTAAGTCTTATTAAAAGCCGGCTGCTACACAGCACCCTGTCCTGTTCCTCTAAGGTAATCTGTGACCAATTTCCAGGGGGAGTTCCACAACCCTTGCTTGGATAGAGGGAGTCTTGGGATCTAAATTTAAACAAAGCTCTTTGCTGCTACTAGGCCCGGACTGATTTAACAAATACACTGGGTTCCCAGATTAATCAGTTTAATCTAAAGAATTCCTTTTTTCCCCAAGATTTAGAAAAATTCCCAGAAGTAAATACTTACAATTGCAGATTCTCTCTCCAGAAGTAGCAGTCCCCTTTTTTAGTCCTTCATTAGATGATAAAGGGGTAAAAGGAAGGGACACTAAAAGGGGACAAGGCCATAGTGTAGAGACTGAATGAGTTCTTTGTAGTCTTTCCTGAAGATGATGTAGGGAAGTTACCCATGACTGAAATGGTATTTAAAGGCGATGCATTGGAAGAACTGAAAGAAATATTGATACACTGGGAAGATGTATTATACCTATTTGATAAATTAAAGAGTAGCAAATCACCTGGACATGGTGGTATACATCAGAGTGTGATGAAAGAACTCAAATATGAGGTTGCAGACCTACTATCATTAAATTCATCTTTAATACCTAAAGATTGGCGAATGGCCAGTGTAAGGCCCATTTTTAAAAAGGGCTCAAGGGGTGATCTGGGAAGCTACAAAACAGGTAAGCCTGACGTCTGTACCGGGCAGAATTGTAGAAATCATTATAAAGGACAAAATTACTGAACATGTAGATAGTTGTGGCTTAATGGAAGAAAGCAAACATGGCTTTATCCAAGGAAGGTCTTGTTTTACTAATCTGTTAAAACTTTTTGACGGTGTGAATAAACAGGTAGACACATTATAATTGACCAGCTCACCTTTATCTGGATTGTCAGAGAGCCTTTAACAAGGTCCCTCATAAGACTTTTTGTGAAATTAAGTCATGGGATAGGAGGCAGTGTACTATTGTGGATCAAGAACTGGTTAAAAGATAAATGTCCAAATTTCTCAGTGGAGAAAGGTGAATAGTGGAGTACCCTAGGGATCTGTGCTGGATCTGCCGCTTTTTAACATATTCTGTAAATAACCTGGAAATAGAAATGAGTGAGGTAATCAAATTTGCAGATGACACTATTCAAAGAAGTTCACAATCCTCTTGGTTTTTAAAAATTGCAAGAGGACTTTTGATAAATTGGAAGACTGGACATTCAAATGGCAAATGAAATTTAATATGGACAAGTATAAAGTAAAGCATGTAGGAAAGAACATAAACTATGGTTACATGATGCAAGGTTCCACATTAGGAACCACCATCCAAGAAAAAGATTTAGGCATCATGGATAACACGTTGAAATCCTCTACCCAGTGTGCGTTGGTGGCCAAGAAGGCAAATAGAATGCTAGGAATCATAAAGAAAGGAATGGAGAATACATTAAAGGATATTATAATGCCTCTGCATAGTTTCATGGTGTAACTGTTCCTTGAATATTGTGTGCAATTTTGGTTGCCATAATCTTAAAAATGATATTGTGGAATTAGAAAAGATACAGAGAAGAGCCACCAAGATGGTAAAAGGGATGGCAGGATACCACCTATAAGTGGATGCTAAAAAGGTTGGGGCTTTTCAACTTGGAAAAGAGATGGCTGAGGGGGGGAGCTATGATAGAGATGTATAAATTAATGAACAGAGTGGAACGGGTAAACGTACACTGTTTACGTCATCAAAAAGTGGAGAGATTAGGGGACATGCAATGAAGCTACAGTGTAACCCATTTAAGACTAATAAGAGTATTTTTTTCACTCAACGTGTAATCAAACTCTGGAATTTGTTACTGGAGGATGTAGTAAAAACTGTTATTATGGCTGAGTTTAAAAAAGGTTTGGACAAGTTCCTGGAGGACAGGTCCATAAATCATTATTAAAGAGGACCTGTGAAATCCACTGCTTGCCTCAGGACAAGCATTGTGGAACCTTTGTGCTTTTTGGGAACCTGCCAGGTACCTGTGACTTGGATTGGCCACTGTTAGAAACAGGATACTGGGCTTGATGAACCTTAGTCTGACCCAGTATGACATTTAAGTTGGCAACTCTGCCTCACCTCTCCCTCCTGCTAAGTTTGACTCTCTGGATTTGATGAAATGTTCTTGAGATGGTACCAGGAAAACTCTGGGAGACTTATCACACTTGCTCAGTCACTCCTCTTCCTAGACAAAGTAAATTCCAGCCCACACCAGGCGTTTTATTCTGAACCAGAGACAAAGGTTTTATGGCAGTTACTCCAATAAACTGTACAGTCACAAGACACATGTACATAAAATCTCCTAACAAATAAGGCAGCAGTCACAAAACAGGAGCTCTGCAAACTTAAGGGGGGGTCATTCTGAGGCATAAATAGCGGTGATGGATGTCCTGTTGGGATGGCCGTTCCTGCTATTTGTGCTGTTATCTCCAGGAACAAGCAGGAATGAGTCTTCACATATGGGTACGTTGGTACTGACGGAGCCTGCGCGGGAACGCTCCCCAGCGTCCAATCAGAAAGCTTTTGGGGGCATCCCTCAGCACCTGCATGCTGCCTTCCCGCCTTTCCAACTGTCTCGCCTCAGTTTTCGTTTTTCCGCGGAGCCGGCAGGACATCGTCCTGCCGCCGCAGAAATTTTTTTCTTTAATTCTTTGTTTTCTTGTGGTCGCGGCTATCTCCCTGACTCCACCGGTACCGCTGGTGTGTTTTTTTTTTTTCTTTTTCTTAAATTCAGGGAATTTTTTTCCCTCAGTTTGTCTTAAACATTTTGGGCCTTCTAGGCCTCTCCATCATGGAGCCGCCACCTTCTTTTCCTAAGAAGTGCCTACGCTGTGGCGGTACAATTTTGTTTTTAGACTCCAAGAACTGGTGTCTAACCTGTTTGGGTCCTGACCTTTTTCCTCCGGAGCCATTAGGCTACAATATTGTGAGAAGAGATTTTCCATTTCGAGTTTCTCGCGATACCGCGTTCCCTTCCAGTGTCAGGGCACCGACCATTTCTTCTCCACAGGATCAGGTAACCCACAAACAGTCTGTTAAGACTAGCCAACCCTTGAGTGGTAGGTCTCATGCATAGCATGATGACGGCTCCGGCCTTGCCCTCAAGGGTCCTTTGGCTTCAAAACCCCGGTGGGAGTCTTCGGCCTCAAGCCTTTCAGGGGTTTCAGGTTGTTCCTGGGGCTCACCCCTCACAGAACATACCTGAGCCATGCTCGGTGGTGGCATCCGCTTCGAGCGGTACCGATACCCCGGCATCGGCACTGGTGTTGAGTGATTCACTCTTCACCAGGGATCATCATCTGGCGTTCTCGGTACCTTCGGGACCGATCGATACGTCCCAGATTGACTTTCCAGTATCGGCAGCATCGCCGATACGACCACCGACGTCGGTACCCTCTAGACATGCATCGATAGACTCGCTTCCTTCGATGCCGAGTCTGGAATCGATATCTAGTCTGGAAGACTGGGTACCGATGCGTCTCGGAACCAGTGCTTACCGATTCCGGATGCGCGGTACTGAGGATACTCACCAAGGGTTTTTGGTTACCTCGGTACCGCTTGAGCAGCCTCCGATGACTGCTTCGATGTCGGTATCGCCTCCGATTCCGGCATAGCTACCGGTATCGATGCCGGTTCCTGCAGTAACATCGGGACCAGCTACTTCCATGCCTTTTTCACCAGGATCACTCCTTTCTATACCTAGTTTGGAGTCGATACCTGGCATGGACGATGCAGTAGTGACTGTCTCAAGTCATAACCGCCAGTACCAGTATCCATCCATTAGAGCTCCTTTTCTGCACCGGACCAGTACATCCTCCGGTGCCCAGGCTAGTTCTTCAACTTTAGCCTGTCCAGGGATGGTTCCCATTGGAGATCCTTCCTTCTTTTCAGAAATTTCTCCTTGACATGGCAACATTCCTTGCTATTCCTATCCCTGGCTATGATCCTACACAAGGCTCTTCTGGGGAAAAGGAAAATATAATGCTTCCTTTACATCATTCTTTGCAGGATCTTCTTCTGAGACTATGGGAAACACCTTTAAGGGTTTCCTCACCTTCTACAGCAACTGATCTTCTGTATCAGTTGCCCCCCTCTCCAGGGTTTCAAAAGACTCAACTTCCCCATCATTCCATTGTAGTGGAATCAGCAATGAGGAAGGTAAAAAGCAAGAAGAAGCATTCTTCTTATCCGCCAGGTCGTGAATCTAGAACACTGGATGCCTTTGGATGTCAAACCTTCCAAACATCTATGCTGGCAACAAGGATTCTCTTATATTTTTTATGAGTCTATCCCTTCAGGAGGTCACAAAGAAATTATCTCTCCTGACTCCTTTTCTATCAGAGCCCAAGGCTGCAGACTATTCCTTACTTCTTAGTCATAGCCAAAATATCTCTTGGTTTCTTTCTCGTGCTTCCCTAGACTCTTTTGAGTCTGTTAGCAGAACCTCTGCTATAGCCATAGGAGCACGATGAAGAGCCTGGCTCCAAGCTTCAGACTTGAACAGATGGGCACAACAAAGACTGGGTAATACTCCTTGTACTGGAGAAAATCTCTTCAATAGGGAGTCTTTACGTCAGGTTGCTCATTGCTCCACTGACTTCCCTGTTTCTGAGGGCTATCCTAAGCCTTCCCCATCCCCAGTAGGTAGGAAATGCCCTACCAAACCTTCTTTCCCTAAAAGAAGAAGGTTTTATTCTTCTCCTACCCATCATACAGATGTTCCCAAACAAGGGAAACCTCGCTCTGATCTGAAGAATCCAAACTCAAACCAGGAAAATTAACCCTCAATAGGGTTCTACTTAATCTTTTTATAACCTACAGTTCACTTCTCAGCAGAATATTTTTCACTGTTTTTTCATTTAAAACTCTACACATGGATTCCTGTTTTCCAGGACATCCACTTGCTCTTAGGTAGGCTGAGCTGTCAGGAGATTCATGTCTATGGGTCACAGGGTTTTCCTCCTCTTTCTACCATGAAGAGAGGTTTGCCAGCTATCTCATGATAGTTTTCTCCTGTACCACCATGAATTTTTTCCTTCTGCAGACTTACCATATGGCAAGTCTCCCTTCAGCTCCTATTTTTCTTTACCCTCTTTTTCAGGGCCTCCCCTGTAAGAGTGCTACCATACCACTGGAAGGCTTTCTTAGCCTTTCTAGTCTTCCTGTCCTTTCTAGTGCAGAGTTTTTCTCTGGAGTAACCTCCCTGCTTTCACTAGGCAGCTCATCAGACATGATCAGGATTTTCTCCTCTTGTTCTGTCCTCTGTTACAAACAGAAGGATTCTCTCTGCTGTTCTATTCAGCAGCTGCCCATGCAGGAGTTCCAGTGATTGGACTACTGGTACTTTTCTACGAGTTCCAGTCTTGTCTTCCACTACTTTTTTCTCTGGCCTTAGTAGTGCCTCCAAGATAGTGCTCATCTATCTTGGGTAATCCTTATCGCTTCTTTTCTGTCATCTCCAAATCTCTGGAGTTGGCAGCATAACTGAAGTGGCAGCTGGTTTTCTCCAACAGCCACTCTTATTTCCCAATTCTCCTGCATAGTGCTCTCTGCAATCCTACTGAGAAGCTTTCCACTATGGGCCCTTGCTAGAGAGCATGGGGATTTTTTTTCTAATTACTATCCTATATGGTTGAAAAAGGCTTCCTCAGTCATTCCTCATGACTGTAGGGGTTCTTTACACCCTTCTATTTCCTTTTAATAAAGGACATAAGCCTTCTCTATGTGACAGTCTAAAGAGTTACCCAGTTTCTGTAGGAAATATGCTCTTTTTCCTTGCAGCTTGTCCTCATGGTATCCTAATCCTTCATGGAGAGCACATATTTAATTAAACAACGCATGAACACCCACAAATAAGAACAGAAGCGAGGGACATCTTGAACAATTTTCAGAAGACTGTGTTCGTGAGAAACTAGCTCAACTTAAAGTAGACAAAGCGATGGGACCGGATGGGATACACCCTAGAATACTGAGGGAACTTGGGGACGTTCTAGCAACTCCACTGACTGACCTTTTCAATGCCTCGTTGGAGTCGGGAGTGGTGCCAAAGGACTGGAGAGAGGCTCATGTGGTGCCTTTACACAAAAGCGGAAGTAAGGATGTGGTTGAAAACTACAGGCCGGTTAGTTTAACTTCAGTGGTGAGTAAATTAATGGAAACGCTGTTGAAAGAGAAAATAGTGAGGTTTCTGGAGTCCAGCGGATTACAGGATCCGAGGCAGCATGGATTCACCAGAGGCAGGTCTTGTCAGACAAATCTGATTGATTTCTTTGACTGGGTGACCAGGGAGTTGGACCGAGGGAGAGCTCTAGATGTGGTGTATTTAGATTTCAGTAAAGCCTTTGACACTGTTCCTCACAGGCGACTTATAAACAAACTGAGCACCCTAGGGATGGACCCTAAAGTTACTGCTTGGGTTAGAAATTGGTTGGGTGGGAGGCGACAAAGAGTACAAGTAAATGGAGCTCACTCTGAGGAGAAGGATGTTACCAGTGGTGTGCCCCAGGGATCTGTCCTTGGTCCGATTCTTTTTAACATCTTTGTTAGTGATATAGCAGAAGGGCTGTCGGGTAAGGTTTGCCTCTTTGCGGATGATACCAAAATCTGCAATAAAGTAGACACCCAGGAAGGTGTAGATAACATGAGGAGGGATCTAGCTAAGCTTGAAGAATGGTCTAGAATTTGGCAGCTGGGATTTAATGTTAAAAAATGTAAGGTCATGCATTTGGGCTGCAGCAATCCAAGGGAGCAATACAGCATAGGAGGTGAAGTACTTTTGTCCACTAAAGAAGAGCGGGACCTAGGCGTAGTTGTGTCTGATGATCTTAAAGTAGCTAACAGGTAGAAAAGGCGACGGCAAAAGCTAGAAGGATGCTTGGGTGCATACAGAGAGGAATGGCTAGCAGAAAAAAGGAGGTGATAATGCCTCTGTATAAGTCTTTGGTGCAACCTCATTTGGAGTATGGTGTGCAATTCTGGAGACCGCACCTTCAAAAGGATGTGAACAGGATGGAGTCGGTGCAGAGGGTTGCTACTAAGATGATTAGTAGTCTTCATTATAAAGCATATGAGGACAGACTTAAGGATCTTAATATGTACACCTTAGAGGAAAGGCGGGATAGAGGTGATATGATTGAGATGTTTAAATACCTCCGTGGCATAAATGTTCAGGGAGAGAGCCTCTTTCAATTGAAAGCAAGTTCTGCGACGAGGGGACATGGGATGAGGGTGAAGGGAGATAGATTCAGGAGTGATATGCGGAAATATTTCTTTACGGAAAGAGTAGTGGATCCGTGGAATAGTCTCCCAGTGGAGGTGGTAGAGATGAGGACAGTAACTGAATTCAAAAAAGCATGGGACCAACACAGAGGATCTCTAAAGGTAAAAAGTGGACTGTTGTAGTTGTTGTTATGGAAGGACAGACTAGATGGGCCTTGTGGTCTTTTTCTGTCATCATGTTTCTATGTTTGTTTCTATGATACCCCCCCCCCCTTGTCCTTCAAGTGGGTCAACCTGGTATCTCATCCTCTGCGTTTTCTGTCCATTCACCATGTTAGAGTTCTATCAGACTCAGGACTTGCTGTTTACAGACTGATATTATCCTCTGTTTTCCACGCAACTATCCTGGTTATTTCACTGGATAGTATTCCTGCTCCATCTTAACCAGGGGGAACAGATTCTCTATATCTCAAGTAGGTTCCACCTCCTTGTTAGATGAATCTTTCCTCTTCACATCTCCCATGTGAATGTTCTTATGGGCATATCTCTATCTGCTTAATTGCAGACATTTATCTTTAGACATATATATTCATGTATGTATATATCTCCATATACTTCTCTATAGATACATATGTCTGTAAGCTGCGTGTGCATATGTTATGCCCTATATTATGTGTGTGTATGTGTATGCTTCCTTATAGATAGATATGTAGTTACATACTTATCTCTCTAACTGTCTATGCTTATAAAGGTTTTACCTTCCTATAGGTTCCAGACAGTGGGCTTGCATATGTTCATACTGTCCCACAGTATGTCTGGGGTATTATGCACACAACCACTGCTGTGGTTTTGACAGCTCCTACCTTAACCCTAGGTTTAGGTATCCCTGAAGCTCCATGCTCCAATATCTTTCCTTTCTCTCACCAGTTAGGAAAGACAGGGTGGATCTTCAGTAGATCTGAGGTTTCATCCCTTCAGACATCTGTCCTTGGGAATATGGGCTTTTTTCCCATAACCCTTCTTCCCTCCAGGACTGGGCTAGTTTGTCCAAATCGGTCAGTCTTCCTCTTTTGCTCCTAACTGTGAGTAGCTCTGTAGCTAAAAGAGTTCCCAGCTTTTTCCATAAAGCTTTCCTAACGACCTACCGTTTTTGTACTACCCCAGTTGACACCTGGGTCACCTGTCACTTCCAGATTTGGACCTTCACTTTCACTTCAGTGAGGTCACCTTGAAGATTCCTCTACTGGATCCCCAGTAGACTCCATCAGCCTCTCTACTTCCTGCAATCCAGTAGGTGAGGTCCATATTGTGATTGTTCATTCAATATTTTCATGATGATTATCATACATACAAGGACTCCTTACCTGTAGTCCTATTTTAGGTTAGCTCTTTTTCCTACAGCTCCTCTTTTCAACTCCTACCCTCCATCCTCAGGATGCCTGGCCATATGAGGTGTAGCATGTTCCAATCCCCACCATGCAGGGCTCCAGGCATCTTAGCTTGGGAGTCCCCATATGTGAAGACTCATTCCTGCTTGTTCCTGGAGATAGCACAGTTACTTACCTGTAACAGGTGATCTCTGGGAACAGCAGGAATAAGTCTTCACAACCCACCCACCTCCCCTAGGAGTTGTATCTCTCTGTCTTCCTTTCCTCTCTCTCTCTTTGTCTCAGCTATAAAACTCAACTGAGGAGAGACAGTTGGAAAGGCGGGAAGGTAGCACGCAGGCGCTGAGGGATGCTCCCAAAAGCTTTCTGATTGGACGCTGGGGAGCGTTCCCGCGCAGGCTCCGTCGGTACCGACGTACCCATATGTGAAGACTTATTCCTGCTGTTCCCAGAGATCACCTTGTTACAGGTAACTGTGCTTTCTGGTCCCGTTTGCCTTCCCTGTGTCTTACATGGGGAAGGTAGATGGAGATGGGAAAGGGGAGTATCAGGGGCGGCATTAGAGTGGGCAGTGCAAGGTTGTCGACCCAAGAGTACAGGGCCGATTCTAATGTCAGCCCTGTATGTCTGGGGCTGGCGACGTGCACGGGGAACTTATTCCACCTCAGAAGAGCCTGACCCTGGCTTAAGAGACCAGATCGGCGGTTGGGCTGTGGGGAATCTGCTTAAGGAGCCGGCAGTGAGGGATTGCGGCTCTTCAATGGAAACACAGTGCCATGGCAACTGGATGTCATGGTGCTGTGATTTCATTGAAGAGCCTTGACTGAGTTAGCTGGGGAAGGTCTGTATGTGCAGGCCAGATGGAATTGGGGTCCTGGCCTGCACATACAGGCCTGTTCATGATTCTAATCCCTCAGGGCTAGACGTGTCCCTGCAGGATCAGAATCGCAACTCCCTCTGTGCATCTGGTTCCAGCTGGATGCAGAGGGCCTGGACGTGCGGAATGGAATCGGGCCCATAAACTTTTATCTCCCATTATAGTCCAGATCTCTGACTCACTGTGATAAGGACAAATAGTAAATCCTACTCTCCCTGTAGGAAGCATTTCCACATCTGCCTGTAGAATAATTGGCAGGCCCTTCTCCAGCCTATCTCTTTGCATCCTTTGCAGCTCCCCTCTCCTATGAGGCACTTTCTTGATTATACCACCCAGAATCTACTGAAACGTCCGTTGTCTGTGCACAGCTTAAGCAGCCAGGGTCATCTCTCTCCAATAGTCTATGGGCACAGACTAGGATGGATACAGTCATCCCTCCAGCTGCATGGCCCAAGTGAGGGCTAGAGGCACCATGTTTTGATTCATTGGCTGTGGGCTTGGGTTTTACACTCCTAAAACATGCCCTACAATTTTTAACTCCTTGTTGCTTCCATCACTCAGCCGGCCTCCCAACATTGCATCATTAGTAATGTTCCTTCCTATTCTAGAAACAGGGAGGGCTTGCAGAGGGTCAGGAATAGTCTGTAGTAGAGCCACTAGAGGTCCTAGCAAGGTTACTAGAGTGGGACTTCAGCAGTCTCTTCAAGGGCAAACAATAACATAAATTACATAATCTTTTTCAAAGTCCCAGCTTGCGAAATGTGTTCAGAAGGTAGCTCAATCCAAATACATATAAGGTGATTCCCAAATCACAATGTGCATGTTTTGAGTCAGACTAAGGACTCTGTATCAAGCACTACAAGGGAATATCACACACAAAGGGCTTTGCTGTAACTGCCAGAAGACACCAAAGTAATCTATGAGTCTGCATATGTTATAATAGGCTACAAGGTGTCATGTGCATCCAGTAGAGCCACCAGTGAGAAACAAACAAGGGAATTCCCCACGTTATTGGGGAAGCCCTCTTCTGATTGGTCTGTCCTACATCAAACTCAGCCAATTGATCTCCCTATTAAGACCATGGCATTGTGGCACTTGTGTCTCTTGGAGAAACTGCTAGGTACATATGACCTAGATTGGCCACTGTTGGAAACAGAATACTGGGCTTGATGGACCTTGGTCTGACCCAGTATGGCATATCTTATGTTCTTATGAGATGAACTGTGTTAAGTCAGTATATCCAACATTGTTTCAACCACTGAAGTTTTGAAATGCGATTACCACCATGGGGGTCCAAAGGGACATGATCAATGATTGTCCAGATGAAGTCCTCAAACGTATGAGACAACAGTTGGCTGTCTTTTGGTCATAAACCTTGCGGCCAGTGTGCATATTGTATTTCCATTTTGCCAGATGCACGTCTGGGGGTTTTGATGCAAAGTTTTTCCTTCAGACGGCATTGGAATACTACGTGCATCTCTGAATATGTGGTGTATCTTCTTCTTTGCCCTTGCCACCTGTTGTATATTGGCCGCACAACTCGATCTGTAAAAATACGTGTGGGGGAACATGCTTCTTGCATTCGTTCCCAAACTCGTTCTGCCCCGGTGGTGGAACATTGCATAGAGTTGTCTCATACGTTTGAGGACTTTGCCTGGACAATCAGTGGCAACTGGATGAGGGAGGAGTGGCCTAGTGGTTGGGGCAAGTTACCTCAGGCTGGAAGGTCGGGGGTTCAAATCCCACTAGAGGACAGCAACCTTGGGCCGGAAGGACTGGGGTTTCTAGTCCCACAGGTGCTCCTTGTGGTCTTGGGCAAGCCACTTAACCCTCCACCGCCCATGTTCCCTGTAAAATAGTTATCTCCAAGTTATAATGCCCTGTTCAATGTAATTTCAGTTTGTTCAATGTAAAACCACCTTGATTTCATGAAAGGCGGTATATAAGAAATGTTAAATGATCATATCCTATTGGACCCCCGTGGTGGTAATTGCATTTCAAAACTTCAGTGGTTGGAACAATGTTGGATATACCGACTTAACACTGTTCATCCCCATGGTTTTAATAGGGAGATCGATTGGCTGGGTTTGATGTAGAACAGACCCATCAGAAGAGGACTTCCCCAATGACGTGGGGAATTCCCTTGTTTCTCATTGGTGGCTCTGCTGGATGCAGATGACACCTTGTAGCCTATTATAACAAATGCAGATGCTTATAAATACTTTGGCATCTTCTGGTAGTTACAGTAAAGCCCTTTGTGTGTGATATTCCCTTGTAGCACTTGATACAGAATCCTTAGTCTGACTCAAAACCTGCACATCGTGATTTGGGAATCACCTTGTATGGATTTGGATCGGGCTACCTTCTGGATGCATTTCTCAAGCTGGGAATTGTCATGAGAAATGTGAATTTGGTGTTTTTAGAGCTTTTTTTATTTAAAATGGATATCAGCGTTCGGGAGTGAAAAATATTTTCTCCTGCTGAATTATCTGACAAAAAATACACAAATGCAAATAGATTTAGGAGTACCTGCATTTTTTGGTGATTTTGATAAAATTGTTGATAGAGTAGCATCCATAGCCGCTGTTGTATCCATCCATCTCATTGCTGGCCTTCCTCTTCTTTTTTGCATTGTCTTTCAACCTTGCCAAGCACGATGTCTTTCTCTAATGATCTCTCTCCACATGATGTATCCAAAGTATGAAAGTCAAAGTCTTGTCGTCTGAGCTTCTAAAGATCTCTTACAGTCTGGTTTGTTCTTCAGGCGGTCCATGGTATATTCAGTACTGTATTCGCCAGCACCACAATTCGAAGGCATGAACCTTTTTTTTCATTATCCAGCTTTTGCATCCATGTGATGTTGAAAATACTGTGTCTTGGACTAATCTAATCTTTCTATGAAGCAAGATATCTCTGCTCTTAAGAAACTTGTCTAGGTCCTTCATAGCCATTCCAAATTTAAATTAAAAATAGCAGCTTTTGTAGTTGGTGGTATTTATACAAATAGGACTGCAAAATACCTAATTACAGAAGTAAGTTACAGAATACCAATTTGCATGTGTAACTTGCACTTACACGTGGTATTCTGCAACTTTGTTTGTTTTTTTTCCCATGTTTAGATTTGTAAAATAGTATGTTCACAAATACACGTGCATTCCCACATGTCTGTATTATTGAGAAGGCTCCACCTTTGGCAGGGCCTTTTTCTAAAATTCAAATAGAACTGTATACGTCCCCACTTGGATATCTCAATTCTTTTCTCTATCTACCATCTAAAATTTTAATATAGTTCTGAACATTCAGATTTACTAAGACACAGATACAGGTTGCTGCTATTTGTGTTTTTCATGTCTTGCTATTATAATATAAAGCATCTATGTTTTTTAATAAATTGACTTTTAAATGTGCTTTTCACAGATGAAAGACCACTGATAGCAGGGCCAAAAACATCACAATTCCGAAACAAGCGCAGTTTTGAAGAAGCAATCACAGCTGGAGATACCACATGGAGCTCTGCCAATGGAAATCGCAAGACACAACAGAAATCAAGCTCTGAAAACCAACCTAGATTTGCAGAGTTCAGTAATGTTAATACCAAGAGATGTGATGCAGATATTCTCCAGTATTCAGAGGAAGAGCTATTGGATGGCTGCATTAATAATGAACCTTTACTTAGTATGTTCAAAAGTGCACTCTTAAATGGGTATATATAAAATAGAGTTCTTCTACAAGTACAAATTGATCTTAACAGCACTCCAGCCATGAAAAGTACATCCATTCTTTGGGCAGAATAGAGTCGTAATTCCTTGTGGATACTATCCTCTGTTGTAGTTTATTTTTACAGAATGCACTGGGCTAGTACACTATCTTATGTGAAAATAACAATGCAAGCTTAAAAATGCCTCACAGCTGTTGCATCCACAGCCATGATGCAGGGTTTTACCTTCAGATGTTCTAAACTTTATGCCCATGATACAAAATAGGAAAATTCCTCTTCATCTCTCCAGTCCAGACCAATGGGTTGACACTCCCCACCAGCAGCTGGAAACTGAGCATGCTCAAAACTTAATGATGTCAGCCCATGTATACGACCTACACTGTCCATTAGAGTCAGTAACTCTGTTTCCAGCAGCTGTTGAGCAGTGTCAGCCCAGGTCTGGTTTAGTTTGTTTTCTCTAAGCGGATTCCTTTGGCAGTGGAATTGGGTGGCAGATCTTTCATCCAAGTCCCAGCTGATACAGCTTCTTTTTAAGGGCAAGCTCCTCTTTGTGGCAGCATTGGAGAAGTTGGTGAAGGACCTTGGAGACTCTAAGGGCTCTAAGCTGCTAGAGGATAAGCCCAAGCAGAGTTGAGGGCAAGCTCCCTCTCGGGGGCTGACAAGATTTTTTGGTGCTTTTGAGCGGCTCGTTGTGGTGCTCCTTTTGCCCCTTTTCAAAGGGTTAGGTATCCGAGCCAAGATCAGCCCTTTCAGGGGAGCAGGAGGTCAGCAGGGGATACTTTGCTGCCACCTCCATGGCCCCCAAAAATCCCTAATGAAGCATGAAGTGGGCTCAGCATGGGGCAGAGCCTGTGGGGGGTCGCCTCCAGTGCTCTCTAACTATCTAAATCTAGATCTCTGACCAGTGAGTGTTGGAGATATTAAGAGACGGATATGCATTGGAGTTTGCACATCTGCTGCCAGATTCCTTTATAAGGCCTCCGTGCAGGGCTCCAGGGAAGACAAAAACTCTTTGGTCACTTCACTGAGTGACTACTACACGGTAATACAATCTGTACAATTCACCCAAAGTATCTCATGAACTGAGTATTGGCTTGCGTTGTGACATGGGGTTCAACATATCAAGGTCTCAGACAACTGTTAGCACTACTCATCCGGACAAAATTAATGTCCTAATTGTGTGCGTGTTGACATCAATGACCTTATGCTGAATTCACCATTATATTATAAATTTTATAAATTTCTCATTTCAACAGCACAAAGGACCTTCACAGGGGAGTACTTAGCTCACTCCAACGCTATCTTTAAAAAAAACTCCTCTTCAACTGTTCCTGTGCTGGATCCTTGTCCCAACGCCACCTATCAGGTGCCCTCGCGTTTCACTAAAGTCAGGTTCATCAGGGGATCTATCTTCTCTCCATACTCATTTTCTGAAAAAGGAGAACCACCCCACCACCAACTGCCTTACTACTAGATGTTCACATAAATAATTATTTCATAATGCAGCCTACCGACCACCTACCTCAAAAACGATGCTACACACGTATTCACCAACAGGGATTCCATGCTATCATCCAAAGGAAACCTTTCCATAACCTCCGCCCTGGGGAAAACGCCGCGCATGCGGATTACTAACCTCCGTCTCCAATTTAAAACCCTGCCTATTCGTTCTCATTAAACAACTCCTCCCATTGCCTCAACTGTGCGGACACTACACTCAAATAAAACCTCCAAGGGTATAACAGCTCCAGGGAAGGCCCGGGTGGTTCAGGAGATGCTGAGGCGCTTGTTGCAGCTAAAGGCCATGGTACCAGTGCTGCACAGGTCAGTACTCTATTTTGTGGTTCCCAAGAAGGAAGGCTCTTTTCAGGTTGATCCTAGATGGGAGCAGGTGAACAGGTTTTTATGGGTACCACATTTCCAGATGGAGACCCTGCAATCCGTCATAGTAGCAGTGTGCGCAGGGGAGTTTGTCCTTGGACCTTACCGAAGCCTACTTGTACATTCCCATCCGGCCTGATCATCAGCATTTCCTCAGGTTTGCTGTGCCCGCAGGACATTTCTGTTTGGATTGGCCATGGCTCCTTGAACATTCATCATGGTAATGGTGGTTGTGGTGGCGGTGTTACATCAGGAAGGGAGTGCTGGTGCATCCATATCTTGACAATTGGCTGATATGGGCAAAGTTGGCTGAGAGCCCGGAGGCAACCCAGAGGGTGGTAGACTGTCTCCAGAAGCTTGGTTGGGTCATCACCTGGCCAAGAGTCATCTTTAGCCGTCACTGGACCTGGTTCATTTGGGGGCTTGTTTCCAAATGGTGTGCGACTGGGTCTTGTTACCAGAGCAGAAGGCAGAGAAAGAAACTCAGGCTGCAGGTCCGTGAGTTCCTACACACGTCAACCCCATGTCGGCCTCCAGCTATTGGGATCCATGGCAGCAATGCTGGAGTTGGTCCAGTGGGCACGGGCTCACATGAGGCCACTGTAGAGAGCATTACTGGCGAGAAATGGTAGGTGCTCGAATGCCCGAGGAGCATCAGGTCATTGCTTCATTGGTGACTCAACCCACGGAATCTTCTGGCGGGAATGCCATTGGAGCTGCCCGGCTGACCACGCATGCATGCCTCTCAGGATGGGAGGGGGTGCACTTTCCGGGCCAGGTGACACAGGGACTGGTCCTAGGAAGAGAGTGGTTGGTCAATCAACTGTCTAGAGATGAGTGGTCTTCCTGGCCTTGCAGTGTTCTGCTAATCATTCAAGGAGCAGCAGTGCAAGTCTTTTTGAACACTGCATTGGTGACAGACCTCAACCATTAGGAAGGTACAGACAGCATGGTATTGGAGGATGAGGTGGCTGTGATGCTAGCATGGGCAAAGGAAAACCTAGCACACTCAATAGCATTTCTAAGCACGCATCATCTGGACCTGGGAGAGTGGTCCCTCGATCCAGCGGTGTTTGAGCAATTGGTGTGCAGGTGGGGGCAGCCCCTCATGGATCTGATGGTGACCTTTGAGAATGCGAATGCTCCTCATTTCTACAGTCAGTGGTGGGAGTGCATAGCGGAGGGTCTGGACATGTTGGTGCAACCCTGGCCATGGGGGGGGGGGGGGGGTTTCTCTGTGTTCCCTCTATGGGCACTCGTCAGTTGCCTGTTGCAGCACATTGGGGCCTCGTAGTACTGATCACACTGGACTGGCCTCACAGGCCATGGTGTGTGGATTTGATGTGGCTCCTGGCGGACTGGCTGTGGCAGCTGCTGGAAGGGCTGAAACTCCTGTCACAAGGTTAGATTCTCATGCCGCAGGTGGATCGCTTCTCACTTAAGACTTGGCTGAGGAAAAAGGGATATACGTGACAGGTGATAGACCGCTTATGAGCCCGCAACAGCATAGCAACCTCCATGTCCTACGTGAGAGTCTGGCAGATATTTGAAGGCTGCTGTAAAGCGAATGGTTTCCAGGCCCTGTTGGTGCTGATGCCGGGAATTCTCGTGTTTCTTCAGGTGGCTCTGGATAAGGGCTTAGGGCTTAGCACTTGGCTCACTGTGTGGGTGCAAGGGGCTGCTCTGGCATGTTATCAGGGACGCATTCAAGGACGTTTGCTGGCATCGCACCCGGATGTGGTCAGTTTTTTTTTTTTGCAGGTGGTGAAGCAGGTGTGTCCAACTTGGCCCACTGTACCCATGTGGGATTGAAATCTGGTTTTGTCCACTCTAACCACTGAGCCCTTTGAGCCATTGAAGGGGGCTACGTTGAAGGATCTTGCCCTGAAGGTGGTGTCTTTGGTAGTGATTTGTTTGGTGCAGTGGAAGTCAGAGTTGCAAGCGCTCTTTCTCCTTTAGGGAGCCGTTTTTGTCATTCTCAAAGGAGAAGGTGGTGCTGTGCACAGTTCCCTCATTTTTGCCTAAGGTGGTCTCCGTCTTTCAAGTGAGCCAACCGGTCATTTTACCAGTCTCTTCGGGGATGGGAACCTCTCCTGAGGACCATCAGTTGCACCTCTTGGATGTCAAGAGTATTGCATCATTACTTGAAGTGTACAGAGTGTTTCTGGAAGTCAGATTGCCTTGTTCATTGTGTTTGGAGGACTGTGCAAGGGGAAGGTAGCCTCCAAAGTTTGTGGCACAGTGGATGAAGGAGGCAATTGCTTCTGTGTAACCTCCTTAAAGGCTATGCGGTACCGCAAGGATTGTGGGTGCACTCTACCAGAGTGGTGGCAGCGTCTTGGACAGTGTGTTCCCTGGTGTCTCTGACATTTGCAAGGTGATAATGTGAACCTTGTTGCATATTTTTGTACACCATTATCGCTTGGACATAAGGCAGCGTGGGACGTGGGCTTTGGGGCATCAGTTTTGTTGGCCAGGCTCACGGGACTTTCCTGCTTTGGTACATCCTGCTGGCCTGGTCTGGCCTGGACTGGAGGAATGAAGAGGAAGGGGAAATTGTCTTACCTGCTAACTTGCTTTCCTTGAATCATTCCAGTCTAGGACACTCCTGGTCTGTTATCTATGTTGCTTGGTGTGGCAAGCCCAGGCTGTTTGGCAGTTCCTAAGTGATTTTCGCATGCTGAAATGGTTTCATGGTGGCTGTCGGAGACTGTTCAGCTGCTCAGGATGTTTGGGTGGGCTGTGGGTGAGTTCTCAGCTGGTCGGTTGACCCATAGTGACATTCGCAGAAGCTAAATTAAAGTGGATGCTTTCAAGATAGATAGAGAGAGAGCATTGTTCATTCATACATTCAAAAATACTAAGTAAAAAAATAAAGAAAGCACAAGAGAATGTATTTTTATTTAACATTTCTTATATAAGCCTGTCATGACGTGACGAGCTTGGGGCTGGGCAGAAGATCAGATGATATACCCTGGAAGGGGATTCTTTGGAGATGCTCTCATCCTTGTTTTTGCTGTTTGATGCTGGTTAGTCAGGGTCTAGTGGTACTGCTTGTCAGGTGGTTACTGGCTCTAGTGTTCAGTGGAAGTGGTATACATTGGCTAACATCATTAAGTAAGGAAATCCACAGTACTACCTTTTAACTTTCGAAAGGGAGACTATGATAAAATGAGGAAAACAGTCAAGAAAAAACTATAAAGGAGCAGTTGCAAAGGTTAAAGACGTACATCAGGCTTGGCTGTTGTTGAAAAATATTATCTTGGAAGCCCAGACCAGCTGTATTCCACGCTTTAAGAAAAGTGGAAAGAAGTCCAAAAAACTGCCAGCATGGTTTAAAGTTGAGGTCAGAGAGGCTGTTGCCAAAAAAGCATCTTTCAGGATATGGAAAAAAGTGCCAAACCTGGAAACAGCACAAGCACTGGCAAGTCAAATGCAAGGCATTGATAAGGCAGGCAAAGGGAGAATTTGAGAAGAAGCTTGCTGCGGAAGCAAAAACGTGAAGTAAGGACCTTTTCAAGTACATTCGTAGCAAAAAACCTGTGAGGGTCAGTAGGTCCATTAGATGATAAAGGGGTTAAAGGAGCACTAAGAGGCGACAAGGCGATAGCGGAGAGACTGAACGAATTCTTTGCTTCAGTCTTTACTGAGGAAGATGTAGGGATGTTACCCATGACTGAAGTGGTATTTAAAGGTGCAGAAGAATTGAAGGAAATATCGATACATCGAGAAGATGTATTACAACTATTAGATAAGCTGAAGAGTAGCAAATCACCTGGGCCGGATGGTATACATCCAAGGGTATTGAAAGAACTGAAATATGAGATTGCAGACCTGCTATTAGTAATCTGTGAACTGTCATTAAAATCATCTCTAATACCTGAAGATTGGAGGATCGCCAATGTAACACCAATTTTTAAAAAGTGTTCCAGGGGTGATTCGGGAAACTACAGACCGGTGAGCCTGACGTCAATACCGGGAAAAATGATAGAAACCATCATAAAGAATAAAATTACTCAGCATGTAGATAGTCATGAACTAATGAGAGACAGCCAACATGGCTTTAGACAAGGAAGATCTTGTCTTACTAATCTGTTATGTTTTTTTGAAGGAGTGAATAATCAGGTGGACAAAGGTGAGTCGGTTGATATTGTGTATCTGGACTTTCAGAAAGCCTTTGACAAGGTCCCTCATGAGAGACTTTTGGCAAAACTAAAGAGTCATGGGATAGGAGGCAGTGTACTATTGTGGATCCAGGAACTGGTTAAAAGATAGAAAGCAGAGGGTAGGGCTAAATGGCCAATTTTCTCAATGGAGAAAGGTGAATAGTGGTGTACCCCAGGGATCTGTGCTGGGTCCACTGCTTTTTGACATATTCATAAATGACCTGGAAAGTGGAATAACGAGTGAGGTTATCAAATTTGCAGATGACACAAAACTATTTAAAGTTGTTAAAACCCAAGAGGATTGTGGAAAATTGCAAGAGGATCTTGATAAATTGGAAGACTGGGCATCAAAATGGCAGATGAAATTTAATGTGGACAAGTGCAAGGTTATGCACCTAGGGAAGAACAACCCAAACTATGGTTACACGATGCAAGGTTCCACATTAGGAACCCCCACCCAGGAAAAAGATTTAGGCGTCGTGGATACCATGTTAAAACCCTCGGCCCAGTGTGCAGCGGCGGCCAAGAGAGCAAATAGAATGCTAGGTATGATAAGGAAAGGAATGGAAAATAAAACAAAGGATATTATAATGCCTCTATCGTTCCATGGTGAGACCGCACCTTGAATATTGTGTGCAATTCTGGTCGCCGTATCTTAAAAAGGATATAGAGTTATTAGAAAAGGTTCAGAGAAGAGCCACCAAAATGGTAAAGGGGATGGAAGGATACTCCTATGAGAAAGGCTAAAAAGGTTAGGGCTCTTTAACCTGGAAAAGAGACGGCTGAGGGGAGATATGATAGAAGTCCTACAAATTAATGAGCGGAGTGGAACAGGTAAACGTAGATCGATTGTTTACCTTATCAGAATATAGAAAGACTAGGGGACATGCAATGAAGCTACAGGGTAAACTATTTAAGACTAATAAAAGAAAATATTTTTTCACTCAATGTGTAATCAAACTCTGGAATTTGTTACCCGAGGATGTAGTAGTAAAGGCTGTTAGTGTAGCTGGGTTTAAAAAAGGTTTGGACAAGTTCCTGGAGGAAAGGTCCATAAGCCATTATTAAGAAGGGACCCAGGATATCAATGCTTGAACCAATACAAGCATTGTGGAACCTGTGTCCCTTGGGGAAACTGCTAGGTACATATGACCTAGATTGGCCACTGTTGGAAACAGAATACTGGGCTTGATGGACCTTGGTCTGACCCAGTATGGCATATCTTATGTTCTTATGTAAGTTTTGGGCATGCTTGGTTTCCAGCTGCTGGTGGAGTGTGTCAACCGCTGGTCTGGATTGGACTGGAGCAATTCAAGGAAAGCAAATTAGCAAGTAAGACCTTTAGATCTGGGCCATTGTCTTTTCTCCACTTGCATTTATTTTTTCCTATTGCTTTTTCTTCCAAGAAGATATTTTTGCATAGGAAGAGTAATGCTCTTGTAGGAAACCTTTAGCATATGAACACTGTTTACTTTGGACACAGGATGATTTATGAGGTGATAGGACAGGATAGATCTGAAAATCATTTTATATTGTAATCTCTGGGGTTTGGACAATATCATTTTTCCCTTAAAAGAATAGTATACAAATTTTTAAATACATTTGTGATTTATTTTTTCTTGCTCTAATAGCCTATTTTGATTTTTATTGAATACATGGAGAGTAAGCTCCCAAAGCTTCTGGTCATCTATATAAAACTGTGTTAACTTTATTGTATACATATATTACAGTTAGCTAGAGAATGTCCTGGAGAGTTTTAAAACAAGCCATGGTCTTTTTAAAATATACATCCTGCAAACTGGAAGGAAAAACCCAAAGCTAGCTTCGTGGATCTCTTGTTTGGATGCATTATGGAGGTGATTCTTTTTCCAGGACTTAGTCCTGTTGGTTTGACTATGGTACTACTTTGTTCAGTCTCAGGCATGCCCCTTCAGCCCTTTGCTAGCATGGAGGACTGTTGTCCAAGACTTTTGTATTGAGGCGGAGGAAAAAAGCAAAGTGACTAAAAAATAGATTTAGATATATCTATATAGAAGTGATAAGTATTACATGAAAAGAGCATAACTATAAATTCGAGCATGCCATAAGATGGCTGAAAATTAGGGCTCTTGTTCAAATGTGGATTTTCTTAGTCATGGCTCAAGCTGTTTTGGGAAAATTATAAGAGGTAAAATGGGGGGATAGTTATTCTTTCCTTATAACATGGAGTCATTTTGTCATCCTAAGAAGCTCCCCATGCCAGTTCTTTCCTTCACCAGTGCACTAGTTTTGTTTCATCTTGTTTTCTTTTTATAGCTCCAAAGCACAAGCGACAAAAACTAGAAGCTGTCAAAAAGTTGAACTTTGGTGTAGGTGATTTACCCATCCTAGATTTTACTTATGAGAACAGTTTACCATCTTCTCCCAAACAGATTTCTGGAAAACAAAGTATCAGGTAAAGATTCAGATACTCCCAAATATATATTCAACTTGAAGATAAAAATAGTACTGATAATGACAGCACAACTTGGGTGATGGGGCAGATGCAGGGTATTATACTGTTCTGATGGGCACATTTGTACTAGTAGGAATACGGAGTTGTTGAGCACGGATGTTTTGGAGATCAGTGATATGGCACCCTTACAGGTGACCCCCATGAAACAGGATGATAAACGTGTTCTGAAAAGGCCTCCAATACTGGAAGAGTATATTCATGTTACATCGACTGAAGGAACCAGAGTCTACATGGCACTAAAAGAAGATCACTTGGACTCTCGAGCAGAGGTGAAACTGAACGAGTAATGTTTATGTATTAGTGTCGGTGTAAAATCCATTGTATAAGATGAAGCTTATTGCTACAAAATATGCCTCAAAGATTTTACAGTAAAAGGGGGGCAGTGTTAGAGGCGATGCTCAAGGAAACCAAATCCTGGTCTCATTCAAAGGGAATCTTTAGACTACTTAGAAGGTTGTGGAAAGTGGTGAAGAAAATGGCATAGGCTAAACAAGTTTAGTTTTAGGATAAACTATACAAATCTGGTTCTTGGCTCAAATGTGCATAACTATATCTCATAAATATTCAATAGTAACATAACTTACTAAATGAAAGCAGAAAAGACGAATCTGGCCCATCTAGTCTGCCTATTTTTGATTCTATTTAAAAAATATATATAATCTGCCAATCACTTATCAGTTTAGGTGGCTTCAGACCTATTTGTGGAACTTGAGGACTGGGGATAGGAAAATGCCTATTCTATATCGTCCTGCTAGACCAGTTCAGACAAGTGTGTTGTGTAACCCTATCAGCAGATTGGTGGCAACAAAAACAATGGAAAAGCCCAGGTTTCAATGACATCAATCCTGTCCCTCTATTCGCCTCAGCCACCAGCAGTCCCTTCAGTATTTTTGTCTCCAGCACATGGTGGATGGGTTTTCTCCACTCTGTAGAAAATCTGAAGATTGAGAGGAAAGGAGATTGATTAAATGCTTGTGAACAACCACCTTAAGTCCTAAAAAGGTGCCTCTCTCATTTGAGCGTGACGTGGGATGCTCCAGTAGACTATGACCTTTATGGTAGCCATAGTAGGAGAGAAAATTGGTTCAGTTCCATGTCCTTATGATAAGGGCCTATTGAGCAGCCACAAATTGGAAGGATTTAGAAGAATCTGGAAGAGTACAGCAGCCTTGCACAATCTCAGTGCCCCTCCCTCCTCCTCTTTTCCCCCTCTGCTCTCTCCTGAAGATTGCAGAAGGCTTTCAGAGGGGTCTGCTTGCCAGCCACCTTTCACACAGTGCTGTTAAAATAAACCCATTCAGTGAAGCAGTTTCAGGGGAGTAAAGCTGAGCCCAGCACAGATCCTATGTCTGGGGCTCTCAATGGGTGAATACTGAAGCTTGACCTTGTCAGTGTCCTTGTTGGGGACTCCCAGTTCCCTTTCTAAGGGACACAATACGAGGTGGACTGCTAGCGACCGTTGGCACTGTGTAGGGGTTTCCTGCTGTTTTCTGCATGCATTAGTGACGTTTTTTGCCTATTGTGATCCTAACGCGTGGTGTTCCCAAGTGGCTCCAATGCATACTTCTTCCCTAGCACCTTTAATGCGTGTTACATAAAAGAGCCATTAATGCTTGCTTGTGGGCTGATGCAGCCTTAGTGCATGTGCTCTTCTGATATTTAACCTAACCCTGTCTTCTTCCAGGAAACGTTTGACCTGTGGCAAGCGAGGAGCCTCATCTTTGCATTCTGAGCTCTGCCTTTCCTGTATGGCAGCTTCTGAGTTGCCCCTGGAGGGCATGCTTTTCCCCTCTCTACCAGAGGGTATAGTAAGACTGCCCTTACCTGCCTCAGGACAGGAGGTGCAGGATGGCGCTAAGGGTAAGGATGTCAAGCCGGCCAGTGGCTCTTGGGACTATGCTGTGAGCCGCTCTTCATCTTCTAGGGGATCTGTGGTGGCTATGCTCCCTGGTGTCCGGGAGCCTTTTTTGAGAGGAGAGTTTACGGAATCTGGATTGCCCTCCCTGGAATTCTTCATTCTGGCATGGAAATTCAGACCCTGCAGACTCCAAGTGCCCCCTAGACGCAGCTTGGTGCTGGACAGGCTTAATGTAGAAGCCCTGTTCACTTACCTTTTGGCTGAGCATGCCTGGTGTGGGGCATTCCCTGAAGATGAAGAACAGTTGGTAGCTAAGATGTATTGACTATACCTCAGACCTAGATGAATCGATATTGGGCTCTGGTGTGAACGAGGACATTCAGCTTCAGAAGGCTTTGGAGAGGCCAGTGAGATCTGCCTGGAGAACTGGTAGAGGACCTAGGTGAGACAACATCTTCCCGCCTCCTGGAAGACAGGCCAGGGGGCCTGTGAAGCGGGCCTGTGAAGCAGACCAGTGCCCCTTTCTTGTTGGCCTCTGCCTGACTACCAAAGGTGTACTGGCCAAATTCCCAGGGGTCTCGGGACTATTGTGACTACTGACCTGGAAAAGCTTTCTTTCCCTCAGCATCAGGGCCTTGGGCTCCTGTCCTTCATGGAGCATATTGACCCAGGGTCTTGGGGCCCCATCCAGAGGAGGACCTTCCCGAGCCATGCAGTGACAGCTTGGAGGCCCATTCCCTGGCACTTTCAGAGGGTGGCAGGATTCTTCTCTTTCAGGAATGAGTATAGGCTACCAAGGATCGCTGGGTGCTGGACACCATTCAATTCGGCTAGATCCTGGAATACAAGAAGCTGATTCCCAATGCCTTTGTTTCCCCTTGTGGGTCTGCGATCAAAGGTACTGTGGTGTGGACCACCTTGGACAAGTTGCTTCGCTTAAAGGCGGTGGTACCTGTCTCCCCAGACGACCGGGGCAAGGGTAAATATTCCATCTACTTCGTGGTGCCAGAGAAAGATTGTTCCTTCAGACCCGTTCTGGACCTCAACGGGACATGACCCTGGTTTTAAAAAAAAGACTAAAAGGAACATTATCGCTTCGAGAGGGTGTTTTCATCTTCATGGCGATGGTTCCGACAAAAATATAGTTTATTATACACATTCCTATTGGTGGGGCTAGTATATTTTGGTTAATGTGGTTTGGGTTTAATTGATTGGATAGTAAGGTGTTGCCCTTCTTGGTTACAGCATAACTCTTGAAAGACTGCTAGCGCATAAGTGCTACTCTCCAGCAGTAATGTCTACCATACTTGCCGCCTGGATGAGGTCTACCAAGCTCGTATGCTTATGGCTATGGTGCCTCTTTGAACACTGGTACAGCGTGTGGCACTTGGCTACTGAGGTGGCCAAGGTGCCCTCCCTGTTGACCTTTCTGCAGGATGGCCTAGCGAAGGGCCTCTCACTTAGCTTCCTGAAGGTTCAGGTGTCAGCTTTGGCCTGTTTCCATGGTCTGGTGGCAGACAAGTCCTTGGTCTTGCACCCAGATGCCTCATGTTTTCTCCAAGGGGGTTTGATGTCTGCGTCCTCCCCTTTGGTCTGTGATCCCTTACTGGGATCTGTCTCTGGTGATCAGGGCCCTGATGGTGGCTCCCATTAAGCTGATGAAGTGCACTACCTTGAAGGATTTGATGCCCAAGACTGTCCTTGAGTTCTGTTAGACCAGTCCAGGGCCTGCTGCTAAAACTATTTGCTCTGTTTTATTGCTGCGATACCCTTGGCTCTGCCATGATTCTGTATTTGGATCTGCAGGCTCATCTTCTACTGACAGCCGCCTTTTTCTACCTTCCCATACATAGCTCTCTACTGTTTACTCTTTGCCCACATTGAGGTTGTGTGAGACTTGCTGTCCATCTCCCATTTGCTTTGGGATGAATACTGAAGGGACCTTTGGTGGCTGAGGCAGGTAGAGGCACAGGAGTGTGATATCCTAGAGAACTAATTTAAAGTCCAGGTTTCAATCTCCAATCTGCTGGTAGGAGAACACAACCCTCTTGTCTGAACTGGTCTAGCAGGACTCAAGGAAAGGACATTATCTGGTAAGTAAAATCTCACCTTATAACTAAACGTAACGTTTACTTCTATAATCAAATCAAATTCCCTTTCCACGGAGTTTGCCATCCTTTGTGTAGGTTGCATAAGATGGTCCTTTTCAGAAATTTGATTGGGGAAGATTGAAGTTTTACAGTTCTTGCTTGGACCTGTGTGGACTGTCGATAACCTGAAGCATTGGGTCTCTGCAGTTGTCCAGACCTGGAAGTGTTGGTTGGAATGGTGAGCATCAGCTTCCACTTGCTGGGAGTTCCATTTTCCTACCTGAAGGAACAAGTTGCTAAAGAGGTATTCTATTAATATATCTTCTTCTTTGACTATTACCAGTTGAATCAAAGTGTTGCATTCGTCAATAGAACAATTATAGCATTATGGTCCTGCTATAGATAAAGCCTGTCCATTTATGAAACCAGTTAGAATTGTAGTTATTCTTTCCAACCCATTGGAAATTGGAAAGAAGTATATAAGAGATCAAGAATGTGGGCAAAATAACTCTGAAAATGGAATGGGATTAAACTTGGCATGTGGGAACACAGAGTTAGAAAATTGGACAAATTGGCATGAAGGTTCCAGAGAAATAAGCCCCCCTACAAAACCCCCTCCCTAACCCAAAGTATTTCTATGGGAAAAGGAGTTCCAGCTTTTGTAGCATAAAAAAATAACATACTGTGCAGCATTTTGGGAATTGCTCCTTTCAAACTTTTTCTCTGTTCTCTATTCAGCCAAAGTGTCACACTAGGATAATCAACCCCCCAACGCCCTGCTACCACCCCAAAAAAATATTCCTTCACAACTACCCTAATACTCTGCAAACTGTTCTGCAAAACACCACCACTGCCTCCTATCCCATGACTTTTTAGTTTTGCCAAAAGTCTTATGAGAGACCTTGTCAAAGGCTTTCTGAAAGTCCAGATACACTATATCAGCCGACTCACCTTTTGTCTACCTGTTTATTCACACCTTCAAAAAATATAATAGATTAGTAAGAAAAGATCTTCCTTGTCTAAAGCCATGTTGGCTGTCTCCCATTAAGCCATGACTATCTATAATTTTGTTCTTTATGGATGGTTCTACCATTTTTCCTGGTATTGATGTCAGGCTCACCGGTCTGTAGTTTACTGGATCCCCCAACATGTCCAGCCGGCCAGTGGCTGTGGCAGGACTACCTCTGTGACAGGCTGCCACAACTGGTGTCTTCAGTGCCTCTGGCCATACCTTAAGCTCTCCAACTGCGCTCTCCATCTCCAAATGATACGCAAAGGACTTTGGAATCAAAAGAAACAGCAGAATCGCTGTTTGGCTTTTTGGAGTCATAGGAGTCGGCACCACTATAGACATCAGTGTCTATGCCCTCGAAGGCTCACCCTGAGACATCTGCCTCGCACGAGGGTCGAGCCACTTAAAGCCCTGAGGTCGTGGGGCATCAGACTGGAGGCTCTCCTTTTGAGGAGGAGGGCCTGCAGAAGGACTAAGTTCTAGTCCCAAAGGCATTGAAGAGGAATGCCGAGCCCAGAGCGAAGAGCCATTGATATCAGCATTGCAGCCGTTGATGGGACTCTTAAGGCCGGGAGCAGCCTCACACTCACTGTTCTACTCCAGGATACCCTGCAGGCACTTGGTTGCGCCTGTTGCGTTCCTCCTGGACTGGAGTGAGGGACTTCTGTACGCATACGAACCAACATCTTTGGTGGCCAAAACCATCTTTAAGTTGCAAATGGACCACGCAACAATGATTCTTATTGCACTGTATTGGCCCAGACAGCTTTGGTTTTCTTCGTTTCTCTGCCTCTTGCTTTGCCAATCCCTGAAGCTCGGATGTGCTCCAGACCTCATCTCTCAGGATGAGTAGTCTTCTGCATCCCAGTGTGGCATCTCTGCAACTCGCTGCATGGATGCTGAGTGGATAGCACTCAGAACTTTACCTGCCAGAAGACATGGAGAATGTGATTCTAGCTTCACATAAAGACTCTATGCACTGTGCCTACACCTTCAAGTGGCGCAGATTTTTCATTTGGTGTGAGGGCAGAGCCCTCGACCACCTTCTACTGCTTGATGGAGTCTGCCGTCCTACTTGCTACACCTGCCTGACTCTGGCCTCAAGTCCATCTAAGTCAGAGCGCATTTGAGTGCTGTGGCCGCTTATCACCATCCAGCAGCTGATAAGCTGATTTTGGCTCATCCTTTGGTGGGTCGCTTCATGAGGAGGCTCTTTCTCTCTCATCGCCCCATTGTACCTTTGCTGGTGGTGTGAGGCCTCAAAATTGTCCCGGCACAGCTTCTGTCCCCTCCTTTTGAGCTGCTCCGCTCCTGTCCGCTGAGATTTCTCACGTGGAAAGTCATCTTTCTAGAGGTGCTGACTTCTGTGCACAGTCGGCGAACTGCAAGCTCTAGTGGCACATCTACTTTACACCCGGTTCTATAAAAACAGGGTGATCTCAGGATTCGCCCTAAATTTCTGCCTAAGGCGGTGTCTGCTTTCCACCTGACTCCTATTTTCTTTCCCAGGTCTCATGCGAGCAGAGGTGAGGCTGCACTTCACACCGTGGCTTGTAAGAGTGCTGTCTTTCTTTTTGGAAAGGATGAAAGCCCACTGCCATTCTCCCAGCTTTCTCTTTTTGACCCCAACAAGCTGGGCTTGGCTGTCTCCAAGCATACCCTTTCCATTTGGGTGGCAGACTGCATCTTTCACTTACGCTCAGGCCTGGACTCTTTGAAGCACCACATCACTGTGCATAATGTCAGGGCCATGGCTGCTTTCAGCAATTATCTCATGCTGTTTCTCTCGGTTTGTTTTTCTGGATGCCCAACTGGACTATTTACAGGAATTTTTTTCAGTAGCCTGTAGCTTGGGAGTCCCATATTTTGGTTTTATTATTTTGTGGATGGTGGGGAGTTGGTGTCTTTTTTGCTGAGTTGAGGGAGGAGTATGGGTTACGTCCCGATATCTTTTTCAGTATTGGCAGGTAGTATATTATCTCTTACAGAAAGTGGGGAAGGTAGGTTTGGGTAGAGATTATATGCGGCTAGAGGTTATCTGGTATGGAAATACGGGGGCTAGGGGGCTGACTTCCACAATTTATAAGACTGTGAGGGTCTGCTCTTGGGTAAAGCATCACTATATGCTGGGTTGGGAGAGAGATCTGGGAGCAGAACTTGAGGTGACGGTGAAAAGCTATTTGGGACTAAGTGGGACGGGCTCCTTTGTCTACTGCTATCAGGGAAAACTGGTACAAGGTGATAATGCGGTGGTGTTATATCCTCCGCCTCCATAAGATGTTTCCGTCGGTGACATGCTGGAGGGGCTGTGGGGGAGAGGAGCTGGGGGTTTGGGGTTTTTTTTCCACATTTGGTGGACCTGCCTGAAGGTAGTGGTGGTTTGTCAGGCTGTCCAGTGCTTGATACAGCAGGTGGTGGGTTTGGAAGTGGAAATAGATTATTTATTACTTTTTGGGGGGGGTATGGAGGGAGAGGGGCCTATTAAAGTGTAGAGACAAATCTTGGCATGCTGAGTGTGGCCAAGGGTGAACTGGCATACTGATGGAAACAGCTGGAAGCCCCCTTGCTGGAGCATTGTGTGGGGCAATTAAGACAAGCATTCCTTTATGGAGAAGATTACTGCACTGAAGAAAACACTTGGATACTTTTTTGAGCAGGAGTAGCATAGGGTGGTGGAATCTGCAGGAGTGGGGAAGGATGAGGAGATTGGCGTAGGGGTGGGGAGAAGGGGCATTGCCTTGATTTGTAATACAACTGTTCTGTTATGGTTTTTGATATTTCCTGAATCATTAAGAACATTTACAAAAAAATTACAAAAAATTAAAATGTTGAGTGGTGTGGAACGGGTAAATGGAGATCAGTTATTTCCAGGAACAAGCAGGAATGTAGTCTTCACATATGACTATCATCGGTACTGATGGAGCCTGCGCGGGAACGCTCCCCAGCGTCCAATGGGAAAGCCTTTGGGAGCATCCCACAGCGCATGCGTGCTGCCTTCCTGCCTCTGTACCTCTCTCACTTCAGTTCTTTGTTTTCCACGGAGCCGACAGGACGTGTTCCCTGTCACCGCAGAAAAGTTTCGTTTTATTCTTTTTTGTGGTCGCGTCTGCCTTCCTTTGATGCCTACCGGTACCGCCTGTTCTTCTTTTCTCTTTAAAAACAAAACAAAAAACCTACTACTTTTATATTTCAGTACTAGGTGCCATTTTGAGCACTAGGCGCCATTTTTTCTTCAGTCATGGAGAAACCAGCTAGTGGTTTCAAAAAATGCTCTAACTGGCGGTACCATATCCGTCTCCGACACCCATGACTGGTGTCTAAAATGTTTAGGTCCTGAACTTTGTCCAACGGAGTGTCTCTCCTGCAGAAAGATGACCAAGAGGGGCCTGCAGAATAGAGCTGCAAAACTCGGTACCCTCTTTGCTACGGACACGATGTCAGTTGCATCTGCGTCTTCCAGGGCCTCATCTTCCTCCCATGGATCTCAGGTAACTAAACTTTAAGTCTACCAAGACTGGCCGTACCTCAAAGGGTAGATCTCCTAAGTATCGAGATGCCACCAGCATTGCCCTCGAGGATAGTTCACCGGCAAAACGGCCCCGGCGGGAGTCTTCGGGCTCCAAAGCATTAACGGGGCTCCAGGATGTTCGAGGCTTCCACCTCTGCAGAACTACTGGTGCCATGTTCTGGGGTCGTGGCCGCTTCCACCGGTACTGACACCCAAGCATCAGCAGGAGTGTTGGATCAAAGAATCCTCGCTATCGAACACAGTCTAGTGTCCCTCTTAGCTGCTTCGGTGCCGCTAAGACCCCTACAGATGGTTCCACAGGTATCGACACCAGCACCGATACCAACAGCACCTGCTTCGACAGGTGTGCTTCCCTCCCCATGCCGAGTCTTCGGGTATTGGGGTACAGGAGCCGAGACACTCCAGTACCGACTTTGAGCGATACCGGTATCATGTGTTACGGGAGCAACCGATACAGAGTGACTTTGAGGATTCCGATGACTGACTCTACCGGTTACTAGAGCAGTCCTACCAGAGGATCCAACTCCTTCTCCTCAATGCAGGATGTCTCCTCCAGAGGACATGTCCTTTCAAGATTTCATACATGATTTAGCCAAAGGACTTTCAATCATGGTGATTCCAGAAAAGAACCTAGGGCAGAAGAATTAAGAATTCTGCAATACCCTATGGCACCTAAGGAAGCAGCTATGCTACCTATTCACAAGATCTTGCTGATCTTATGTTGAGGATGTGGGGAAACTCCTTTAACGGTGTCTTCACATTCCAGACACCTCGATACCATGTACTGAGTACCAAGTTGTCCTGGTTTTCAAAAAACTCAGTTACCACACCATTCCATGGTAGTGGAATTGGCCATGCAAAGAATCAAGAGTGCTAAAATACTCTTCTAATCCTCCAGGCCGTGAATCCAGGACACTCGATGCCTTTGGGCGTCGATGCTTCCAATCCTCCATGTTATCAGCCAGGATCAGTTCCTACATTCTTTACATGGGAATGTTCCTGGAAGAAGTTGCACGAGACTTAGTGCTCATGAGCCCTAGTCTCCCTGAGGGGAAAAAAGGGGAGATTTCTTTACCCTGGTCAAGCACGCCCAGAATGTCTCTAAATTCATGAACCGTGCTACCTTTGATTGCTTTGACTGCATTAGCAGAACCTCTGCTATATCTATAGGTGCATGTCTGATTGCCTGGCTCCAGGCCTCAGACTTAGAACAATGGGTGCAAGATAAGCTGGGAAACATTCCTTGTACAGGAGAAAATTTCTTTGGCAAGGACTGGCAAGACAAAGCTAATCAACTTGAGTCTGAGAATACTACTTTGAACAGATTGTCAAAGTCTACAGCCAACCCAGCAAAGAAAAGTCATTCAAAAAGCCCTTTTTCAACAAGAAAAAGAAGTTTTACCCATCTTACACCCATCAAAGCCACTGTCCACTCCATGTTCTGCAAAAGGGACAATAGCAGAGCAGACAGCAAAGAGACACAAGCTCAAAGAGCTCAACCGACCCAGCCTCCTCAGGATCTTTTGACTTTTACATAAAGAACTTAGTCATTCTGCCCCTAAAAGGTCCAGAACCCTTAACCACCATTCCAGGCAGATTATGCCATTTTAGGGAAGGGTAGCGGAAACCATAAACCACGGCCAAACACAGTAGGGTTATCTATGAAACTATTAGTAGACCCATCTAAAATAACAATACCACCACCTTTATCCACAGGTTTTATAACAATATCGGACCGATCCCTAAGGCGACATTGCAGATCTTTCATCACGTGTGAGACTGAAAAATCTACTTCTTGATTTCTTTTCCATCAGATGTACATCTCGTAGGACACAATCCATAAAAGTTTGTACAGTAGGATTGATAGGACCAGGAGGATACGAGATTTATTATGTATTACAGAAGGATCATTCAACACACAGGGTTTATCTGAAAAAAATTTTTTAATCTGTAACTTACGGGACAGCTTATGAAGATCAGTACGAGTCTGAAATGCATCATATGATGCTGTGGGAACAAAAGACAGACCTTTCTGTAAAAGGTCAATTTCTGATTTGGTTAAAGAAACAGAGGAGAGGTTCAAAACAGGTAGATCAACTTGCAAAGAACTCTGTGCACATGTTAATTCATCCTGAATTAATAGGGATCGTGAAGAACGATTTTGGAAGGACCGATAAACATTGCCTCTGCCCCTTCCTCTCCCTCTGAATTCCAATCGATGAGGAGGTGGTTTCTTGGACTTGCGCTGTGCAGATTCCTTTTCCCAGAGGTCTTCGAATAAAAAATCCTTGGAGGTGCCAGGAGTTACAGGAAGAGGAGAAGAAACAGGAGAGGCAAAGAGTTCCTCTGAATCACTTCTTATACCCTTTTTGCTCCTTTCCTGTGTATCATCGTATCTATTTATAGGAGAATTTTTCTTTTTGGATATAGCGATATCATATCTATGAGGTGGAATATCCATATCTTTTTGAATAATCATTATGGTGGTTATAGTTATTATAACATCATACTTACAGGAATGATCGTTATGATAACTATCATTTCCTGATCGTGTAACCAGTCTAGTCCCGGACCTCTGGGTTCCCTATCTCATCCAGCAGCTTTGGAGACTGAGAAAAACTCCTCCTTTTTATGTCATCACCAGTATATCCACTCGAAATCCGCCTTCTGCCATCAGTTACCTCAGTCTCCAAGCAGCTGGATAGATGGGAGCCCGGATGTCCGGGCTCACTGGAGAAACAATTAAGCCTGGTCAATTTAGTTGGTTGGTTGGCTAGTTTAATCTTGGGAAGGAGAGTCAACTTAAAGGGCTGTGCCTTTAAGTTTGCCTGCAGGCATCTCTCTCATTCTTCCTCCCCCTCCACCCCCCTCCATTTGCTTTCCGGTTCACCTTTCTTCTAGGGAGCCTAAGCTGTAGCTAACTCATTGGGGTACTCCCGGTGTATCAGCTCATTCAAGGGGGAGAGATCCGGAGGCCAGCCTAGCCAGCGCCACACAGAAGAGTGCCTGTTCGTGCGCTGGCAGGCTCATTGTGATCGCACACAGGATCCAGCAGTGCGAGATTGTACAGTCTCCGGTGTTTTCAGACGCTTTCCAGGACCGGAGGTAAGCGAGCCTTGTGAAGTTTCGGCAGGCTGCTTGTCTCGGTCGCATCAAAGGTAAGGGAGCGGTTTTTCTTGGCGCGGAGGCTGTGCAGAGCATTTTGGCGCCAAAGTTAACTAAGCGGGCCTTGCCGCATGACGGCGCCACGTAAGAACGCTGCTTCTGCATGCATTAGTCAGTTTTCTGCTCTGGCTATCTGTGGCGCCTCGGGGAAACTAGTTCATCGTTCCTCTAGCAAAAAGGTTAGTTTCTTTTAGAATCTGTGGTTAAGTAAAAAATAAAAAATAAAATAACCGGAACGTTATGCATTAGGCCCGTAGGGCTGGTGAAGCTGTTGTGTCTAGTGGGTGTGTGGTGTGTGAAACAGCTTCAAGGGACAAGATAAGTTCCACTTATTTTTTCCTTTGCCATGCCATCCAAGCCACTTTGTTTAGTCTGTGGCATGAAGAAAGGCACTTCTTCAGGGGTATGTAAATCCTGTGTAAGGGACACTTCTTCCATGGACCCTCCCAGAGATGAAAAAGGCGAAGGGCAGGTGACTGTGTTGGAGAGCTCGGGTTCACCATTACATGAGGTATCCCTGGGGGAGCCGGTGGCTGGTCCTTCGGCTCCGGATAGGCCCCTCCCTCAGACACCTTTGCCCAAAGAATTAGCAGCAAATTTTCAAAGGATTTTGTCACGCTACTTCAACATACCTTCTTTGCTAATGCTCAGCAGGGGAAAGGGCCTGAGACGTCGAGCGGGGTTAAGAGGGCTGCGTTGCCTGTACGGGCCGAGGCTCCTTCCAGTGGAGCCAAGAGACCACGTACAGAAGGGGTGCAAGCGGAGTGTTCTGTATCCTCGGAGGGGCCACTGTCTGATGACGAGGTCCACGGTTTAGAAGTGGATGAGGAGCTAGAGGAAGGTGAGCTGTCCGAGCGAGAGGACCAAGCGAGAGTGGTGCGAGTCTTCCGAAAGGAAGAGCTACCTGCGTTGATAGAGGCCCTGAAGGTTTTAAATATGCCAGTGCCAGGAGCAGCTGAAGATGACACCTTGGAAGATCCCTTATTGCAGGTTTTCAGGAAGACTCGGAGCCTTTCCGGTACATAGGGTGTTTCGGGAGATGATCCAGGAGGAGTGGAACGTGCCGGAAGCACCTCTGAAGGGAGCCAGGGTCATGGGCCGCCTATATCCATTGTTGGATCAGGATAGGGAGGTTTTTAAGTCACCCAAGGGTGATGCAGCCGTCTCGGCGGTCACCAAGGAAGACTACCATCCCGGTTGAAGGCAGTGCGGCCCTCAAGGATTCCCAGGATAGGAAGTTAGATGTTTTGTTAAGACAGGTGTTTGATGTGAAATGCCCTGTCGCTTCAAGCGGCTATTTGCAGAGCGTGGGTCGCTAGAGCCTGTCTTCGCTGGTCGCAGCGAGTGCAGGGTAGCCAGGACAGTGCAGAATCTGCAGAGACGGCCAGGTTGGAGTCTGGCGCGGCCTACATAGCAGACATTCAGTATGACCTTATGCGTGGTTTGTCTAAGAGTATGGCGTCAGCTGTGGCAGCACGTAGGTATCTGTGGCTCCGCAACTGGGCGGCGGATAGTTCCTCCAAGGCTAGATTAAGCAAATTCCCATTTAAAGGGCGCGTTTTGTTCGGGGAGGACTTAGAGAAACTGGTTAGGGACTTAGGTGAATCTAAAGGAAGCAAATTGCCAGAAGACAAGCCTAAGCCAAACCGGCAGTTCTCGGCTGGCAGGGGGCAGCAGCGAGACTTTGCCGGTTTCGGTCCCAGAGATTCAATTCAGGTCAGAGAGGACGGTACTCTAATAGAAGTCAAGGCTTCTGGGGGTTTCGAGGAGCGGGACGAGGGTTTGGGCCTTCCTCCTCCTTTACGTCCAAAAAGCAGCAATGAGATACGGGGGACCCGGGCGCCCTTGCTTCCGGTAGGGGGCTGGTTGCAGGAGTTTATGCTGCCTGTGTCCGGGTCACGTCAGATCAGTGGGTACTAGAAGTTGTTTGAGAAGGATACGCTCTGGAATTGCTGAGGCCAGTATGGGAGGCCTTCGTACAGTCCCCCGGGAAGTGGCACGCCAAGCGCAAGGCATTGCGGGAGACAGTCCGAAGGCTCCTAGAGCCCAGGGCGATAGTGCCTGTACCGCCAGAACCACCGCGGCAGCGGTCGTTACTCCATCTACTTCATTGTCCTGAAAAAGGGGGGGGTGTATGTCCGATTCTGGATCTCAAGGGAGTGAATCGTTGCCTTCACGTATCTCATTTTCATATGGAGACACTGCGATCAGTCATAGTGGCAGTACTAAAGGGAGAATTTCTCACCTCGCTGGACTTATCGGAGGCTTATTTCCACATTCCGATAAGATAGGAGTATCACAAGTTCCTCAGATTTGCAGTCCCGTTCGGCCATTTTCAATTCTGTGCGTTGCCTTTCGGCTTAGCGACGGCTCTACGAACCTTCACCAAGGTCATGGTGTACTGTTGTCAGCATTTTAAACTGTACTTGCATAACACATTGTTAGTAATATAGTACTGTTGTCAGTATTCTAAACAGTACCAGCATAACACATTGTCAGTAGTATAGTACTGTTGTCAGTATTCTAAACCACACATACATTCACATTGATAGCAACCTCTTACAGTCTTCAATACCTTTAACTATAACTGCACTCACATTGATATTAACTTTAACTATCACCAGTCTAACACTTCACCCAAAATGCAACTTATTAACCCCAACAAATGTAAAATTATACTAATTAGTATCTCATTAACAGTGCTAATAACCCTTGCCCAAAGCTTACATAACAATGTTAAAAATATCCCCATCATACACAGTTTCACACGAAACAACCCCCCATCATGGCACCAACACATAGTACATCATCCCAAAATAAACAGCCATAGATTAATTCACATAAAATATTCCTCATCCCCTCAATCAACAAACACCAAGATATGCAAAAATGCAGAATCATTAACAACAATATTAATTAATGCAAGGTCAATGAAAAATAAGTTACCTATATTCACAGAAATCCTAGACAACCAAAAACCAGATATACTATGTGTAACAGAAACATGGCTGTCAGACACAGACAACGTTTACCTAAATCAACTAAACAACAATAACTATGACATCTTCTACACACATAGAACTCACAAAAAAGGTGGTGGAGTACTAATAATGTCAAAAAAAGAACTAAAAGCCAAAAAAAATAACATCAAACCTACACAACCAACATAGACACCCTCATTGTGAAAATTGGCAACATAACAATTTGTCTAATTTACAGGCCACCAGACAAACAGTCAGAGAAATTAGACTCTCTAATTGACTATTTAAGTTCCTCCACTGAGCAAAATCCAATTATAATGCTCGGAGACTTTAATATCCCCTCATTACCAGCCGCACATGCCTCCCTCTTCATAGAATCAACAATAGACATGGATTTTCACCAAATAATAAACACCAGTACGCATGAAAAAGGTAGTATCCTTGACATGGTATTCCTACCAAAAGTACTCTACCAACTCTATAACCCAACATCCCTCAACTGCACAATGACCCCATGGTCAGATCATTACCTTATCAATTTTAATATCACAATAAATAACACAACAGTTAAACGAATACCAACTAATGCACCTACCTCAAGATTTAAAAAATACAATGAAGAAGAATTCCTTGACCTAATAATCCCCAATTTATCAACCTCACCACTAAACCTAGATGCAGCAGTAATGAACTGGCACAAAACTATCACTAACGCTGCAGTTAAAAAAACAAATAACTAAGAAAAACACGCACTCTAAAGACGGTCAAACCCCCTGGTACAATAAAGATCTAAATCTAATGAAAAAGAATTTAAGAAAAGCTGAATATAAATGGAGGAAAAATTAAAAACACAATTACAAAAGAATCATACCTCACGCTACTTAACAAGTATAAAGACGCTATAAACAATGCCAAGAAAAATTACCACGCCTCCATCATAAACAACGCAATAAATAGACCTAGAGAACTTTTCTCAATAGTCCAAAAGTTGACTAATAATAATCACAATTCCAGCAATGAAATCACAGACATAACCCCACAGACACTGGCAAATTACTACATGAACAAGACAAAGTACCATCCCCTACTACCTAAACCGGTAGATAATCCTCAAATACCTAACTCAGACGAATGGTCTGTATTTCAACCCTTAACCAAGGTAGAGCTCAAATCCATCATCACAAACATAAATACTACAACCTCACTACTTGACCCGTGTCCAGTAACCTGGATAAAGAACTCTCTATCTGTACTATCTCAGTTTATCCTCCCAATAATAAACCTCTCCCTAAAAAACGGATACCTACCCTCTACACTAAAACATGCACAGATCCGCCCAATCCTAAAAAACACTACCCTCGACAAATCATCACCTAACTCTTACAGACCCATATCGAGAATTCCGTTCATGGCCAAATTAATTGAAAAAAACCGTACAAATTCAAACACAAGAGTTCATAGATAGCTCAGCCCCACTTGATGACCAGCAATACGGGTTTCGCCCTAGACACGGAGTAGAATCACTCCTAACCGTGCTAATCGACACACTTGTGAGGGGAATAGACAAACCCAAACAAGCATTCTTACTCATATTCATTGTTTCTGCAGCCTTCGACAGCGTTCACCATACAACAATGATTAATAAACTTAAACAAATAGGTATAAAATCCACTGTTCTAAAATGGTTTACTTCTTATCTAACAGACCGATCTCAAACGGTACAAATCGGAAATCTCACATCAAATACATACAAACAAGAACTAGGCCTTCCACAAGGCTCAGCACTGTCCGCGTTACTTTTTAACATATATTTAAAAACACATATGCAAAATATTTAAAAAATTCAATGTCCTCTATCACCTGTACGCGGATGACATAATGATGTATGTCCCATTCAAAATCCCAAATATCCCTATACAACTCATTAACGACTGCCTCACTGAAATCAACACCTGGCTAAATGAAAACAATCTGTACATCAATCACTCAAAAACAGAAGCCCTAATAGTAACTAAATGCACAACATTCATTCCCCCCGCTCATATTACATTGCAAAATAATATCACACTAAAATCTGAAATACGCTACCTAGGTGTTATTCTGGACAAACATCTCAGCATGGACACCCATGTAAGAAATATAGCAAAAAAAGTTTACTTTAAACTAAAAATATTAAAGCAACTCGCCCACTAATGCACCTACAGGATTTTCAACGCGTCATACAAGCAATCATAACCCCACATTTTGATTTCGCAAATCAAATCCTACTTGGCGTAACTAAGGAACCATAAAAAAACTTCAATTAGCACAAAATGCCGCAGCAAGGACCATTACGAAGGCCCCACCTTTCCAACACATAACCCCAATTTTAGAATATCTACACTGGCTCCCGATTCAAAGCCGTATTGAATACAAAACTATCTTAACTACCTACAAAGCTATAACAAAAACAGCACCCCTGTCCATAAATAACCTCATCAAAATAGAACCTACACATAATCTCCAAAGGAGAGACCAATTAAATAAATTAACACCACCAAAAGAATTCATTAGAGCCAATAAATCCACAAACAAGAAAGCCTTCTCACATGCAGCCCCCATCCTATGGAACACAATCCCAATAGAATTAAGACAACTACCTGATATAATGGAGTTCAGAAAAAAACTCAAAACACACTTATTTACAAAGCATTATGGATCTATGACCAGCTCATCTCTCACCCCCCAGCTAGATAAAGGATAATCCGACACCAGGTAATGCACTATTTCAACAAAAGAATAAAGCGCTGTAACCTAAGACGAAGTGATTAAGAAAAATGTAAAACAAAAATATGTATATAGTTAATTGTACATAGTTCACTATTGTTAATTGTTAATTGCTATTTGATAACTGTAATTACCTAAATTTAAACTTGTTATATGTAAAAACAGATCATCCTGTTTATTGTTATATGGAAACCGCACCTGATCAAATGGAAGGAGCGGTATATAAATAACCTGTAAATTAAATTAAAATGGTGGTGGTGGCGGCAGCTCTCTAGAAAGGAGGGAATCTTGGTGCATCTGTACCTAGACGACTGGTTGATTCGAGCGAAGTCCAGGTCCGAGAGCATGTCAGCCATGGCTCGAGTAGTGGCTTTTCTGGAAGAACTCGGTTGGGTGGTCAATCTGGCGAAGAAGAGTCAGTTGGTTCCCTCTCAGAACCTAGAATATCTGGGAGCTCGCTTCGACACCAATGCAGGAAAGGTGTTTCTGACGGCGGAAAGAGCGAAGGGCCTCTGGAAATTGGTAAACCGGATTCTTCAATACAAGGCGCCCTCGGCGTGGCATTATCTTCAATTGCTGGATACAATGGCCGCGGCCATAGAGGCGGTTCCGTGGCCGAGAGCTCACATGAGGCCCTTGCAGAGAGTGTTGCTTCGCCGATGGTCGCATCAACAGGACCCGCTATCCCGGAAATTGCCCTGTCCAGAAGAGGCTCGTCAGTCCCTGCTATGGTGGTTGCGCCCAGCATCCTTGGAATGCGGGAGGTCGCTGGACGCTCCGGTCTGGGTGCCCGTAATGACAGACGCCAGTCTCCTGGGCTGAGGCGCGCATTGCCAAGGCATGTTCACGCAGGGTCAGTGGATGGCCCACGAGAAAACGTGGTCAATCAACAGGCTGGAATTGAAAGCGGTGGCCCTAGCGTTGCAGGCGTTTCAGAGGCTGCTCAAAGGCAAGGCAGTCCGGGTGTTTTCCGACAAATGCCACAGTGGTATCCTATGTCAACAAGCAAGGAGGGACCAGTAGCGCAGTGCTGGAGGTAGAGGCTGGAGCCCTGTGTGATTGGGCTGAGGCGAATCCCCTGGACCTATCAGCAGCGCATGTTGCAGGAGTGGGCAATGTGCAGGTGGATTTTCTCAGTCGAGTTAGAGTAGATCTGGGGGAATGGGTTCTTCATCCCGAAGTCTTCGAAATGATAGTGCGCAGATGGGGAGCGCCGGTCATGGATCTAATGGCAACCTTTACCTCAGCGAAGGTCAACCGTGTTTTTAGCAGACGACAGGAAAGGATGTCAGAGGGTTTGGATGCGCTCGTTCAGGAGTGGCCGGTAGGGCAGCTTCTGTATGTCTTTCCGCCGTGGATCCTGATTGGAAGAGTACTGCAGTGGATCGAGCTGTTCAAAGGTCAAGTAATTCTGATCGCCCCGGACTGGCCTCGCAGACCTTGGTATGGGGATCTGGTGAGGTTGGTGGTGGCAACGCCATGGCAGCTACCACCTCATCCGGACCTTCTGGCACAGGGGCCCCTGCTCATGCCTCACGTGGATCGATTCTCGCTTACGGCCTGGCTCTTGAAAGGGTGCGGTTGAAGGCGAGGGGTTATTCGATGGCGGTTATATCTACCCTATTGAAGGCCAGAAAACGGTCCACCTCGTTGGCATATGTGTCCATATCTGGAGAATTTTCGAATCTTGGTGCGTGGCTAGGAAGTGCGAGGCGTTGAAATCTTCCATTTCACAAATCTTAGATTTCCTGCAGGATGGCTTTGCCATAGGGCTAGCAGCAGCGTCGTTGCGGGTACAGGTGGCGGCTCTGTCGTGCTACAGAGGTAAGATAGGAGGTCAGACACTCGGATGTCATTTAGATGTTAAACGTTTCTTGCGGGCGGGGTCGTTGCTGCGCCCCCCCGTCTAGACAGATCGTCCCGAAGTGGCATTTGCCGTCCGTGTTAGATGCGCTAGAGCGCAAACCTTTTGAACCACTGTCCAGAGCGTCGCTCAAGAAGGATCTCACCTTAAAGGTGGTGTTTCTAGTGGCCATTTGTTTGGCTAGGAGAGTCTCGGAATTGCAGGCGCTCTCCTGCAGAGAGCCCTATTTGTCTGCCTTTTCCTCGAAGGTGGTGTTGAGGACGGTGCCGGCCTTCCTCCTTAAGGTGGTTTCGACTTTTCATGTGAATCAGGAAATTTCCTTGCCGGCGTTTTCGCAGGATGTGGGCACATCGGGGGCACGTAAGTTGCACCTATTTGGATGTCCGTAGGTCTCTTAACTGCCCATGCGCCGAAGATACTTTTTTTTTCGTAGGTCGGACAGGCTTTTTGTCCTTTTCGCGGGTACCAGGAAAGGTGAAGCGGCGTCTAAAGCATCCATCGCAAGGTGGATTAAAGAGTCTATTGCGTCGGCTTACTTGTTGAGAGGTCAGTCGGTACCGGAAGGGCTTCGGGCGCATTCCACTTGAGCGCAGGCCGCGTCCTGGGCAGAGGTGCGTCTGATACCTCAGGTGGAGATTTGCAAAGCAGTGACTTGGTCGTCGCTGAACTCTTTTGCGACGCATTACCGCCTGGATGTGCAAAGGGCGGAGGAGACCACTTTTGGCTCGGCAGTTCTTCAGGCGGGTCTCCCAGGGCCCTCCCAGATTTGATTTGTTTACTGCTCTGGTACTTACCCAGAGGTCCGAGACTAGACTGGTTACACGATCAGGAAGGTGAAATTAGACTTACCTGCTAATTGTGTTTCCTGGAGTGTAGCCAGTCTAGTCCCATGTCCCTCCCCAGGGTTTGTAGTTTTTCAGAAGCTGGAAGTGCTCAGATCGTTTACAGGTAAGAGTGTCTATTGTTACATTTGTAGGAGTAGCAAGTCCACTTAAAAAAAAAAAAAAAAAACACATTTTTTCTCTGGCGGGTTTTCCTATCCGTTGGCGGAGGGAGGAGCCTGCGTGAGTTAGTCAGTCTGTAGCAAGAATTTTCAAGTTTGGTTTAAGGGTTGCGTAGTACTTCCATTAGTACGTGTGTGGCTTCTTTAGTTGAATTCTTACTTGTGTCTCCGGTGAGTCTGCTTTGTCAATAGGTTACTGATGGCAGGAGGCGGATTCCGAGTGGATATACCGGTGACGACATAAGGGAGGAGTTTCTCAGTCTCCAAAGCTGCTGGATGAGATAGGGAACCCAGAGGTCCGGGACTAGACTGGCTACACTCCAGGAAACACAATTAGCAGGTAAGTCTAATTTCACCATTTCTTTGAATAGTCATTACTATGATTATTACGATTATCTTCCTTAAAACTAACTTGACGCTGACCATTAAAAGGAGCCTGAGGTTTTAACCATAAATATACATTGGCATTCTTATAATCTAATTCATCACGTTTGTCAAGTTTCCCTCTTTTTTTATATCTCTATGATATTCATCTAATTTCTTATTATCAATAAATCTCTCAAAATGTCTGTCTTCAGACTTAAGGGAGTCCATTTTTCTCTCAGCCTCTACTTTGATCTTTTCAGCCTTCTTTTTTTGCAGTCTCAGCCAATAGGACTATGAGATCAAGGGAACATTTGTTTAAGATGGCACACCATCTATCCATAAAAGGTTTATCGTCTCGAAACATATTTAGGTTCTCTTGTCATCCTTAGTCCTCTTGGAATACGTTTAACCCTGCAGTATTGCAACATACTTGCATAGTGTACCTCATATCTAATGACTGCTTTCTTGGTACGAATCAAATCTATCCAGCGATCAGCAAAGCTGGCATCTTCAGGCTCATCCTCAACTAAGGGTGGTTCTTTCAAAAGATGATTCAAATGGTCTTCTGAGTAGCTGTTGTCCCATTGTGTGTAGGCCATGGTATTCTTCAGAGAAGAAACCACACAGCAGGAGGAGGAGGTATCCGCAAAACGTACTCCTGGCACCTCCAAGGATTTTTTATTCGAAGACCTCTGGGAAGAGGAATCTGCACAGCGCAAGTCCAAGAAACCACCTCCTCATCGACTGGAATTCAGAGGGAGAGGAAGGGGCAGAGGCAATGTTTATCAGTCCTTCCAAAATCGTTCTCACGATCCCTATTAATTCAGGATGAATTAACATGTGCACAGAGTTCTTTGCAAGTTGATCTACTTGTTTTGAACCTCTCCTCTGTTTCTTTAACCAAATCATATGTACATACAAAAAGGAGATGGTAAATATACAAAACAGACACATAAATATACAAAACAGACACACACAGAATAGAAAAAATTCTGAGCCATACTCTGCATGGCTTTTCCCCACTTGTATAAAACTTACACACCTTAAAATATGTTGACTTTTTATGTTGAAATATATGGAATATGGGCAGGGTTCCTTGGCTAGTTGACATGTGTAGATGGTTTTTTTCCCCTTGCTAATTTATTGAGTTGAAGTCGAACCCTGCTTGGACAGAATGCTGGTTTGTACATATGGCATAGCTCAGGGTTTAGAGTAGTAGACTGAAAACTAGGAAAGATAGGGTTCAACTCCCATATTTCCTAGTGACCTTGTGTACGTCAGTTCACCCTTAATTGCCTGAGGTATAAACTTAGATTGTAAGCCCTCTGGGTCAGGACAGTACATACTGTACTTGTATGTAGCACCTCTTTTGAGCTCAGATTTGGAAAGATAAGTGATCAAACTCCAAAGTGTGCCCACTGTTTGCCTCTTTAGAGTTGCATGGTGGTATCTCAATGCTTGCTCAGTTTTTAATGGTTTGATGGGTTGTTGGATTTGTGTGCAATGATCAAGTAAGAAACCATTTTGTTAACAAGTTGAAACCAAATGCATCTGATGCAGGGTAATAGATTCTGTACTCAATGGCGGGGATGGTGGTGGCGCCAAATTTCTGTGCCAGATGTGGTCTATAATAGTGAATATGAATATGTAAATTGGACTACATAAAATCCTTTGTCATATAGTTGGTCTCTTTCTTTCAGCGTCTTAAACAGGTTTTGGAAGAATCACAGCAACTGACAGAATTCTTGAACAGGTGGGCCCTGGGGCAGGTAATGGAACATGCTCAGCTTGTTGCTTGGCAGTATTACTATCTCTTTATATAGAGGTTAGCAGTGTGCTGCTTCTGAAGGCCTTCAGATCAATGGCTGCGGGATGCACCACTGAGGAGACAGATGAAGGATATGGTCCCATAGGTTTACAACTTCAACATTTATTTTTTAGTGTCTAAGTTTAAAACAAAATATATTGCATATTTACTAAACTTGCCCTATTAGCTGAATTCCTCGAGATATTTGCCTGTTTCTTTACTTTGTTGCTTTTTTTTTTTTTTGGTCTTTCCGTAGACTTCCTTTTATTGTAATGATCTATTGTGGCTCTTGTTTTCTGAAGTTTGGAAAGTTTTTGCAGTTATGTGAAGATTTGCCAAAAATGAACATGTGGTAACTACAGAACCTCCATGTTAACTATTGGAGGTGTTCCCAGCATCTTCAGGAGAGCTGCTGTGCAGTAAATCTGAAGAAAAAATCAGTACTGTGCCTTAGCTACATCTGTTGAGTTGGCATTAACATGGCAGATAATGCAGAGCAGCTAGCATTTAACATGTTGTAATAACCTACATGGCATACTCTACACAGATTCCGCAGCCCAAAATGCTAATCTGCACATTTAGCTGTTTTATGTGGGAATTATGCACGAACAGCTTGATATGTAGTAATGCCCTTGTTAAACAGCTAATGCAGCTTACTAAATTGGCAGTTTTATGTTTTGGTTTTCTGTGGTTTATTTATGAATATCTGAGCTCTCTCCTAAGTTTGTGCTGTGTGCATATATTTATATGCAGTAGTATGTCTGCATTACATTCTGAGGCGGGTCGTCATCTTGTGTAAATTAGGATGCAGCCCCTGATTTACTTAGATTTCTTATTTTATTTATTTGCTTTAAACCATTTCTGTTCTGCACTATCTGCAATCCTAGGTGAAGAAAAACTTTACATGCACAAATTAGCCTGCAAACATGCACAAAAACCAAATACAAGGGGGGGAGGTGTGAAACTACAGTGAACTGAATAAAATAAATCTAAAATACTCTCAACTCTTCTTAAAACAGCAACACATTCTTTACCCATTGAAAACCATCACAAAGTAGGCATTCAGCCTTATCCAAAATCACATGTAACTCAGCAGGTAAAGAATTCCACAACTGAGGAGCAGCAACAGAGAATGCATAATAGCAAGTTTCACTCAAAAAAAGCAGTATACAAGGAAGGAACTACTAATAATGACCGGCTGACTGCAAACTTCAACCAGAACCTAACCGCCTAACCTGCAAAGAAAGAGAACAAGGGGCTGTCCCCATCAAAGCATAAAACACAAACGGCAACACTTTAAACCATGCCCTCCATATTACCGGAAGCCAGTGCAAAGAAGCAACCTTAATAAAAGAATCAGTCTGAGGTCATTAACTCAACCCCCGAGTATCAACAGCACTCCCAAATCATGAATGTGTTTAAACAGGAGATGCTTTCAAAAACTCAAATGTAATCCTTGTAGAAATTAGAATGAATTGGAATAATAAGAAACATCATTCCAAGAAAGCATATAGAAGGCTAGGAATTATAAGGAAAGGAACAAATAAAACAGAATGTCATCATGCCTCAATGTTGCTCCATGGTGCAATCACACCTTGAGTATTGTGTGCAGTTCTGGTCGCCGCATCTCAAGAGTTGCTTATTCAACTGACCAGTTAATCTTCCTACATTTTTATATACAGCTCCTGCTTTTCCAGTAGTAGTTCAGGGCAAGTTACACAAGTACAGTAGGTTATCTCCTTAATCACTTGTGGCTTACAATCTAAATTTGTATCCAAGGCAATGGAGGCTTACTGTAAGTGCTGTTCAAAGTTAGGTGGCGCTTGCATGGACCGACGGATTTATTTTATTTTTTAAATTCATGGATTAATCCAGAAGCATTTTCATTTTTTTTATTCATTCTATATACACTCAATCTTAGATGTTTCAGTCCGCAACACAAATTATCTCCTATTCTAGAATAGCTACATTGTTAGAATTATTTTAAACATATGTTGTGCAGTTTAGCATTAGAAAAGGGAACAAATTTGCTTTGTGCTTCCTTGAAGCAGATTGCCTAGTTAGGAATAACGAGAAAAGGCCTTATTTTCTGTAAGGGATCCATCTTTATGGAACTCTATTCCATTCACAAAGTTATAGAAAATGCAAATTAATGGGTTATACTCTTTCATGAGCAGATAGAGACAAAAATATATGGTTGTGATTGCACTATACAGCCACACGCTCCTCATGAATGGTAGATAGTAAGATCACGCTCTGGTGGTCAGAAAGTTGGTATTGGGATTCCTGGGCCTAGCTGGAGAACTGTAAACCCAGTTGAGCCTAACAATGAGGAAAGGGGCTTTGAAGCTATTTGGCCGCAACCTGGGGAATACCTGGAGGAGTCCAGATCCTTTCCCCCCGTTGCTTGCTGTCTTTCTCAGGTTCATGATTTGTGTTTTCTGCTAAAGCTTTATCTTTATCTTTATCTTTAATTACATTTAATATACCGCCCTTGTCGAAACGTAAGGGCGGTTTACAATAAAATAATATAAATAAAAGCATTAAAACAGAAAAGAAATCCATTAAAATAGAGAAAAGATGGACCAAAGAGGTCACAAAACACATCAAACAAAAGACAGACCAAACAAACCAATGAGACATAATCAGATAAAGACAAAAGAACAAAACTATTGGGCGGGAAGGTCATAAGCCTGTTGAAACAGGTAGGTTTTGAGCTGCTTCCCTCTTCTCACCCCTCCCCCAAAGCAGTTGAAGAAAAAAAAAAAAACCTGAACCACCTGAATGCAAGCAGGTGATGGGGAATTTGAGGGTAAGAGCATTGGGGGGAGGGGGGGGGGCTAGCTTTTCACTTGCTATCAGGCAGCAGCGCAAACAGGAAGGAGTTTCCATGCGCTCAAGCACCCAGATAAGGAGAGAGGGAGTTGCGAGTGCTGGACGCTGTGTGGCTTATGTGAACTGAGGCAAGAGCCTCTGTACCAGCCAGTGTCTAGCAGCAAGTACAGGAGTTTGAGGCACTTGGGGGGGGCAGCGGTGTCAGTAGCGACAGCAGTCCATGTGAGCAGAGTGCACTGCTCATGTTGCAAGAACTGCCATGGAGTGCAGATTTGGTTGGAGGAGGGGGGGGGGTGTCCTGCTGCGAGGGGCAGTGAGCTGCTCAGATTGTGCAGTGGCATTGGGAGCATGGCTGGACCTGGGTTACAGGAGGCCTTCAGATCCACAGCTGTTTTAGGTCAGCAGGAGTTTGAGACTGAGCTGAAGAAACGTGAGAACAGCTGCCATTTTGGAGGCGGCCAGTTCAGAATTTGTACCCCATGGATCCCCCAGAGGGGGTGGATGAGTGTGATGTGGCTTCCCAACCAGCTCTAGCAGGACTGAGAACCAGTCAGGACCAGTGTGAGCTCTAGTTTTTCCTGGAGTTCTTTCCTTCTGCAGTATGTTTACCTACTGCACTAGTCACAAGGAACTGCTGTAGCTCCAGAATATGGTAGCTCAACTACTACTACTATTTAGCACTTATATAGTGCCGAGCATGCAGCACTGTACAGCTTTGACATGCATATAAAAGATATACATATAAAGACAGTCCCTGCTTGTAAGCTCGGATGAGCACGACTGACAATCTAATACTCATCTGAGTTTACAATCTAAGACAACAATACAAAGCGATAGCCCATATTATGCTTTGCACCGAATTGACTATGTAATTTGGTCATGGGAGATTGATGGGAATCAGGTTAGAATAAGGGTGGAAGTCAGGATCTGAAGGCAAACAGTGAAGAGGTGGGTTTTCAACTTGGATTTGAAGAGGGCCGGTGAGGGTGCTTGGCATATAGACAAAGGTAGGTTGTTCCAGGCGTAGGGTGCAGCAAGGTGAAAGGAGCAAAGGAATGAGTTAGCTGTGCGAGTGAAAGGTCTAAATAGAAGTAATTTGTTAGTGGAGCGAAGTTCCCGAGAGGGGATGTAGGGAGAGAGAAGGGATAAGAGGTATTGAGGGGCCGCAGAGTGGATGCATTTATAGGTCAGTATGAGAAGTTTGAACTGGATGTGGAATTGGATGGGGAGCCATTGAAGTGACTTGAGAAGAGGAGTAATGTGGCATGGCGAGACTGGCGGAATATTAGTCGAGCAGCATAATTTTGTATAAATTGAAGGGGAAAGAGATGATTTGCGGGGAGACCGGCAGGAGCAGGTTGCAGTAATCAAGGTGAGAGGAAATTAAGGAGTGGATAAGCATTTTGGTAGTGTTCAGAAAGGAAGGGGTGGAGTTTGCTAATGTTGAAGAGGAAGAAGCGGCAGGTCTTAGCTACGAGCTGGATGTGTGTGGAGGAGAGAGAGGTATCAGAACCCCCAGATTGCGGGCTGAGGGAACAGGAAGGATCATAGATCCATCCACTGAGACTGAGAAAGGGGAAAGAGGAGGGGAGGAGTTGGGGGGGGGGGAAGACGAGGAGTTCGGTCTTGGCTATGTTCAGTTTCAAGCGTTGATGGGACATCTAGGCAGCGATGTCGGAAAGGCAGGCTGAGATCTTGTTCTGGATTGCTGGAGAGATTAGGTGTAGAGAGGTAGATTTGGGGGGAGTCTGCGTAGAGATGGTACTGGAAGCCATGGGAGGAGATAAGTATAAAGGGAGAAATGGAGGGGGCCCAAGACGGATCTCTGTGGAACACCAACATGGAGCGGGGTGGGGGAGGAGGCGCCCCCAGAGCATACACTAAAGGAGCGATGGGAGAGGTAGGAGGAGAACCAGGATAGCACAGAGTCCTTGAAGCCAAGCGAGGAGAGGGTGTTAAGGAGAAGATTGTGGTCAACAGTGTCAAAGGCTGCGGAGAGGTTGGAGGATGAGGACAAAGTAGAGGCCCTTAGATTTAGCCAGGAGCAAGTCATTGGAGACTTTTGTAAGGGCTGTTTCAGTGGAGTGTAGGGGCCAGAAGCCTGATTGTAATGGGTCTAAGAGTTCATGGGAGGTGAGGAAGTCGAGGCAGCGGCGGTGTGGACTGCTCGTTCTAGTAGTTTAGAAATGAAGGAAAGGAGGGAGATGGGTCGATAGTTAGAAGGGCAGGTGGGATCGAGTGAGGGGTTTCTTGAGGAGAGGTGTGACAATAGCATGTTTGAAGTTGACCCGGACAGTTGCAGTGGAGAGTGAAAGGTTGAGAATATGAGAGATGGATGGAACGATGAGATGTAGGAGATGAGTGGGGATAGGGTCAGAGGAACAGGTGATGGGTTTGGAGGAGGAGGAGGAGTGTGGTTTCCTCTTCGGAGATCATAGGGAAGGAAGAGAGGTTCTCCAGGACCAAGCAGGAAGTCAGTCCTCACTTATGGGTGACATCGGTGCCGATGGAGCCCCCGTGCAGAGCATTTCCCCAGCTTTCTATGAAAGCCTTTGGGAATACTACACGCATGCGCGGTCCCCTTCCCGCCTAAAGGTGCCATCTTGCTCAGTCTCTCTTTTTCCGTGGAGCCCTTTGGATGTTCGTCCTAGTCACCCGGGAAAAGTTGATTTTTTTTTCTTGAAGATTTCTTGGCTTTTTCTTTGAGTTTGACGCCGGTTCCCCTTCCCGCCGGGTTCGGTACACCAGTATTGAGCCTGTTCTCTATTTTTTTGTTTTTGCCTTTAGTGGCTGGCGTTCGCGCCCTTTTTTCTGTTTTTCCCTGGAAGGCCAGTCTTTTGACCTCGCGGGGGCCCTTTTTTCCCCGATGGCTTCCAGTGGTTTCAAGAAATGTGATCGGTGCAAGAAACTACTGTCTCTCACCGACAACCACGACTGCTGCCTTCGGTGTCTCGGCCCAGATCATGACCCCATGATCTGTGGCCTGTGTGGTAAAATGCCCACCAAGGCACTTTGAAGCCGTCAGCACCAGAAGGAAAGGATTTTTTCGGACTCTGCCTCCGGCCAGGCCTGGACCTCATCTGAGGCCTCGACGTCTCGGGAGTCTGATCCCGAGCATCGCCGGGGTTCCTCAGACAGGGGGTCCCCCGACCGGGAACGCAAGAGGAAGAAATGTCTCGCGAGGGCGGCGTTGGAAGAGGTCCCTGGTTCCTTGAGGGCCAGATCTAAGACCCCCGACCGCCGTCCCGGGCCTTTGGAGCAGGAGAAGCTGTCCAAAGTACTTCGTGTAGAGCCGGAGACCGTCAGACACGTAAGTCCTGTAGTCCTCGTGGACTCTCCTCCGAGGGAGCCGACGTCAGGCCCAGCGCTGCCGGGGCCCTAGTCGGTAGCTGCTGAGTCTCCTGAGCTTGGACTCAGGCTGACAGCCTTGGAATGCAGATTGTCTGCCTTCATGGAGCAGCAGCGGGTACTGATGGCCAGCCTCGCTGGTGCATCTGCCCCGACCACCGGGACCTCGACGTCGAAGTCGACCCCGGAGACCGAGCCGATACTCGAGGCCATGAAGGCTCGAGGTCGTCCTCCGTCAAGGTCTCCCTCAACCTCCCGCTCGGAACCGAGGGCGTCGATGCTGGTGCCTTCGTCGTCGGGGTGGGTGCCACCTCGACCCACGCGGTCGGAGCCCCTTGACTCTTCCGATGAGTCAGCCTGGGAGATGGAGGATGAGGAGTCTCCTGATACCTTCTGGACTCGGTGCGTCCCGTCAGACTCACCGCAGTCCGAGCCCCGGAGTAGGTCCCCTCCGGAGGACACCTGGTTCTCGGAGTTCGTGCGGGACATGGCCAACGCCTTGGCAATTCCCGCCGACCCTGAGGAGGAGCCTTGAGCCGAGGAGCTCAAGGCCCTCCAGTATGACTCTCCTCCAAAGGAGGCCTTTACTGTGCTGGTTCCTCCGATGCTGGAGCAGCTCCTCTTCCGGATGTGGGAGGCACCGGCCTCGGCGCCGGTCTTGAGCAAGCGGGTCGATTCCATTTATCGACTCCGTAAGAGCCCTGGCTTCCAAAAGGCACAGCTGCCGCACCATTCCATGGTGGTGGAATCGGCCATGCATCGACTGAAGAGCCAGAAGATGCACTCTGCGGTGCCCCCCGGTAGGGAGGCCCGCAACCTGGATGCTTTCGGCAGAAAGTGCTTCCAGGGCTCGATGCTTGCTTGCTGTGTCCAGTCATACCCAGCTATACATGGGCATGTTTCTCTGAGACCTGACAAAGGAGCTTGCCGGGTTCTCTGCTGGTCTCTCCGGGGAACCTTTGCAGAGGTTCAAGTCTTTGTCTTCAGGTATCCGGGACTGTTCCAAATTCATGTCCTGAGTGGTCTACGATGGCTTTGAGGCTTCGGCTCGTGTGGCAGCCACCGGCATCGTGGCCCGACGCCAGGCATGGCTGCAGTCATCGAACCTCGAGCCTTGGGTTCAGGACAAGTTGGTCGATGTCCCTTGCCGAGGTGAGAACCTTTTTGGCAAACCCATGGCCGAGAAGGCTGCTGAGCTCAAGACCGAGCACCTGACCAGGACTAGGCTGTCCAGAAAGACTTCTGCCTCTTCTCACAAAAAGAAGGGCTCGGGTAAAAAGTCCTTCTACCCGAGAAAGGTGTCTGCCTACAAACCTTTCCCTCAATACCAGGCCTCCCCAGCTCCCCCTCAAGGGCAGCAGGCCAAGGGGCAGGGACATGGGCCCCGTAGGCAGAAGACCCCCTAGCCTCCGGCTCCTGCTCCTACCCAGCAGGGAGGCGTTTTTTGACTCCCAAGGCATAGCCTCTCCGTCCCTGCTGTCCCATCCCTGCACAGGAAGTCGCTTGGCCCTGTTTGCCCACCGGTGGCCACCCATTACAGGGGATGCTTGGGTCTTAAGCATCATTCACCAAGGCTATATGCCTCATTTCCAACAGCTACCTCCTGTCTATTTTCCGGGAGAACCTCTGAGGCCTCTCCTGCACACCACCCTCCTCCTCCAAGAACTTCAGGGTCTGCTTCTGGACAAGGTGCTGGAGCCGGTACCTCCTCGCTTACAAGGGCACGGGTTCTACTCCAGGTATTTTCTGGTGCCAAAGAGAACAGGAGGCCTAAGGCCTATCCTAGACCTCAGAAACCTCAACAAATTCTTGGAGAAAGAAGTTCAAGATGCTTACTCTTGGAACACTTCTGCCCTACCTCCAGCAGGGAGATTGGCTATGCTCCTTAGATCTAAAGGATGCGTACACTCACATCCTCATTCATCCAGACCACAGAAAGTACCTCAGGTTCGTGGTGGGAGGAAATCATTACCAGTACATGGTGCTGCCTTTTGGCCTAACCTCCGCCCCACGGGTCTTTACAAAGTGCCTAGCTGTGGTGGTGGCCTACTTGAGGACTCAAAGGATATTTGTCTTACCCTATCTGGACGACTGGCTCATCCGGGGTCAGACCTACCAGGAGGCCAGGCAGGCCACCTTCAGGACTGTCACACTCCAAGACCTAGGCTTTATCATAAACTTCACAAAGTCCACTTTGCTCCCCTCCCAGAACCTTGAGTTCATAGGAGCACGGCTGGACTCTCTGCAAGCAAGGGATTACTTGCCAGAGGACAGAGCTCAAAGGCTCATGGAGTTGGCATCCCGGTTTCTCAGTCTGCCGAGGGTTCCTGCCAGGCTCTGTCTGCAGCTCCTGGGACACATGGCATCGACTGTGCATGTGACCCCCAATGCCCGCCTCCACATGAGGCCTGCACAGTGGTGCCTCAGAACTCAGTGGAAGCAGGCACAGGGTGCCTTGCGGACAAAGGGTATCCAAACCTTTCCTGGATTCTCTTCAGTGGTGGCTACACCCCCCCCCAACTTGTTGCAGGGGGTGCCTTTTCAGGTAGCTGCCCCCACAGTGGTGTTGACAACCGATGCCTCCTTGCAGGGCTGGGGTGCACACTGTCAAAGGAGCTGCATCCAAAGCCTCCGGTCCCCATGGGAAGCCCTGCAACAGATCAACCTACTGGAACTGTGGGCTATTCGCTTAGCCCTCAAGGCTTTTTCTCACTCCTTGGCCCAGCAGTCTGTTCTAGTTCAGACGGACAACCAAGTGGCCATGTTCTATGTGAACAAAACAGGGCGGCACTGGGTCCAGGTCTCTATGCCTGGAAGCACAGGCCCTTTGCTCTTTTGCCCTCAGGCACCAGATGTTGCTGAGGGCTGTGTATCTTCCTGGCCAGGAGAACTTTCTGGCAGACCGCTTAAGCAGAATTCTGCAGCCCCAGGAGTGGAAACTGCATCCTTTGGTGGTTCAACAAATTTTCCTGAAATGGGGACTTCCATCCATGGATCTCTTTGCCAGTCCCCTGAATCACCAACTGCCCAGGTTTTGTTCCAGGCAACCGCATCCCCTAAGGGTGGTGGCGGATGCCTTCCTGATTTCTTGGTCCCAGGGCCTGCTGTATGCATTTCCTCCACGCCTCTGGTGGCCCGAACCTTGTTCAAGATTCTCAGGGACAAGGCCTCAGTACTTCTGGTTGCACCCAGGTGGCCGAGGCAGCCCTGGTTCCCCCTGCTACTTCAACTGGCAGTGGAGGCACCATGCCTCTGGGATTTCAACCCGACTTTCTCTCTCAGGATCAGGGTTCCCTTCTGCATCCCAATCTCAAATCTCTCCATCTGATGGCATGGAGGCTGCAAGGGTAGTCTTGGCTCCCTGGGGCCTACCTCAGGAAGTGGAAGAGGTGGTCTTGGCTTCTAGGAAGCAATCCACCAGGAAAACATATGCCCTAAAGTGGTGGAGGTTCTCCTTGTGTCATTTAACGCAAGGAAGATCCTTTCACCTGCACTGTGCCAGTAGTGCTCCAGTACCTACTGCACTTGTCCAATCAGGGCCTTAAGTCCAATTCTGTTCGGGTCCACCTCTCTGCTCTGGCAGCTCATCACTCTCTGGTGGAGGGATACTCTTTGTCAGTTCACTCCTTGGTGTCCAGATTTCTCAGAGGCTTACTACTGCTCAAGCCTCCTCTCTGTCCACCGGCCCCTGAGTGTGAGTTGAATGTGGTCTTGCAGCAACTTACTCACCCACCTTTTGAACCAATGGCTACATGTCCTTTACACTTCCTATCCTGAAAGACTCTATTCCTAGTGGCCTTGACCTTGGCCAGGCGAGTGAGTGAACTTCAAGCCCTAGTCTGTGACAGGCCATACACTCGCTTCTATAGGAACAGGGTAGTCCTTAGGACTCATCCTAATTCCTCCCCAAGGTTGTCTCCTCTTTCCATCTCAACCAGGAGGTGGTTCTTCCAGCATTCTTCCCTAGGCCCCATGCCAGCCAGGCTGAGACAGTCCTGCATACCCTGGACTGTAGGAGGGCCTTATCCTTCTACCTTGAGCGTACGCAGGGGCATAGAAGGGCTACTCAGCTCTTCGTATCTTTTGACCCCAATAACTTGGGGGTACCTATGTCCAAGTGTACCTTGTCCATCTGGGTGGCTGACTGTATCACCTGGGCTTACAGGGCAGCTGACCTTCCTTTGCAGGGTCGGGTCATGGCCCACCGTGTCAGGGCAGTGGCTGCCTCAGTAGCTCATCTCCGCTCTGTACCGTTGGCAGACATCTGCAACTTGGTCCTCAAGCCAGACATTTGCGGCCCATTACTGCCTGGAGAGTGAGTCCCGCAGGGACAGTGCTTTCGGTCAGGCAGTGCTCCGGAATGTCTTTGAGGTTTAGGCAACTCCTATCCTCCAGCCCTCTGGTTGGGCCACCAGTGGAGTCTCCAGGAGCAGCAGGAATCGGTCCTCACAACCCTCCCTCCTCCCCTGGGAGTTGCAGTTGTACATAGTTAGTTTTTTCATTTTTGTGTGCTGTTTTTTAGCTATGTCATTTGACTGAGCAAGATGGCACCTTTAGGCGGGAAGGGGACCGTGCATGCTTGTAGTATTCCCAAAGGCTTTCATAGAAAGCTGGGGAAATGCTCCGCACGGGGGCTCCATTGGCACCGATTTCACCCATAAGTGAGGACTGATTCCTGCTGCTCCTGGAGAACACCTGTTACAGGTGAGTAACTACTCTGTAGCAGAGGAAGTATGGATGGGGGAGGAGAATTGGGGAGGGGGGGAGGTAGATGAGGGAGTGGGGAATTGGAGGGTGATCTTGTGGATTTTGTCGTGGAAGTAGTCAGCTAGGGTTTGGGCAGAAAGGGAGGAAGGGACCGGGGGTGGGGGCACCTTGAGGAGAGAATGGAGGGTATTAAAGAGGCGTACCTACCTACCCGTAGTCTTCGATCGGTTCATATTAATCGCTTACACCTTCCCTCTCCCTCCCAGGCTCATCTTCAATCAACTCTGCAAGCAGCATTTTTTTACCTATGAAACTTCCTTCCCACTGTCCTTCGACTAGAAGAGTCTCCTGCTAAATTCCGCTCTCTCCTCAAAACCCATCTTTTCTCCTCTGCCTTCAACCTTCCCCCGTGATCCCTGACTTCTCTGTATCTACTATTGTTGACAATCTGTCCTCACCCTCTTTCTCTTCTCTCTTTCCCTTTTCTTAAGTTATTGTAATTTTCCTTTTCCTTTCCTAATTATAATTTTAAATTTTTATTGTAAACCACCCCGATGTAATGGGGGGCGGTATATCAAGTGTTTTTAAACAATAAACAATAGAGGTGAGGGAGTTAGTCAGATGGATGTAGTATTCTTGTTTGGCAAGTGCTATAGCTGACTGGAAGGAGCCAAGCATGAATTTGAAGTGAATAAGGTCTTCTGGGGAGCGGGATTTGGCCCAGGCGCATTCAGCAGAACGGGCACATGTGCATAAATAGCGGGTTGTGGGTGAAAGTCAGGGCCGGGGGGTAGAGCATCTGACAGGACGAGGGGTGGGTGGGGCAAGAGTATCAAGAGCAGAGGATAGTGCAGCATTATAAGAGGATAATGCTTTATCGACAAACTTGGAGGACACAATAGAGGAGAGAGATGGAGAAATGGTAGAGGAGAGAGTCAAGGGATCAATATTATGAAGATTTCTAAATAGGTTGGAGGAGACAGGACGAGGTTGACAGTGGAAGCTGAAGATTAAAGGTTAAGAGGTGATGATCAGATGAAGGAAGGATTGAGTTGTGGAAGTTTGAGGGAGAGGAGTTGAAGAGTAGTACCAGGTCCAGGCAGTGGCCATTCATGTGGGTGGGGGCAGTGGAGCAGGGCTGTAGGTCAAACGAGGAGGTGAGGGCAAGGAACTTTAAAGTATGGGGATCAGAGGGGTTATCAATATGAATATTAAAGTTGCCTAGAATAAGAGTGGGGGGAGAGGGATTGAGGAAGGCGGAGAGCCAGGAGTGGAAGTCGGTAAGGAAGGTCGATTTGGATTTGTCGGGTGGACGGTAAATAACAGCTATCCGAGGGGAAGTGGTGAGAAGAGGCGAATGGAGTGGACTTTGAAAGAGAGGGGGAGGAGTGTGACTGAGGCAGGGGGAGAGGTTGGAATTGGCAAGAGGGAGACTGTAGAAGCCCAACACCTCCACCGCGACCAGTGGTTCGAGGTGTATGGGAGAACTGGTAGCCCCCCGTGGCAGAGAGCAGCAATGGATGTGGTATCGTCTGGGAGGAGCCAGGCCTCAGGGCAAACAGGTGTAGCGCTTTAGAGATGAAGAGATCATGCGTAAGAACAGGTTTCTTAGAGACTGAGCATGCGTTCCATAGGGCACATGAGAACAGGAGATTGGAGGGAGAAAAGAGAGGGATATGGATAAGGTTAGACAAGTTATGGGAGGATTTCTTTCCAAAGTAAGACAGCGGTCTAGTGGGGCCGTTATGTGGGGAGCTTTTTCCAGAATGATACTGAGATCTAGAGGGGCCAGGGTATGGGTGGATGTGTGTGTCAGGTAGGATTCATGAGGATCTATTTTTAGAGTGAGACAGAGACAGAGCTCTGGAGGTGGTAGGGTTTGGGTTAACATCTATGGATGATTGGTGTGAGTGAGGGAGGGTAGATGGGGAAAGGAGTGGGATATGGATGAGATTAGATAGGGTACATGAGGAACTCTTCTTAGGGTGAGAGAGAAATCGAGGGGAGCCGGGGTTAGGGTTGATATTACCTGATGAGAGGAGGAGAAGTAGGGTGCGGGGTAAAGCAGAGGCAGTACAGCAGAAGCGAGGGTGATGTTGCCTTAAAGAGAGAGGGGTTGGTTGAATGAGGGGGGGGGGGTGTGATGAAGCTCAAGGGCAGACGCAAGGTTAGAGGACAGGATGGAGGGGGAAGTGAGGAAGGAGGAGGGAGAGTAGGGGGGAGAGGAGTGAGGGTGTTGGTAGGAGGGGAGGCAGTTGGAGTATGAGGAAGAGGAGGACAATGTAGTATGGGGCCATAGTAGAGTAGTAGTGGGGGCAATGAGCGTGTTTTATCTTCAACGCAGTGGGTGGCTAAGGATTCTAGACAGCAGTGGACAACAGGGGAAATAGGGCCTGACAAGCGACCTAGATTGGCCTCAAATGGGACTAGAAAACAGCCTGTGGCTGAGCCTGAAAGGTGCTTTGCAACCAGCAAGACAGTCCAGGGGAAGTCCTCCAGAGAGCTGCTGGAGGTGGGAAAGTTTCCAGTAGCACAAGACTATTTCCTCAGTGATGTAACTGGTTCGCTTGACAAGCTGAGGACCCAGGACAGGAAGAGTCTGCATCTGGAAGATTTCCATGGGTCTGCAAGATTGATTACCAGTCCATTTAGGCCCTGTTTGCAGCAGAGTGGGTCACTCCAGAGTTTCGAGGCTTAAAGTTGGTTGGGTGATGAGTAAGTTGTATGTCTTGTAAACTAGGATAGATTGAGGAAGCTTTTCCAAACTTTAGGTACTTTCCCTGACTGAAGCAAGAGTTGATTAGATCTAAAAGGATTGTTCTGAATTGAGGAAGAGATTCTTTTTAATATTTGTGAAGGAATTGTCTCTATTGATATGGGTCATTCACTGAGGAAATTTTATCTAGGTCCAGTCTTGCATGGTATTGCAACTTGTTGTGAAGATAAAGATATTTTGACGTGATTTATAGTAGGGTCAACTACTTGGATGGGTGAATTCAGCAGATTGCAATAATTTGTTCATTTTTTCCAATAAATATAAACCAAATTGATTGAGACTGTCTGTTTTATAGGGGCCAGATGACACACTAACCTAAATTGTCAAGTTTTAATTAGACTGTATTTATTTGGAAAAGTAGTCTTTCCTTTTTTTTTTCTTGTTTGCCTGATTGAAGCTTTGTATTGGTTTTGTCGAGTCTTAGATTGATTTTGGGCTTCTGTGCTTTTGATCTTAGTCTCTCTTTTTTCTGCTTTAATTGGAACTAATTTGTTTAGTGAAATTCTGAGGATACTATGCAAAGTAACAACCTTATGATCCAGAGTATCTAAAAATAAGTTACTAAGTAAAGACCTTTTTATATTAGGAACTTAAAAAAATAAACAGCCTAAAACACACTAATTCTAAAAATAAAATAGAATTAAAATTTTTAAAAATTTTGATTTGTGAATTTTAAATTGAATGTTTTTAAACTGAATTAAATAATGATATGACCAGGAAGACTGGTATTGCAGATAAGATTTATTGAAAGATGAATACCCTAGGATGTCCTGGTCCTATTCAAAGGAAATCTGCCACCTTAGGTAGACTTCAGCCATGCCCCCTCCAGGTGGCTCAAGGGTTTTTACCCTTGCCCCATAATTCAGCATCTCTCTCCTCCCCTCTCCACGTGCAGCTTGTTCCTCATATTGGTAAATGTTGGTACTGAAAAAAATGAACCTACCACGAGCCTTGCACTCCAACTCACTGGAAGCCCCTACTGGTCCCGTCCCTACAGAAAGAGTGCATCGGAGGGGGCGGAACTGGCAGGGGTTTCCAGTATGCTTGAGTTCAAGGCTTCATGGTGGGTTCACAAATCAGAAGGAAGAAAGGATCCCTACCTAGAAAGATTTGAGGGGTGGACCATAGGGGAAGGGAAGAAGTTACTGTCATGCAGTGTTTGAGAGACAGTGGCGGTGGCTGATTTAGTTGCCACCTGCTGCCATTCCTCTGCACTGCAGTTGCCCCTAAAATTGTGCCACCCTAGGCATTGCCTAGCTTGCTTATTGGAAGGGCTGGCCAAAAAGGACAAGGTTAAGGCAGTGGCTAGCAACAAGTTGGACTGGATGATGATAAAGAAAATCCTAAATCTGTGAGAGAAGATAAAGCCCTTTCAGCCCCAGTGGCAGGGAAGTGCATGTGAATAGTTTAGGTCACCTATTATGATTAGTTTACCTGGAGTTAAACAGATATCTGCTATTATAGCATCCAAAGTTGCTACCATGAGAGGACTTCTGCATTCCTCATCCCTTTTTACTGTCTTGGACCTTAAGTATTAGGGAAATATTTATTTTTTGTTTGGCAGAGGAGTGGTTTGGGCCTGTGAAGTAAGATGGGCTTGGTTTTTTGGGAGCTCAAGTCCTGCGCACCGGAGAGGGAGTACTATCTCCAGGAACAAGCAGGAATAAGTCCTCACATATGGGTACGTCGGTACCGACGGAGCCCGTGCGGGAAAGCTCCCCAGCTTCTTAGAATAGAAGCTTTTGGGACCTCCCACTGCACATGCGCACTGCCTTCCCGCCTTCCTGAACAGCTCTCCTCAGTTTCTCTTTTTCCGCGGAGCCAGCAGGTCGTGTTCCTGTCACCGCTGAAGAAATTGTTATTTTATTTGTTTCTTTAGACCGCGTACCTGCCTTCCCCATACCGATACCGGTATCGCCGGTCTTTTCTTTCTTTCTTTAAAAAATTATAATTCTTTTTTCTTATTTTTTAGCTTTTTGGTCACTTCAGAGAGGCCTCTCGGCCTACTCAATTTCTCCTCATGGAGAAGCCAGCCCCTGGATTTAAGAAGTGTACCAAATGTAATGCTGTTATTTCAGTCACAGACACCCATGAATGGTGTCTGAAATGTTTGGGGCCTGACCATTCCATACCGGACTGCCCATCTTGCTCCCACATGTCTAAACGTGGGCTGCAGAACCGGGCCAACAAATTCCATGTGCTGTTTGCTTCAGAGAATACAACATCACAGTCATCCAGGTCTTCTTCTCCGGATGGATCTCAGGTAACCAAACCTTCTGTGGGCAAGTCCTCAAAGAGCAAATCTCCTTCAAAGCATCGAGAGGCTCTTAGCTTAGAACTTGAGGACCCTGCCCCAGCCAAACAACCCCGGCGGGAAGTCCAACTTCCAAAAACGCCAATTCAGGGGTCTCAGGTTGATATCGATGCTACGGCCTCGACAGATCACCTGTTAGCCTGCTCTGGGGTACCGGGTCACTCCGGTACCGACATCCAGGCAGCTATGGCGTCCATGGGCGATACTGTACAGTCCATGCAGCAGGCCGTCATGGCTTTCATTAAAGCTGCAACGCCATCGGTTCCGCTTTCAGCGGTTCCGGGCCCGATACCGGTATCGTCCGCCATGCCGGTATCGAGGCCGTCCACCTCTAAACGCAAGTCGGTACCGTATGGGCTTTCGCTCCATACCGGTTCCATACCCGATACGCCCGATATCGATACCGATCGGTACGCGTATCGTGCGTTAGAGGAAAGCACCGATTCCTCTGAGGATTTTCACTCCTCTGATGATTCTGCTGAGTTTTCACTCAACTTACCTGAGGAGCCCTCTTCTCCTAAAAGGAGAATGTCCCCTCCAGAGGATTTGTCCTTCCAGGACTTTGTTTTAGATATGGCTACAGCCCTTTCTATTACCACATCCTCTGAAAAGGAACCCAGATCCAAAAAACTGGATATTTTGGGATACTCAAAGGCCCCTAAGGAGGCAGTTACCCTGCCTATCCATGAAATCCTTCAAGAACAACTGATGGATTTCTGGGAAAATCCTTTGACTTTGTCTCCTTATTCCCGTAGGTTGGACACCATGTATAGGGTCCCTCCTTCTCCTGGTTTCCAAAAGACTCAATTGCCCCACCACTCTATTGTGGTGAAGTCTGCAATGAAGAAGATTAGGAGTACCAAAAGGCACTCTTCCACCCCTCCAGGACGGGAATGTAAGACTTTGGACTCTTTTGGTAGGAAAATTTTCCAGGCTAGTATGCTTATAGCCAGGATTAATTCCTACAGTCCCTATATGGGCATGTTCCTGGAGGAACTTGCCAAAAAGGTGCGGCATTTTGCCCCCTTTATCCCTGAGGATAAAAAGCAGGGATTCCTTTCCCTAGTGAAACAACTCTTAGAGGTTTCTAAGTTCTCTAATAGGGCAGCATATGATTCCTTTGAGGGAGCCAGTAGGGCTTCGGGCATTGCTATTGCAGCCCGACGTCTTGCTTGGCTCCAGGCCTCTGATCTGGAACCTTGGGTTCTAGATGGCTTACGGAATCTGCCCTGTACAGGTGAGAACTTATTTGGGGAAGAGTGGCAAATCAAAGCCACCCAGATGGATGCTGAAAATGCCACCTTGGAAAGACTTTCAAAGTCCACTTCAATTCCTACTAAGAAAAAGTCTTTTAAAAGGCCTTACTATAAGAAGGCCAGAGTTGCTTCAAATACTGGCCAGCAGTCTTCTCAACCTCGCTATACTGCTAAGCGTCAGCAATCCAAACAAGCACGAGCTAAGCCTGCAGCAGCTACTGTAGCTCAGCAGGCTCCAACCCCTCAGGGGTTTTGACTTGCTCCTAGGGAACTTGCCACTTCTGGTTCTAACACAACCAGAACCTCTCACCATACCCGGAAGGTTGGTTCACTTTGCTCCCAGATGGGAACAAATCACAACAGAACAATGGACCCTCTCTATCATTCGAGAGGGTTACAAACTTCATTTCTCCAGCCTTCCTCCCCATCATATGGTGAGACCATTCAATTCTCCCCCATCTCTCCTAACCCTGTTGGGTCAAGAGGTTTCCTCTCTTCTTGCCCAAGGGGCCATAGAAGAGGTTCCTCTTCCTCAACAAGGGTCCGGTTTCTACTCCCCTTATTTTCTCATTCCAAAGAAGACAGGGGGATTCAGACCAATCCTAGATCTGAGAGAATTGAACAAATTTCTCTTCAAGGAGAAATTCAAAATGCTGTCTCTCGGCATTCTCCTTCCTTACCTCCAGGGTCAGGACTGGCTTTGTTCTCTAGACCTACAGGATGCGTATACACATATACTCATCCATCCATCCCACAGAAAGTATCTTCGCTTTCTGTTTCAGGGAAAACATTTCCAATACAGAGTACTCCCCTTCGGTCTAGCCTCTGCTCCAAGAGTATTCACAAAATGCATGGCAGTCGTAGCCGCATTTCTAAGAGGCATGGGAATCTTTGTCTTCCCATATCTGGACGACTGGCTCATCCGAGCTCCAACTCAGTCACAGGCCCAGATTTCCCTGGACCACACAAGGAGCCTTTTGCAGTATCTGGGACTGGTAGTAAACCTTCCCAAGTCCCAACTCATCCCTACTCAATCTCTAGAATTCATAGGGGCCCAGTTGGACACCATCACTGCAAGGGCCTACCTTCCACATGTTCGAGGCCAGCGCCTCCTGAGTTTGGCCTCCCAAGCTCAGTCCAGCACTCACTTGACAGCCAGGGAAATGCTACGCCTACTGGGTCATATGGCCTCCACAGTGCATGTGGTGCCCTATGCTCGTCTTCATATGAGAGCAGCTCAATGGACCCTGGCCACTCAGTGGACTCAGGCGTCAGGAGCGCTCTCAGACCAAATACAAACCTCCGATCGTCTGTTTTGGTCCCTCCACTGGTGGACTTCCACCAAGAATCTGTTGTTGGGGGCTCCATTTCAACCATTGCTACCCCAAGCAACCCTCACAACAGATGCCTCCCAAACAGGGTGGGGAGCCCATCTGCAAACTCTCTCCACTCAGGGCACTTGGTCTCTACAGGAGACCACCCTTCATATCAATCTTCTGGAACTGCGAGCAATTTACCTTGCCCTCAAGGTCTTCCACTCCCTCCTAGCCAACCTCACTGTCCTAGTTCAGACGGACAATCAGGTGGCCATGTTTTACATAAACAAACAAGGAGGGACGGGCTCTCTGTCGCTTTGCAACGAAGCTCTAAGACTATGGGCCTTCGCCAGAGAGCATCAGATTCACCTGCTAGCAGTGTATCTCCCAGGAGTTCAAAACTCTCGGGCAGACAGGCTCAGTCGAGTTCTGCTGCCACACGAATGGTCCCTACATTTGGACCAAATAAACCGAATCTTTCAGGAATGGGGGACCCCGGACATAGACCTCTTTGCAAGTCCGTGGAATGCCAAACTTCCCCGGTTCTGTTCCAGAACTCCGTGTCAGGGAGCTCAGGCTACGGACGCCTTTCTCCTGAATTGGAATCAGGCATTCCTATATGCCTTTCCACCCATTCCTTTGATTCCCAAGACTCTGTTCAAACTCCAGAGGGATCATGGAACTATGATCCTCATAGCTCCACGCTGGCCACGCCAAGTGTGGTTCCCTCTACTTCTACAGCTCTCCCAGGGATCCTACTTGGATCTGGGAGCTGCGCCAGACCTCCTGTCTCAGGAGGAGGGGACTTTGTGGCACCCAAACCCCAAATCCCTTCACCTCAGTGCTTGGTTACTGAAGGCTTAAGCCTTCAAGACTTTCATCTTTCCCAACCAGTGAAAGATATCCTTTCTGCCTCTAGGAAACCCTCTACCAGGCGTTCCTATGCTTTCAAATGGAAACGTTTTTCCATTTGGTGTGCTCAGCAGGGTCTTGACCCTCTGGCACTTCCTTTGAATTCTCTTCTTGATTATCTCCTGCATCTATCCAATGCAGGCCTCAAGACGAATTCGGTAAGAGTCCATTTAAGTGCTATTGCAGCATCCTTGAAACATATAAATGGACAACCTATCTCCTCTCATCCTCTTGTTGCAAGATTCATGAGAGGCCTGACTCTCACTAAACCTCCCATCAGACCACCCCCGGTCGCATGGGATTTGAATCTAGTGCTCGGTCAACTTATGAAGCCACCTTTTGAGCCAATGTTTTCCACCTCCTTGAAATTTCTTTCCTGGAAGGTCATCTTCCTCATTGCAGTCACTTCGGCTCGCCGCATCAGTGAGCTGCAGGCTTTAGTGGCTAATCCACCTTACACAAGATTTCATCATGATAAGGTGGTCCTTAGGACGAATCCCCACTTTATGCCTAAAGTGGTCTCGCCTTTTCATCTTAATCAAGAGGTATATCTACCTGTCTTTTTTCCAGCTCCTCATGCATCCAATGCAGAGAGGAACCTTCATACTCTGGATTGTAAAAGAGCTCTCGCTTTTTACCTTAATAGGACTCAGCCACATCGAAAGTCTTCTCAACTTTTTGTGGCCTTTGATCCTTCCCATTTGGGACTTCCAGTCTCCAAGCGTACACTTTCCAATTGGATTGCTCAGTGTATTTCTTTTGCTTACCAGAGCAAAAACATTTCTCTGGAAGGCCATGTCACTGCTCACAATGTGAGGGCCATGGCAACTTCTATGGCTCATCTGCACTCTGTTTCCATAGATCAGATCTGTCGAGCCGCTACCTGGGCCTCGGTTCATACCTTCACAGCCCATTACTGTTTGGACAAGGACTCCCGCCGGGATGCCTTGTTTGGCCAGGCTGTCCTCAAGCACCTGTTCCATTCCTAAACAACTCCTGCCCACCTTCCCAGAATGGATGCCTGAGATCCATACGAAGATGGCGAACCTTTACAGGGGATCCCATGCATCTAAGCTAGGGAGTCCCCATATGTGAGGACTTATTCCTGCTTGTTCCTGGAGATAGCACAGTTACTTACCTGTAACAGGTGATCTCTGGGAACAGCAGGAATTAGTCCTCACAACCCACCCACCTCCCCTAGGAGTTGTATCTTTTATCTATCTATCTTCCTGTCCTCTCTCTGTTGACTCAGCTATAAACTCGAAACTGAGGAGAGCTGTTCAGGAAGGCGGGAAGGCAGTGCGCATGTGCAGTGGGAGGTCCCAAAAGCTTCTATTCTAAGAAGCTGGGGAGCTTTCCCGCACGGGCTCCGTCGGTACCGACGTACCCATATGTGAGGACTAATTCCTGCTGTTCCCAGAGATCACCTGTTACAGGTAAGTAACTGTGCTTTCAGCTAGGACTAAATGAGGTGGCTTAAGAGAGGCACTGTTGGAGCTTGGAGCAGCAGGGAGAAGTTCTCCACAGCAGATCATGGTGCAGCAGGCAGACGTGTATGCAGCAGCCCAGTGGTCAGAGGAAGCTTCAGTGAATCGAACAGCAGGGATGAGCTGCTTGATACCACGTACGTGGTGAACTCCATCCAAGTGGTCAAGTTCTGTACATGCTATGAAAACTACCAAGGAAGCATGGGGCACCGAGGGGTCCTATCACGAAGTTGTTAAATGGTGTCCATGCTAATGCAATTCTGGGGAGCTTGATTGGCATCGGGGAGGTGAGGTCATCAGGTTGGGAGAGCTTGGAGGCAGTCGTTGCTGTTTCAGTCAGCAGTGCCTCAAGAGGCCCTTGTTTCCCATGATCCTCCCAGTCTGGTTCCAGAGGTGGCTGGGAATATCCAGATCATCCTCAGAAGGCATTCTCTTCTGGGGCTATGCAAGCGTAAGGAGAATTTTTTTTCACCCGAGTTTGTTTTGCTGTTGGGCCTTGTTGCTTGGAAGTATCATGTCTTTAAGGACCCATGTCTGACCAAGAGACCCCATTTGGATCCCCAGAGACAGACTTGTAATCAGTCTACTGCTGCTACGACGACTTAGCATTTGTATAGTGCTACAAGACATATGCAGTGCTGTACATATAGATGTAAGAAGTAGTCCTTGCTCATCAAAGCTTAACATCTAATTAAGACAAACATGACAAAAACTGGGGATTAGAGTATGGTAAGATGTACACATAAGTGATGAACAAGAGTGTGAGGGTATCTGGATCCAAAAGCAGCCTCGGAGGTGGGCTTTTAGCCTCAATTTGATTAGGACTAGAGAAGGGAGCCTGACGCACTGACTTAAGTACTTTGTTCCTGGCATATGGAACAGCAGGGTAGAATGAAAGACTGGAATTGGCAGTGACAGGGAAGGGCACAGAGATAAAAAGAATCTAGCAGAGAAAATTTGGTCTTACCTGCTGATGTTTCCTTGAGTCTTACCAGTCTATTTGGGACCATCCCATTATTTTGACTTTTAGAGTTTCTTCAGAGTAATGTTTGGACACAGCCAGGGAAGTTTAAGGAATAGTTTTACATTAAGCTTTCCAAAGGTGGGAGGATTATCTGATGGGAGCCTGAGGATACATCATCTTCAATCTTGAGGAAAGAAGGGAGGTACTGACAGACTGCACTTTGCACAGTGTCCTATCAGGGCAAGGTCCACAAGCTTGTGGTTTTCCTTGCCTTCTGCTGATAAGTGAGCAAAACTACTAGCCTGATATAGGTCTCAAAGAAAATTTAGCAGGTAAGACCAAATTTCTCTTGTATTTGTTGGCATTGCTGGATTGGGGATGTTCAGATCTTTTAGACAGACAGGAAGAGCACGAGCATTAAAGAAGGAAAGTTCATAGGTCAGAAGCAAAGATAGTCACAAATAGGTCTTGTTTTAGAATATTATTTAACTATTTTCCTATACCTCTTTTCACCAGATCAAAGTGGTTTACAAGGAACAGTGATAGATAGATATTCTGAAAGCCACATCTGTTTGACGCCTGATTGGAGTATTCTTACCTCCAGCATGAAATGACAATGGAAGACTGACAACCGGTGCTCAAATCTATGAAGCATAGTTTAAAAGTAACATGTTGGGAAGTATATGCTCCAAGAAGAAGTGAGCAGGAGATGGACAACCTAGGAGTCTAGAGGTTTTGAATTTCAACCAGAGAAAAGAACATAAGATATGCCATACTGGGTCAGACCAAGGTCCATCAAGCCCAGTATCCTGTTTCTAACAGTGGCCAATCTAGGTCATACGTACCTAGCAGTTTCCCCAAAAGACACAGGTTCCACAATGCTTGTACTGGGTCAAGCATTGATATCCTGGGTCCCTTCTTAATGGTTTATGGACCTTTCCTCCAGGAACTTGTCCAAACCTTTTTTAAACCCAGCTACACTAACAGCCTTTACTACATCCTCCGTTAACAAATTCCAGAGTTTGATTACACGTTGAATGAAAAAATATTTTCTTTTATTAGTCTTAAATAGTTTACCCTGTAGCTTCATTGCATGTCCCCTAGTCTTTCTATATTCTGATAACGTAAATAATCGATCTAAGTTTACCCATTCCACTCCGTTCATTAATTTATAGACTTCTGTCATATCTCCCCTCAGCTGTCTCTTTTCCAGGTTAAAGAGCCCTAACCTTTTTAGCTTTTCTTCATAGGAGTATCCTTCCATCCCCTTTACCATTTTGGTGGCTCTTCTCTGAACCTTTTCTAATATCGCTATATCCTTTTTAAGATACAGCGACCAGAATTGCACACAATATTCAAGGTGCGGTCTCGCCATGGAACGATATAGAGGCACACAAATAAATAAATAAAAATAAATAAATTTTAATATCTTTTGTTTTATTTTCCATTCCTTTTCTTATGATACCTAGCATTCCATTTGCTCTCTTGGCCGCCGCTGCACACTGGGCCGAGGGTTTTAACATGTTATCCACAATGACGCCTAAATCTTTTTCCTGGGTGGTGGTTCCTAATGTGGAACCTTGCATTGTGTAACCATAGTTTGGGTTGTTCCCTAGGTGCATAACTTTGCACTTGTCCACATTAAATTTCATCTGCCATTTTGATGCCCAGTCTTCCAATTTATCAAGATGCTCTTGCAATTTTCCACAATCCTCTTGGGTTTTAACAACTTTAAATAGTTTTGTGTCATCTGCAAATTTGATAACCTCACTCGTTATTCCACTTTCCAGGTCATTTATGAATATGTCAAAAAGGAGTGGGACCCAGCACAGATCACTGGGGTACACCACTTTTCACCTTTCTCCATTGGGAAAATTGGCCATTTAGCCCTACCCTCTGCTTTCTGTCTTTTAACCAGTTCCTGATCCACAGTAGTACACTGCCTTCTATCCCATGACTCTTTAGTTTTACCAAAAGTCTCTGATGAGGGACCTTGTCAAAGGCTTTCTGAAAGTCCAGATACACTATATCAACCGACTCACCTTTGTCCACCTGTTTATTCACGCCTTCAAAAAAACATAACAGATTAGTAAGACAAGATCTTCCTTGTCTAAAGCCATGTTGGCCGTCTCCCATTAGGCCATGACTTTCTACATGCTGAGTAATTTTATTCTTTATGATGGTTTCTACCATTTTTCCCGGTACTGACGTCATGCTCACCAGTCTGTAGTTTCCCGGATCACCCCTGGAACCCTTTTTAAAAATTGGTGTTACGTTCGCCATCCTCCAATCTTCAGGTATTACAGATGATTTTAATGATAGTTCACAGATTACTAATAGCAGGTCTGCAATTTCATATTTCAGTTCTTTCAACACCCTCGGATGTATATCATCTGGCCCAGGCGATTTGCTACTCTTCAGTTTATTTAATAGTTCTAATACATCTTCCCGATGTAGCAATATTTCCTTCAATTCTTCCACACCTTTAAATACCACTTCAGTCATGGGTAACATCCCTACATCTTCCTCAGTAAAGACCGAAACAAAGAATTCATTCAGTCTCTCGCCTTGTCGCCTCTTAGTGCCCCTTTAACCCCTCATCATCTAATGGACCAAGTGACTCTCTCAAGTCTTTATTTTACGCTTTTGTTTCCGCAACAAGCTTCTTCTCAAATTCTCCCTTTGCCTGCCTTATCAATGCCTTGCATTTGACTTGCCAGTGCTTGTGCTGTTTCGTCGTTTGGCTCTTTTTTTCCATTTCCTGAAAGATGCTTTTGTGGCAACAGCCTCTCTGACCTTACCTTTAAACCATGCTGGCAGTTTTTTGGACTTCCTTCCACTTTTCTTAAAGCGTGGAATACAGCTGGTCTGGGCTTCCAAGATAGTATTTTTCAACAACACCCAAGCTTGATGTAAGTCTTTAACCTTTGCAACTGCTCCTTTTAGTTTTTTCTTAACTATTTTCCTCATTTTATCAGTCTCCCTTTCAAAAGTTAAAATGTAGTACTGTGGGTTTCCTTACTATCACTCCTCCACTAATTAAATCAAAGGCGATCAACGATCATGCTATGATCACTATTGCCAAGTGGCCCCAACACCCTCATCTCTTGCACTAGATCTGGTGTTCCACTAAGGACTAAGGCCAATATGGCTTCCCCTTTGGTCGGTTCATGTACCAGCTGTTCCAAGAAGCAGTCATTTATTTCATCTAGAAACTTTATCTCCCTAGCATGTCCTGACGTGACACTGACCCAGTCGATACCGGTGTAATTGAAATCACCCATTATTATTACTGCGCTGTAACCTTTGTTAGCTTCCTTGATTTCTTTGAGCATTTCATCATCCATGTGTTCATTCTGGCCAGGCGGTCGATAGTACACCCCCACTGCCATCGCCTTCCCCTTTTTACATGGAATTTCAATCCATAGAGATTCTACAGCAAATTTTCTTTCCTGCAAAACTTTAATCCTTTCTGACTCAATGCCCTCTCTAACATAGAGCGCAGCCCCTCCACCAATTTGATCAGCTCTATCATTACGATATAGTTTGTACCCAGGTACCACAGTGTCCCACTGGTTGTCCTCCTTCCACCATGTCTCTGATATTCCAATCATATCTGACCTCTCATTTAGTGCTATATATTCTAACTCTCCCATCTTATTTTTTAGACGTCTAGCATTTGCATACAAGCATTTTAGAGACTGTATTTTATTCATATTAATTTGGCTAATGGTAGACATGGATAATTTGGGATCTTTAAGCTCTGTCTGCTCCATACTCGAGGGCATTTGGTCTACTTTACTCCTTTTTGGAACCTCTCTGCTTTTGGTAGTATCCTTCAAGGATACATTCTTCCAAACCATCCGAACTTGGGCGACTGTCGGATGAAAGTACAAACCATAGAACTTAAGGATAGGAGTACACAATATGTCCATGTGAAATGAAAAATGTATTTTGTTTTAAATTACACTGCTGAAACTAGTGTTTACAAGCCTACTGGATTTATTGCTGTAATAAGTATCAGGTGTTTGGTGACCACTGTCATGTAAATGTATGTCTGGTTGCTCATTACCAGTAATCCCAAATCCTATAATCACTCTAGCATATTATCCAACTTAGAAAATATTTTTTGTCAGACATTTAATCGAGGTCACTATTAAACAGCTTTCCTCTGAAAGTTCATTTTTCTCTTTAAAATGTGACCTTACAGTGTAAAAATGAACCCCAAAGACACCAACGCATTTCAAACTTATCTGGATAAAGTTCTGCTTCAGGGTATTCTCATTCAGGAATAGGTTCCATAACTTATCTTTTCCTTAGACATTTGTTGGAATTAACAATCCTTTCTGGAGCTCTGTTGGACATGAATGAAAAAATGGCCGCGGCGTTTTTTAAAACCTAAAACTACTCCACCCTCTCAGTGACGCAAGGGGTGGGGTCCTTCAACAAAGAATATACCAGTTAATTTGTGCATTTAATCCATGCGGATAGTGCATTTAAATGAAAAACCCCAAAATGCTTCTTTTTAAGTGGTGCATCCCTATCACCACCTCGCCAATTCTGGGAAATATTTTGCAAGACACACCAACATGGATCTGTGAAGGAATGCTCATAGCATATACAGTGTTCCACTACAGGTTCAGTCATTGTTCACGTATTCAGTTATGATTTATGTTCATATAGCCGTGCTTTTATAGAATGGGGTGTACAGCCAACATATAACTTCAAACAAGGACACCAAATGCAGTATCCTACATACTCCGTATCACAGATAGTATAACCATTTGATCAACACATTTTGTGAGATCCTGGATCTTGCCATACAGCACCTTCCATAGTGGAAATACAAAAAGGGCATTCTTCTCAGGCAAAGTGACCCAACTGGATCATCCGTATGCTTCAGTAGTGATCAAGTCACTGACGGGCTGACCAAATTGGCTATATTCTCTGGGAACAAGCAGGAAGTCAGTTCTCCATATGGGTGACATCGGCACCAATGGAGCCCTTGTGGAAGCATCCTCCCAGCTTTCAAAGAAAGCCTTTGGAAGATGCCACCACGCATGCGTTGTCCCTTTTCCACCCAAGGGTGCCATCTTGCTCCGTCTCCTTTTTTCTACGGAGTCCTTCAGACGTTTGTCTCGTTTGTCCGCAGAAAATTTTTTTTTTTTCAAAGTTTCATATTCTCCTCCGGTATTGCACCTGTACTCTTTCCACCACCCGACCTTGCTGTCTTGGCATTGAGTTCGGGTCTATTTTTTTGTAGTGTTTCATTCTTTCATTCTCTGGCGTCTTCATGCCTTTTTTTCCCAACTGACAGCCCGGCGTGTCTTCAACCTTGCAGGGGTCTTTTTCCCCCATGGCTACCAGTGGCTTTAAGAAGTGTGATCTGTGCTCAAAAATTGTTTTTGACCGACACACACGACTGCTGCCTCGGGCCAGACCACGACCCGGTAGCCTGCAGTCTCTGCAAAAAGATATTCAGCAAGTTCCTCAAGAGCCACCAGCAGCAGCACAATAAGTTTTTCCCCGAGTCTCCGGTGCCTCCAAAGGCCAGGGCTTCATCTGAAGCCTCAACACCTCAGGCGGAACTTTCTGAGCCCAAGCCCAGTCATGGGTTCTATAAGGGGGAGGGGTCTCCCTCAAGGAAACACAAGAAGAAGAAGAAACCCTTGAAGGCGGCGTCCTTGGACGGTTCCGTCTGGCCGGTTGCGCGCCCCCCCCCCCCCCCGGGCCTGATCCTGCAGTCTAAGACGCTTGTCCGAGGCATCAGAGAAGGAGCAGCCTGCAAAGGTCCCCCGAAAGGACTCTACCTCGGACTGGCCTCGATCCCCAGATACATCCTTGTCTAGGATTCCCCTTCAGGGAAGCCAGCATCGGGCCAGAGTCCCTTGGTGCCTTTGCTGAAGGCTGTGGAGCCTTTTTAGTCTGGAGTCCAGAATGGCGGCCCTGGAGCGCGGTTTGTTTGCCTTCATGGACTAGCAGCGGGCACTGTTGTCCAGCATGACCGGTTCATCTGCCCTAACCTTGGGGCCCTCAACGTCCAAGATGTCCTCAGAGGTCGACCGATCCTCGAGGTCCTTTGGCCTTGAGTCAATCCTCGGCTGAGGTCGCGATCCGATTCCCACTTGACGGGATTGCAATCATCCCCAGCAAGTGTGCCGGGCACTGGCCATGGAGCATCAGGAGCCCTGAGGCTTGCAGAGCAGCCCTCCTACGAGTCCTTGACAGACTAATCCAAGTGGGAGACAGAGGATGAGGAGTCTCCCGACACCCATTGCCACTGCGACATCCCATCTAACTCGACTGTCCCCACTGGAGGATATGGGTTTCTTTGATTTTTTTTTTATCAAGGATATGTCAGGCCCTGGCATTCCCTACGGAGTCGGAGGACGACCCTCGGGCAGATGAGTTGGAAATCCTCCAGTATGAGGCTCCTCTGAGGGAATAGCTTACGGTGCCCATTCCTTCCATCCTGGAACAGCTGATTCTCCGGATATGGGAGACACTGGCATTGGTGCCGGTGATGAGCAAACAACTCGACTCGTTGTATTGAGTCTGCTGGAGCACGGGCTTCGAGAAATCACAGCTGCCGCATAACTCCATGGTGGTGGAGTCCAGCCATGCGTCTGCTGAAGAGCCAGAAGATGCACTCCTCGGTGCCACCCCCGACAGGGAGGCCCACACCCTGGACACCCTTGGTAGAAAGTGTTACTAGGGCTCAGTGCTCATCGGCTGCATCCTGGCCTACCAGCTGTACATGGGCATGGTAAAGGAACTTGCCGGGTTCTCAGCTGGTCTGTCCGAGGAACCTTTGCAACAGTTCAAGAACCTAGCCAAGGCAGTCTGAGTGCTCCTTTCATATCTTGAGCGGCCTATGACAGGTTCGAATCGGTGACTCGGGTAGTGGTGGCGGGCATCAGTGCATGGCGCCAAGCTTGGCTACAGTCATCTGAGCTCGAGCAGTGGGTTCAGGACAAATTGGTTGATGTCCCCTGCCAAGGGGAGAATCTCTTTGGCAAACCCATGACCAACAAGGCTGCCGAGCTGGAGACAGTTCTGAACTAGGACCAGGCTCTCAAAGACCGCTGCCCCTCCCCAGCGGAAGGGCTCGGGTAAAAAGTCCTTCTACCCGAGGAAAAGGGCTGCTTACAGAAACTACCCACCTTTGGGGAGCTGGGGAGGCCTGAAACAGGGTCAGCAGGCCAAAGGACATAGGCACTGCCCGCATAAGCAGAAGGCTCCAAAACCCCAGGCACTGGCTCTAGCCCAGCCAGGGGGGAGGTTTTGACTGCTTGAGCTTAGCCTATCTACCCCAAGGAGATCAGCAACCCACAGGGGGACATCTGGCCCACTATGCCCAAAGGTGGCTGACCATCACCACTGATTCCTGGGCACTTCGAGTGGTCAAGGAGGGTTACATCCTCCATCTGACTCAGACACCTCCTCCTTATTTTTCAGGAGAGCCCCTTAGGTCTCTCCCCTCCACTGGGACCTTTCACTGAAGGGATTGGTAGATCTTCTCGAGGACAAGGCAGTGGAACCGGTGCCCCACCACCTCAAGGGCAAGGGGTCCTACTCATGCCAAAATGAACAAGGGTTTTAAGGCCCATCCTCTACCTGTGCAATCAACAAATTCCTGGTGAGTGAGAAGTTCAAGATGCTCTCCTTTAGAACATTGCTGCCCTACCTCCAGCAGGGTGATTGGCTATGCTCCTTAGACCTCAAGGATGCCTATACCCACATCGTCATTCACCCCAACCACAGGCAATATCTGTAGTTCATAGTGGAGGGCAGGCACTTTCAGTACAGGGTGCTCCCTTTTGGCTTGGCCTCTGCCCCAAGGGTCTTCACAAAATGCCTGGCAGTTGTGGCCACCTTCCTCCATCTTTAGGGGGTCTTTGTCGTTCCCTACCTGGATGACTGGCTTATAAAGGGAATCATGGCCTAAGAGATGCAGCAGGCCACCGCACGCACCATCCAGGTTCTGCAGCACTTGGGTTTTGTCAAACTACCCAAAGCCTCATCTCCTCCCGACACAATGTCTTTAGTTCATCAGGGCAAAGCTCGACTCTCTCTCTCTCTCTCCAGTCAAAGGCCGCCTTGCCCAGGGACCGAGCAGACCGTCTCAGGACTCTGGCACAGGACACACAGTACCGTCCCTCTGTGCCTGCTTGCTGCTTCTGTGACTTCTCGGGCACATGGCCTCCAAGGTCCACATCACCCCAGATGCTTGCCTCCACATGAGGGCGATGCAGTGGTGTCTCTGGGACCAGTGGTCTCAGGCCACGGGAAGCAGAGAGACTCTGTAACCTGCCAATTGGCAGACTCCCTAGTCTGGTGGCAGTCTCTCCAGCATCTTGAGGCGGGCATGCCTTTTCAGGCCCCGAACTGCTCAAGGGTCCTCATCAGACACCACTGTGCCTGGTTGGAGAGCCCACTGTGGGGAACTCTGCACCCAGAACACCAGGCGAGAGCACCCAGTAGATCAACCTCCTGGAGCTGCAGGCCATATACTTAGTCCTGCGAGCTTTCTGCCACAACCTGTGTTATCAGCTGGTGCTGGTCCAGATGGACAATGAGGTGGCGATGTGCTGTGTGAACAAACAGGGGGGCATGGAGTCTCATGTCCTCTGTTGGGAGGCAGTGGTCCTTTGCTCGTATGCAATCCAATAGGATATCCTCCTCTGAGCAGTTTATCTACTAGGCCAGAACAACCTTCTGGCAGACAGGCTGAGCAGAGCCCTCCAGCCGCACAAGTGGCGGCTGGACCCCAGGGTGGCCAACCGGCTCTTCCAGATCTGGGGGTGAACCTGTGATTGGACCTGTTTGCCAGCCCAGAAAACTTCCAGTTGCCCCACTTCTGTTCCTGAGAGGCCCACACCTCTAGAATGGCAACGGACGTGTTCTGGGTCTCATGGTCGGAAGGCCTCATGTACACCTTCCCTCCCATGCCTCTGATTGCCAAAATCTTGTTCAGGACCCTCCCGGACAGGGCCTCGCTCATCCTGATAGCCTCTCGGTGGCCCAAGCAACCGTGGTTCCTGTTGCTCCTCTGGTTAACAGTGGAAACACCCATCCCCTTGGGGACCTCGCTGGGAGTCCTGTCTTAGGAAGGGGCTCTCTTCTGCAAACTAATCTGAGGTCCCTGATGCTGACTGTGTGGCTACTGAAAGGGAGACTCTAGCCCCTTTCAATCTCTCGGTTCTCTCAAACTGAATATTCGCTTTTAGGGTGTTCAACCATGCAGTAAACTGCTCCAAGGTTGAAAAGTCCCCCCTCCAAAAACACAGGATGTCATCCAGATATCTTCTCCAAAGTACAATCTGGGACATCCAAATAGAGGGATACAGGAAAGTTGCCTCAAAATGAGCCATGTACAAATTGGCCAGTCGGTGCTACTGTGGCCCTCATGGCCACTCAGTACTGCTGCTGTTAACACACCATTAAAGCAGAAAGAATTATTGAATAATACTAACTCCAGAAGTTCCAGAACATAAGATTGGGGAACCACTGTACCTGATCGTCTTCCTATATCTAACTCTATCACCGACATTGCTTCCACTTGGTCTACATTTTTACATAGCAATTTCACATCAAATGAAACCAGCCATAATTCCCCAGGTGGAACAATCAAATCAGATAGTAACTGTAATACATATGTTGTGTCTTCAAAAAAGATGGCATTTTCTGAGTTGGAGGGTTTAAGAGTTTATCTACAAATAGATACCAGTTCCAAAATAGAACTGTCACTTGCTACTAAGGGCCAACCAGGGGGTTTAGCTATATTCTTATGAATTTTTGGAACTGTATAGAAAACTGGAATATGTGGATTAGTATTAATCAGAAATTGCATCTCCTTTTGAGTAATGACTTAAATATCCACACATAACCACTTAACTCTTGTTAATTCCTTTGAAGGGTCAAAGTCCAACTGCTGATAATGCTGATCTTCCAATTTAGACAATATTTCAGCATCATATTCGACTGCACAATTATAGTACCCCTTTTATCTGCTTGCCACATCACTATATCATAATTATCTTTCAAATCCATCAGAGCCACATGTTTATTGTAAATACAACTCAAAGTTCCCTGTGTTGTATAGTTGATGTTAAATGTAAACCGCTCTGATCTAAAATAGAGCAGTATAGAAGAACTGTTAAATAAATAAATAATAAAATGTTGCTCCTGAGACACATTCCTATGGGAATATTGTAGTGTCCACTCAACCCCCTCTAAATCACGTAGGACCAATTTTTGGTAAGTCATAATCAAGGGGTCCATTGGTCCACCGGGCATCCATTTAGATTTTAAACTAACCAGCGATATCTCCGGAGGAATTGGGTGAGAAGCACTGTAATGATGGATCACTAGCCGGCAGAAAAAGCCAGATAGGGAACAAATAGGGCATAACATGAAGCTGCAAGGGGGTAACCTGAAAGACAATGTCAGGAAATACTTTTTCACTGAAAGGGTGGTGGATGCTTGGAATGCCCTCCTGATGGAAGTGTTGGGGGCAAATACAGTGACAGAATTCAAAATGGCATGGTACACACACAGTGGATCCCTTTTATAGTAACAGGATAAAATCAAAATAAGCATAACCATCTTATATCTCAACAAATAGGGGTGACCTGCACGGTGTGCACCCCTAAACAAAGGCGTGAGGAGAGGTGACCTGCACCGAGTGACAGGTGCACTTACCCTTGTCACCGTGCTGGGCAGACTGGATAAACCATGCTGGTCTTTATCTGCCTTCATATACTATGTTACTATGAATGACATGCCCAAGTCAAGGACCTGAGCCTGGGGGGCTGTGAGAGGAACTGTGGTCGAATTGACTACTATTTTTTGAAGCATGCACATGTCACTGGGCCTTTCCATTTGTTGCTGGGACTGTGATATTGAGATCTGCAGCCCTGTGACCCGCCTCTCCTCTGCCTCTCCATTCCAGATCCTCTTTAAAAAAAAACAAAATCCTGAGGTACTTCATCACCACTAGTATCCTCAGCAGTATAATCAGTGAACTCCCTTACTGGTAAATTTTTTCCTTTATCTAGGGAAAAATAGAACAATCTTTATAATCTAGTTGATCCCGATGAAATTTCTTTAATTTAGTAGCTTTAATGGTTTCCTAATATTTATTTAGTCTCTTGAATCTCCTGTAACTTTCCACAGTAAATCTCTGGCGTTACAGACTGTTGTAACTCCTCCTCCAAATTCTTTATCTTCCTGAGTTTTTCTCAGATCTTGACAGTGTCTCAACTAGGAGTAACATCAAATCCAAAGTACATTTCATGAGGATACCATTCCATTTTTGCAGGAAGGCCTCATCGGTGTTTAAATATCCCAAAAAATTTTTTTTTTTTTTTATCACTCGTAGCTCCTTTGAAGTACCACTTTCAATATACTGAGACAATAAGGAACTATGAAGTTGGGTACGCTGACACTTTTTTATAAAAGTTAAAGTTCAGACCATTTTTCCAATTCAGTCAACTGATCTTGAGAACCTAAATCTGATATATCCTTAATATAGTATGCGTTTGTTCTGTTGAATAGGTATAAACCTCACACCATTTTACTGTAGCCATAATGGTAGTTTGAAGTTATGTTGGCTGTACACGCCGTTCTATGAAAGCATGGCTATATGAACATAAATCACGACTGAATACTGTAACTATGACTGCACCTGTAGTAGAACACCATATACGCTATGAACATTCCTTCACAGATCTGTTGGTGTATCTTGCAACATATCCCCCAGAACTGGCGAGGTGGAGATGGGATGCGCTACTTAATAAACAGGAGCAGTTTTGGATTTTTCACTTAAATGCACTCTCTCCGCATGGGTTAACTGCACAAATTGACTGGTATACTCTTTCTTGAGGGCCCTCCCCCCTTGCGTCATTTGAGCGGGTGGAGTAGTTTTGGGTTTTAAAAAACGCCGCAGCTATTTTTTCATTCATAGCCGACAGAGTTCCAGAATGGATTGTTAATTTCGTCAAATGTCTAAGGAAAAGAGGAAGATATGGAATCCATTCCTGAATGAGAATACCCTGAAGCAGAACTTTATTCAGATAAGTTTGAAACGTGTTGATGTCTTTGGGTTAACCTTTGCACTATAGATCACATTTTAAAGAGAAAAATTGACTTTCAGGGTGAAGCTGTTCAATAGCGACCTCAAATGTCCGACAAATAATTTTTGTGAGTTGGATAATATGCCAGAGTGATTGTGTAATCCTAAATCCTATAGTAATAGAGTGGAAGTTGCTATCCTATATTGTGGTCCCTAGGAGTTTTTTGGCATCACCGGTAGTGCTGCAAGTCCACCTTTACTGATATTGTATTTCTGATGAATATATTGTAGCCATATTGATGGTGAAACTGGGGAGCCTGGAAGTGAACTGGACCCCACAGAGGCTGCAGAAGATGAAGAGGAAGATGGTGATGTATCAACATCTCACTGTCTTTGGGTTGACCACTTTACTCCTAAACACTACACAGAGCTGCTCAGTGATGATGTAAGTCTGATAGCGGTCTTGGCAACTAGTACAGAAAGAGTAAGCATAGAAGCAAGCACTGATTCCAGGGTTTTTCTTTCTCATTTAACTTTGTTTTTATACCGTCTTTCCTTAGAAACACTCGGGGCAGGTTACATAAGAAGCTGATATAGTTTGTCAGAGCCTTAAAGAGCAGCAATATCTTGCCTAAGTGTTTTGATATTTTCCTTAATGAATTATGGTTTATTCAACCTGATATTCAGCTTTGTTGGAAGTGCCACATTGTACCCATTCCTTGGATGCAGTGCTTGCAGTTGTTGGAGGGCTGCAGGTTAGAACAAGGGGTTGCCAGCTATGCCCTGGTAAACCCTTAATCAAAAAAACTAAGATTTATATCTTCCTCAAAATGAAATGAATGACTAAATAGTACCCTGGGGAAGCAATGGAATTTTTAGGAAGATCTTTGGTGTGTAAATATGAACTAGCTGTTGTATCATTTAAGGCAGCTTCATTAAACGGTACCAAATGAAATCAGGACTATTACCTATTGACAGTGTTTTTTGTTTAGTCAGGCCATTTATTTATTTGGTTTTATATACCGCACTTTTTAAGATCAGCTTGGTTTACATAAGAACAATTCTCCAGGACCAAGCAGGAAGTCAGTCCTCACATATGGGTGACGGCGCCGACGGAGCCCCCGTGCGGAGCATTTCCCCAGCTTTCAAAGAAAGCCTTTGGGAATGCAGCATGCATGCACGGTCCCCTTCCTGCCCAAGGGTGCCATCTTGCTCAGTCTTCTTTTTTCCGCGGAGCCCGACGGATGTATTTTCGTTTCACCCGAGGAAAAAGTCTATTTTATTCTGCGTGAACCTGTTTTTCTTTGGTTCGCCGGTTTCCCTTTCCCGCCTGGGCCCGATACATTGGTATCGAGCCCGGACCTCTTTTTTCGGTTTTTGTCCTTAGTGACTAGCGTACGCTCCATTTTTTTCTGTTTTCACTGGCAGCCCTGTCTTTTGACCTCGCAGGGGCCCTTTTTCCCCCGATGGCTGCCAGCGGGTTTAAAAAGTGTGATCGGTGTAAGAAACTCATGTCTCTCACCGACACACATGACTGCTGCCTCGGACCCGATCATGACCCGATCTGTGGTCCGTGTGGGAAAATGTCCTCTAAGGCGTTAAGGAGTCGGCAGCACCAAAAGGAAAGAATCTTCTCTGACTCTGTGTCCCGTTGGGCCTGGACCTCGTCAGAGGCCTCAACATCTTGGGACTCCGACCCCGAGCAGTGTCGAGGCTCCTCTGAAAGGGGGTCTCCCTCACGGGAGCATTGCAAGAAGAAAAAACCCGCGAGGGCGGCATCAGTGGACGCACTTGGCTCCTCGAGGGCCAAGTCGCATAGCCCCGAGTGCCGTCCCAGGTCTTCGGAGTCGGAGAGGCCTGCAAAACAACCTCGTGTGGAGATGGAGTCCCCGGGTCACGTGAGTACTGTAGTCCTCGTGGACTCTCCTCCAGGGGAGCCGACGTCGGGCCCGGCACCACCGGGGCTCGAGTCGGGGGCTGCTGAGTCTCCTGAGCTCCGACTCAGGTTGACGGCCTTGGAGAGCAGCTTGGCTGCCTTCATGGAACAGCAGCGGGCACTGATTGCCGGTCTCAACGGTAAATCTGCCCCGATCACCAGGACATCGACGTCATAGCCGATCCTCGAGTCCTTGCGTGCTCGAGTCGATCCTCAGCCAAGGTCTCCCTTGGCCTCCCGTTCGGGACCGATGTCGTCGACGCCGGTACCCTCGGCATCGGGGCGGATGGCATCGATGCCTGCCCGACCGGAGCTGCTTGATTCCTCCTCCGAGGAGTCCGGCTGGGAGACGGAGGATGAGTAGTCACCCGACACCTTTCGGACTCGGTGCGTCCCTTCGGACTCACCCGAGTCCGAGCCTCTGAGAAGGTCCCCACTGGAGGATACCTGGTTCTCGGACTTCGTGTGGGATATAGCCAAGGCTTTGGCATTCCCCGCGGGTCCCGAGGAGGAGCCTCGAGCCGAGGAGCTCGAGGTCATACAGTATGACTCTCCTCCGAAGGAAGCCTTTACTGTTCCGGTTCCTCCGATGCTGGAACGGTTGCTGTTCTGCATGTGGGAGGCGCCGGCGTTGAAGCTGGTTTTAAGCAAGTGGGTCGATTCCATCTATCGAGTCCGCAAGAGCCCCGGTTCCAAAAGGCACAATTACCGCACCACTCCATGGTTGTGGAATTGGCCATGCATCGTCTGAAGAGTCAGAAGATGCACTCCTCGGTGCCTCCCGGCCAGGAGGCCCGGAACCTGGATGCCCTCGGTAAGAAGTGCTTCCAGGGCTCTAGGCTTGCTTGCCGTGTCCAGACCTACCAGCTGTACATGGGCATGTACCTTTGAGACCTGGCGAAGGAGATTGCTGCTGGGTTTTTTCTGCTGGTCTCTCCGAGGAACCTTTGCAGAGGTTCAATGCTCTGTCCTCGGGTATTCGTGAGTGCTCGAAGTTTATCTCTCGAGCAGCCTATGATGGCTTCGAGGCTTCGGCCCGGGTAGCCGCGGCCGGCATCGGTGCACGCCGTCAGGCCTGGCTACTGTCATTGGACCTCGAGCCATGGGTGCAGGACAAGCTGGTCGACGTCCCCTGCCGATGTGAAAACCTCTCTGGCAAGCCCATGGCTGACAAGGCTGCAGAACTCGAGACCGAAACTCTTACCCGGACAAGGCTGTCCAGGAAAACCTCTGCCCCTTCTCAGAAGGGCTCGGGGAAAAAACTTTTACCCAAGGAAGTTATCTGCCTATAAACAGTAGCCTCATTTTCAGGCCTCTGTAGCTCCCCAACAGGGTCAGCAGGCCAAGGGGCAGGGACATGGGCCCCGTAGGCAGAAAACCCCCAAGCCACCAGCTCCGGCTCCTGCACAGCAGGGAGCGGGGTTTTGACTCCAGTGGCATAGCCTCTCCTCCTTAGCTGGCCCCTTTCAGCACTGGAGGCCGGCTGGCCCTGTACGCTCACAGGTGGTTAGCCGTCACAAGGGATACCTGGGTACTAAGTATAGTTTATAGGTATCTCCTCCAATTCCACCAGGTACCCCCCTCCTATTTTCCAGGGGAGCCTCCCAGACTTCCTCTGCACAGGGACTTACTCCTGCAGGAGTTGGCAAGTCTTGTAAAGGAACAGGCAGTGGAACTGGTGCCCCACCACCTGAGAGGTCAAGGCTTCTATTCCAGGTACTTCCTGGTACCAAAAAAGGCCTGAGGCCCATCCTAGACTTGCAAAATTTGAACAAGTTCCTGGAGAGGGAAAAGTTCAAGATGCTTACCCTTGGAATTCTGCTGCCCTACCTCCAGCAGGGAGATTGGCTATGCTCCTTAGACCTAAAGGATGCTTATACTCACATCTGCATTCATCCAGACCACAGACAATATCTCAGATTTGTAGTGGGAGGAAACCACTATCAGTACAGAGTACTGCCTTTTGGCCTTACATCCACCCCCAGGGTATTAACCAAGTGCCTAGTGGTGGTAGCAGCCTACCTCAGGGTTCAAGACCTCTTTGTCTTTCCATACCTGGATGATTGGCTCATCAGGGGTCAATCCCTGCAAGAGGCCAATCAAGCCACCCTTCGCACTGTCGCTCTGCTTCAGCACCTGGGGTTTGTTTTATAAACTTCGCAAAGTCCAGTTTGCACCCCTCCCAGAACATGGAGTTCATAGGAGCTCGACTGGACACCTTTCAGGCAAAAGCCTTTCTACCTGTGGACAGGGCCCACAGATTGATGGATCTAGCCAGGCTATTCCACAGCAATTCTCTGGTCTCCGCCAGACAATTCCTGAGGCTCTTAGGCCACATGGCATCCACGGTCCATGTAACTCCAAATGCCCGTCTACACATGAGGCCAGCTCAATGGGGACTCAGGACTCAGTGGCACCAAGCCACAGGAAGCCTCACGGACAAAGTGAGGGTATCCAACCTACTACAGTCTTCTCTGCAGTGGTGGCTTCATCTTCCGAATCTGCTGCAAGGGGTGCCTTTTCAAACACCTCCACACTCTCAACCGATGCTTCTCTTCAAGTTTGGGGTGCACATTGCCAAGGAGCATGTACTCAAGGCCTGTGATCTCCTTGGGAGGCTGCACAGCAGATCAATTTCTTGGAACTAAGAGCTATCCGCTTAGCCCTGAGAACTTTCTCCCATCTCATCTCTCGCCAGTCCATCTTGGTTCAGACGGACAATCAAGTTGCTATGTTCTATGTGAACAAACAAGGGGGCACAGGGTCCCTCCTCCTATGTCAGGAAGCACAGAAACTGTGCTCCTGGGCAGTCAGTCACGGCATTCTTCTCAAAGCGGTCTAATTCCCAGGTCAGGAAAATTACCTGGCGGACAGATTGAGCAGGATCCTGCAGCCGCACAAGTGGCAGTTGAATCCTCTAGTGGTTCAACAGATCTTCCTGAGATGGGGTCTTCCAACCATGGATCTCTTTGCCAGTCCTCTGAACCGTCAACATCCCAGGTTCTGTTCCAGGCAGCCGCATCCTCTCAGTTGCAGCGGATGCGTTTCTCATTCCATGGTCTACGGGCCTTCTATATGCATTTCCTTCCACGCCTCTGGTATCCCAGACGCTATTCAAGGTGCTCAGGGACAAGGCCTCGCTGATCCTGGTGGCCCAGGCAAGCCTGGTTCCCACTGCTTTTGCAACTAGCGGTGGACACTCCTCTTCCTCTGGGGACGCAACCCGATCTCCTGTCTCAGGAGCAGGGATCTCTCTCACACCCCAATCTCCAGTCCCTCAATTTGATGGCCTGGCTGCTGAAAGGGTAGTTCTAGCGCCTTTACTATTGCCTAGGGAAGTGGAGGACGTAGTCTTGGCCTCTAGGAGGCAATCCACCAGAAAGTCTTATGCCCTTAAGTGGCGTAGATTCTCTACCTGGTGTACTCAACACAACGAGAATTCTTTCTCATGCCTGGTACCAGTGGTGCTGCAATATTTGCTTCACCTGATCAACCTAGGCCTTAAGTCCAATTCTGTTCGAGTTCATCTTAGTGCTCTTTCAGCACACCACTCACAGGTGAAGGGTCAGTCTCTATCCAGCCATCCTTTGGTGGCTCGCTTCCTCAGAGGCCTGCTTTTGCTTAAGCCTCCAGTGCGTCTACCTGCCCCTGAATGGGATTTAAATGTGGTCTTGCAACGGCTTACTTGCCCGCCATTTGAACCTATGGCTACTTGCCCTCTGTTTTTTTTTTTCTCTCCTGGAAAATGTTTCTGATAGCCCTTACCTCGGCAAGGCGAGTGAGTGAGCTTCAGGCCCTAGTATCAGAAGCACCATATACTAGGTTCTATAGGAACAGAGTAGTCTTACGGACTCGCCCTAAGTTCCATCCAAAGGTTGTCTCCTCCTTCCACCTCAATCAGGAGGTGGATCTTCCGACTTTCTTTCCCAGGCCTCATGCCAGCCAGGCTGAGATGGTCTTGCATACCCTGGACTGTAGGAGGGCGTTGTCCTTCTACCTTGACTGTACGCGCGGGAGCACCAGAGAACGGTTCAGCTCTTCGTCTCTTTTGACCCCAATAAGTTGGGGTTGGCTGTCTCCAAGCATACTTTGTCCATATGGGTAGCTGACTGCATCGCCTGGGCTTACAGGGCAGCCGGCCTCTCGTTGCAGGGTCACGTTACGGCTCATCGTGTCAGGGCGAAGGCTGCGTCAGTGGCTCATCTCCGCTCTGTTCCGTTGGCAGACATCTGCCGGGCCGCTACTTGGTCTTCAAGCCAGACTTTTGCGGCCCACTACTGCCTTGAGAGGGAGTCCCACAGGGACAGTGCTTTCGGGCAAGTGGTACTCCATAATCTCTTTGGGGTTTAGGCAACTCCTACCTTCCAGCCCTGGTGTTGGACTACCGTTTGGGGGCGTTATCAGAGAAGATTCTGTTTCTTGCATGCTGAGGCTCTAGAGGGAGCTCATTGTTTCGGTTTGGGGCCTCTGGTAGCCCTGAGCTGGGAAGTCCCATATTCGAGGACTGACTTCCTGCTTGGTCCTGGAGAAAGAGTAGTTACTTACCTGTAACAGGTGTTCTCCAGGAGCAGCAGGAAACAGTCCTCACAACCCTCCCTCCTCCCCTTGGAGTTGCAGTCATGTGTCTTATTTTTGCTGTCTTTTAGCTATGTCAGACTGAGCAAGATGGGCACCCTTGGGTGGGAAGAGGACCGCGCATGTGCGCTGCATTCTCAAAGGCTTTCTTTGAAAGCTGGGGAAATGCTCCGCACGGGGGCTCCGTTGGTGCCGACGTCACCCATATGTGAGGACTAATTCCTGCTGTTCTTGGAGAACACCTGTTTACAGGTGAGTAACTACGCTCTCAATACATTGAACAGGTACAAATAATACACAGAACAGGTATACAATATATTAAATACGTTTAAATAACAATAGGTCATCTAATATGTTCTGCTCTGACGTGTGGATGTATTGTAATTAAATAAAGCCCTTGAATGTTTAGGAATCTCATTTTGTGTCTTGTTTTCTGGTTGATCTCCAGGAACAAGCAGGAATGTAGTCTTCACATATGGGGTATCGTCGGTACTGACGGAGCCTGCACGGGAACGCTCCCCAGCATCCAAAAGGAAAGCTTTTGGGAGCATCCCACAGCGCCTGCGTGCTGCCTTCCTGCCTTTCCCAACTGTCCCTCTCCAGTTCTTCGTTTTCCGCAGAGCCGACGGGTCGTACATCCTGTCACTGCAGAAAATAATTCCCTTCTATTCTTATTTTTTGTGGTCGCGTCTGCCTTCCTTCAACGCTACACCAGTACCGCCGGTTCTTTCTTTCTTTTTTTTTTCCAAAAAACCCCCAAAAACCTTTCTTCTGGAGTCTTTTCCAGTTATTTTCTCCTCAGGTGCCATGCGCCATTTTGGGCACTAGGCCCAACTTTTTCCTTTAAAATGGAAAAACCCGCTCCGTTCCAAGTGTGGTGGTACCACCTCCGTCACCGACACCCATGAGTTGTGCCTCAAATGTTTAGGTCCTGACCACTCTATTTCGGAGTGTGGTGCCTGTGGGATGATGTCGAAAATGGGCCGGCAGAACCGAGCTGCTAAACTTAGCACTCTTTTTCCCTTCGATGCAGCCTCTGTGGCATCAACGTCTTCCAGGGCTTCGTCTTCCTCCCAAGGATCTCAGGTAACTAAACATAAATCTAGCCGGTCCTCAAAGGGTAGATCTCCCTCTAAGCATTGAGATGCCTCTGGTGTTGCCCTTGAGGGACTTTCACTGGCAAAATTGCCCCGGCGGGAGGCTTCAGCTTCCAAAGCACTAACGGGGCTCCAGGATGTTCTCGAGGCCTCAACCTCGGCAGAACTACTGGTGCCATGTTCTGGGCTACCAGCTGCTTCATCCGGTACAGATACCCAAGCATCGGCAGCGTCGATAGACCAGAGATTCTTGGTTATTTAACACAGTCTGGCAGCTCTTCTCATGGCCTCAATGCCCCTGAAACCACTTCAGACACTTCAACCGGTATCGGCGCCAACCCCGGTACCGATACTGACTGCATCGACATCGGCAGGTATTCTACCGGGACCAAGTAATGCTTATCCATCCGGTATCGACAAATTGGTACCAGAGCCCTCCGATGCCGACTTCGATCAATACCGGTACCGTGCCTTGCACGATCACCCGGATCAGAGATACTTTGAATCCTCGGATGAGTCTAAAGACTCTGAAAGCTCTGCCGATACCAGAGTACTTCTTCCTGAGGATTCCTCTTCTCCTCGGCGTAGGATGTCTCCACCAGAGGATATGTCCTTTCAGGATTTTATCCGAGATGTGGCTCGAGGTCTTTCCATCACAGTGGCTCCTGAAAAAGAGCCTAGGGCAAAGGAATTAGAAATCCTACAATACCCTAAAGCTCCCAAGGAGCATGATCTCATTTTAAGGATGTGGGAAACACCTCTAACCACATCTCCTCACTCTCGAAGACTCGACACCATGTATCGAGTTCCTCCTTGTCCTGGGTTTCAGAAGACTCAGCTACCACACCATTCCATGGTGGTGGAATCTGCTATGAGAAAGGATCAAGAGTGCAAAAAGGCATGCATCTAATCCTCCAGGACATGAATGTAGGACTCTTGACGCCTTTGGACATCAAACCTTCCAGGCTTCCATGTTTTCTGCTAGGATCAGTTCCTATATTATATATGGGAATGTTCCTTAAGGAGGTCACGGGAGATTTAGAGCTTATGAGCCCTCTCCTTCCTGATAAAAGGCAGGATTACCTCGCCCTTGTCAAACATGTTCAGGATGTTTCCAAGTTTGTGAATCGAGCAGCCTTTGACTGCTTTGAGTGCATAAGCAGAACCTCTGCTATTGCCATAGGTGCACGTAGGATTGCCTGGCTCCAGGCATCTGACTTGGAAATTTGGGTACAGGATAAACAAGGGAATATTCCTTGCACAGGAGAGAATCGAATTGGCAGGAAAAAGCTAATGAGATAGATGCTGACAATATCACTTTGGATAGATTGTCTAAATCTACAGCTGATCCTGCAAGGAAAAATCCTACAAGAAACCATTCTTCAGTAAGATGTTTTATCCCTCCTATACCCAGCAGGGGCATCGTTTAGGTCGGTCTGCCCAAAAGAGACAGCAGCAACAACCTAGGCAAAGAAAAACAAAAGCTGCTAAGCCTCAGCCGGCTCAGCAGACCCAGCCTCCACGGGCTTTGACTCCTGCCTAGAGAACTTTGCCTTTCTGGCCCTGAACGGCCCAGAGCCTTCCACCATTCCAGGAAGGTTATGTCATTTTGCCCCCAGATGGGATCAGATAACAGCAGAAAATTGGACTCTGTCTATTGTAAGAGAGGGGTACAAGCTTCATTTCCTCAGCATGCCCCTCCTACAATGGTAAGACTTCAATTCTCAGACTTCTCAATGACCAGTTAGGTCAAGAGGTCACTATGCTTCTTGCCCAAGGGGCAATAGAAGAGGATACCATTCTCCAACAGGGTACAGGGTTCTACTCCCCCTCTTTCCTTATTCCAAAGAAAACAGGAGGACACAGACCCATTTTAGACTTCAGAGAATTGAACAAATTCCTATTCAAAGAGAAGTTCAAAATGATTTCTCTAGGAACTCTGCTGCCATACCTTCAGAGGCAGGATTGGCTTTGTTCTCTAGATCTCAAGGATGCGTACACTCATGTTCTTATCCATCCAACTCATCGAAAGTTCCTTCGCTTTCTATTTCAAGGGAAGCACTACCAATACAGGGTTCTTCCTTTTGGCCTGGCCTCAGCACCAAGGGTGTTCACAAAATGCATGGCTGTGGTGGCAGCATTTCTTCGCACCCTAGGAATATTCGTCTTCTCTTACTTTGAAGGGGCTCGAATGAGCCAGTTATCTGAGCCAGAGGCCAGGGTTGCTCTCTCAGCACAATGCGCATCCTTCAATATTTGGGACTTGTCATAAACTTCCCAAAATCCAACCTTGTTCCCACTCAGTCCCTAGAGTTTATAGGAGCTCTGCTGGATACCAGACAGACAAGGGCCTACCTTCCACAGCCCTGCTGCCTTCGCATTGTGCAGTTAGCTTCTCAAGCAGTGCTAAAACCTCACCTCAGTGCTCGGGAAATGTTAGAATTGCTAGGCCACATGGCATCCACCGTGCATGTGGTTCTTTATGCTCGCCTCCATATGAGGGCAGCCCAGTGGACTTTATCCACTCAGTGGACTCAGGCGTCAGGTTGCCTGTCAGGCAAAATAGCAAACTCAAATTGCCTTATTTTGTCCCTCCAATGGTGGCAATCACCCCAAAACCTTTGTGTGGGGTCCCCTTTACAGCAACTTCCACCCCAAGCCACTCTAAAACGGATGCCTCACAGGTGGGTTGGGGAGCCCACTTGCAAGGCCTCTCTACCCAGGGTACCTGGACTCCACAGGAGACCTATCTACATATCAATCTCCTGGAACTCAGAGCAATCTTCCTTGCTCTTCAAGTATTCCACACCCAGCTCAGCTACAAGACAGTCCTAGTTCAAACGGACAATCAAATAGCTATGTTCTATGTGAACAAGCAGGGCAGAACAGGCTCTCTGTTGCTATGCAACGAAGCTTTGCGACTATGGGCCCTCGCCAGAGAGCATCAGATTCATCTCCTTGCGGTGTATCTTCCAGGCATGCAAAACCTTTGGGCAGACACTCAGTCAAGTTCTGCTTCCACACAAATGGTCTCTCCATGCAGACCAGGTGGCAAAAATTTTCCAAATTTGGGGAACCCTGGACATAGACCTCTTCGCAAGTCCGCTGAATGCCAAACGTCCCCGGTTCTGTTCCAGAATTCCGGCTCAGGGTTGTCAGGCCAGGGATGCTTTCCTCCTCCATTGGGGCCAGGGCTTCCTGTATGCCTTTCCACCCATTCCCCTAATTCCCAAAACCCTGTTCAGGCTTCAGAGACAGAGGTCATATGATTCTCATAGCTCCACATTGGCCACCGCAAATGTGGTACCCTCTGCTCCTACGTCTCTGTCAAGCTCCGCCTCTGGAGTTAGGATCTGCTACAGATCTCCTTTTTCAGGACGACGGGATGCTGTGGCATCCCAATCCCCAGTCTCTGCATCTCAGGGCCTGGTTGCTGAAAGCCTAGAACTTCACGGTCTTAAACTTTCTCAGCAGGTAAAGGATATCCTTTATGCTTCCAGGAAGCCTTCCACAAGACGCTCTTATGCATTCAAGTGGAAAAGGTTTACCATTTGGTGTTCACAGAAGGGTCTTAACCCTCTTGCGTTACCTCTGGATTCATTACTGGAGTATCTCCTTCATTTATCTAATGCAGGGCTTAAGACCAATTCAGTGAGAGTTCATTTGAGTGCTATTGCAGCTTCTTTCAAGCCTCTAAATGGGCAACCTATTTCCTCTCATCCTCTCATAGCAAGATTTATGAGAAGCCTTCTTTTAACTAAGCCTCCCATTAAGCCACCACCGGTGGCATGGGACTTAAGTTTGGTTCTTGGGCAGCTTATGAAACCGCCTTTTGAACCATTAGCCACTACCTTCTTGAAATTCCTTTCCTGGAAGGTCATCTTTCTTATTGCAGTCACATCAGCACGTCGCATCAGTGAATTGCAAGCATTGGTGGCTGATCCTCCTCATACAAAGTTCCATCATGATAAGGTAGTCCTTAAGACTCATCCACACTTTATGCTAAAGGTGGTGTCACCTTTTCATTTATACCAAGCAGTTTACCTTCCTGTATTCTTCCCAAGGCCTCATGCCTCAAATGCAGAAAGGAATCTTCATACTTTGGATTGTAAAAGGACTCTGGCCTTTTACTTACAAAGGACACAGCAACATAGGAAGTCCTCTCAACTTTTTGTTGCTTTTGATTTTAGTCATTTGGGACTTCCAGTCTCCAAAAGAACACTGTCCAACTGGATTGCACAGTGTATCTTTTGCCTATAAGAGTAAAAACCTTCCTCTGGAAGGCCATGTCACAGCTCACAATGTGAGAGCCATGGCAGCCTCTATGGCTCATCTTCACTCTGTGTCTATTGACGACATCTGCCGAGCAGCTACTTGGGCTTCGGTTCATACCTTCACAGCCCATTACTGCTTAGACAAGGACTCCCGCCGGGATGCCTTGTTTGGTCAGGCTGTTCTTCAACACCTGTTCCATACTTAATCAACTGCTACCCACTATCCCTGATAGGATGCCAGAGATCCATTGGGGGAAGTGGAGTCCCCATATGTGAAGACTACATTCCTGCTTGTTCTTGGAGATAGCATAGTTACTTGTAACAGGTGATCTCCGGGAACAGCTGGAATTTAGTCTTCACAACCCACCCACCTCCCCTAGGAGTTCTCGCTCGCTCGCTCGCTCTCGCGCTCTCTCTCCCTCTTTTGTCTCAGCTTTAAACTCAACTGGAGAGGGACAGTTGGGAAAGGCAGCACGCAGGCGCTGTGGGATGCTCCCAAAAGCTTTCATATTGGACGCTGGAGAGCATTCCCGCACAGGCTCTGTCGGTACCGACGATACCCCATATGTGAAGACTAAATTCTTGCTGTTCCCGGAGATCATCTGTTACAGGTGAGTAACTATGCTTTCTCTAGGTGTGTTGTGTGTGTTTTTTTTTAAACATCTTTAATGCCAGAAGGAAAACACTAATTTAAAGAACAAACTTGTTTGGTTTGCTTTGTGTCCAGTACACAAACCGCTGCCTTCTGAAGTGGCTCAAGCTGTGGGATGTTGTAGTGTTTGGGAAGGAAAGGATAACACGAAAACCAAAGGAAACTGCCGAGATGCGCCCTCTGTTAAAACATCAGCAAAAGGAGCTGCAGGGCAAGTGGAAGAGCAAAGAGCAGATCATGGAGGAGATACTGGAGGCTGAATTGGACCAGCACAAGAGACCCAAGTATAAGGTCAGATGAGCAACCAGTGCTAGTTCCCTGGAAGCACCTTTAAACAAAATATAGAATGTACAGCACCTCGGCTGACTTAATGTCTTTAATCTTTTGTTCATCACATGCCTGTTTGTTGTGTTGTCACCTCGTCATATGACTGTTGCCTGACTTTCTGCTTGCTGCAGGTTGCCTTGTTATGTGGACCTCCTGGGCTGGGTAAAACCACATTGGCTCATATTATCGCAAAGCATGCTGGGTACAACGTAGTTGAAATGAATGCCAGGTGACTTGATAACTTTAAGATGCTTCTCAGATTTGTTTTCCCAAATACAGGTAGAGTGCTGGAAGGCCTATTATGTTTAATGATCTCTACAGAAAGCATTGTGTACTCCCAGAAACCCCTGGCCCATCCCTGTGAGGCTTGTCTCTTGACTCTTTGGTATTACTGTCATCAAAGGATCTAAACATTAATGTGCACGAGTTTTTTCATCAGTAGTAAAAATCTGTTTTCTGAATAATGATGAGACAAATCATTTGGGCTGTACTCTTGATCATGCACAAGTTTGAGCAGTCTTTTTTTTTTTTTTTTTTTTTTTTTCAGTGATGATCGCAGCCCTGATGTCTTCAGGACTCGAATTGAAGCTGCAACTCAGATGAAGTCTGTTCTGGGAGTAAATGAGCGACCCAACTGCCTGATCATTGATGAAATAGATGGAGCCCCCACTGTAAGTCCTTTTCCCTGTTGAAAGAGGCATTTGTTGACTCAGAAGCTAACTTTTCACAGTATCCAGGGCCAGTCCAAGGGTTTCAGCCACCCCAAGCAGAAGCCCCGGCTGTGCCGCCCCCCACCCCCCACGATGCTGAGCTGCGCCATCACCCCCCCACTGCCATTGATTTTGGCAGGGGGGGCAGCTGAGCTTGGCAGAAGCAGCAGGCCATGTGCTTCGGCACACATGGCTTGCCACTTCTGAGCCGTTTCTGACATATAGTTTGGAGCGGGGGGCTCAGAAGTGGCAAGGCATGTGTGCTGAAGCACATGGCTTGCCTGGGGCTACTGCTGCCAGGCCTAGCTGCCTCCCTTACCTTGCTGCTGGAATCAGCAGTGGCACAGTTCAGCATGGAGGATGGGGGGGGCATGGCAAGCCATGTGACACCCACAGAGGTCTGCCGCCTAGGCAGCTGTCTAGTGGATAGGATGGCACTGACAGTATCCCAAGTCTAGTGATTTTATTTATCCAGTTTTCTTAACCTTCAATCAAAGTCGTTTACATTATGCATCCACTACAAACAGGTACTGGATACATTCCCTTGTCCCCAGAGGGCTCACAATCTTTGTGTACCTGAGGCAATGGAGGGTTAAGTGGCTTGCCCAAGGCCACAAGGAGTGCCTATAGGACTAGAAACCCCAGTCCTTTCAGCCTGAGATTGCTGTCCCCAGGTAGGATTACAGTAACAGCCACTGCTAAAGCTGAGAAGAGACAACTGGGTCTCTTGAGGGACTTCCCATGAAGTAATACTTTCACACCATTATTTTTGTGTATTCACACCGCAAAACAAAACAAGCCATAAGCAATAGAGCATTCTTATACGTCGCCCCTATTCTATGGAACGCCTTACCAGGCATATTGAGATCCATCAAAGACCTCCAAACATTCAGAAAGCAAATTAAAACATTTCTATTTATCAAGCATTATGGCAGCAATTATGGCAAGAACAATTTATAACCAACCTAAAGACACACTGTTAGAACCCCTCTAACATCTCTGTTACCAGATGAATCATCCACATATCCTTGAAATTCCTACATTGTAACAATGTTTTTTTTATACACATATAAACCATAAATTTTGTAAAATTTGTAAGTAGTTTTACGTGCAAATAGCTTTTTCATTTGTTACTATTCCATACCTATGTTCAATACAATACCTATGTTTGATGTAACCTGTTTGTTCTTTGTAAAACAGCCCTTGATCTTGGGAAGGGGTGGTATAGAAAAGCTTTGCAAATAAATAAATCTGCTGTACATGTATGTAACTTTGACTTTATCTTGATGTAATTTGTAAGGTGCTACATTTTTAGCTGGAAACTGGCACTTCTCCAGGACCAAGCAGGAAGTCAGTCCTCACTTATGGGTGACGTCGGCGCCGACGGAGCCCTCGCGGAGCAATTTTCCCCAGCTTTCAAAGAAAGCCTTTGGGAATTGCAGCGCGCATGCGCGGTAGTCTTCCCGCCCGAAGGTGCCATCTTAGCCAGTCTTCTTTTTTCCGCGGAGCCCTACAGACGTCCCCGTCTTGTCCCCGCGAAAAAGTTGATTTTCCTCTGTATTTATCCTTTTTTCTTTCGGTTCGACGCCGGTCGTTTTCCCGCCCGGACTCGCGACGCCGGTCTCGAGTCCTCTAACGGTTTTTCGGTTTTTCTGACTTAGTCAGCTTTCGTTTTCGTTTTTTCCCTGGCAGCCCGGTCCTTTGACCTCGCAGGGGCCCTTTTTCCCCCGATGGCTGCCAGTGGCTTTAAGCGGTGTGGTCGGTGTGACCGAAATATGTCACTCACCGACTCACACGACCTTTGCCTCCGCTGCCTGGGCCCAGATCACGAGGAACTGATCTGTGGGCCCTGCAGCAAACTGTCCTCGAAGGCGTTGAGAAGTCGGCGGCATCAGCGCGAAAGAATCTTCGCTGACCCCAGCCGTACCCGGACCTCGTCGGAGGCCTCACTGTCGAAAGGCTCCAGTTCGGACCGTCGACGGAGCTCCTCCGACCGGGGTTCTCCCTCCGGGGACCATTGACGGAAGGAAAAACCCGCGAGGGCGGCGTCGGTGGACGCTCCTGGCTCCGCGAGGGCCAGGTCGCATAGCCCCGACAGCCGCCCCGGGTCCTTGGAGAAGGAACACCTCCCGAAGCGACCTCGCCTGGAGTCGGAGATGCCTGCCCGGGTAAGTCCTGTTGTCCTTCTGGACTCGCCTCCGCGTCAGCCGACGTCGGGCCCGACGCCGTCGGGGCCCGAGTCGGGGGCTGCTGGGTCGCCTGAGCTCGGACTCAGGTTGACGGCCTTGGAGAGCAGATTGTCTGCCTTCATGGACCAGCAGCGGGCACTGCTCGCTGGCTTCGCTGGCGTCGCTGCCCCGACCGCCGGGACGTCGACGTCCAAGTCGACCCCGGAGACCGAGCCGATCCTCGAGTCGATGAGAACTCGAGTCGATCCTCGGTCGAGGTCGCCCTCGGCCTCCCGTTCGGGACCGAGGTCGCCGACGCCGACTCCCTCGGCGTCGGGGCGGCTGGCGCCGCACCCTGCCCGAGCCGACCCCACCGAGTCCTCGTCGGAGTCGGTCTGGGAGTCTGAGGAGGAAGAGTCACCTGATTCTTTCCGGACTCGGTGTGTCCCATCGGACTCTCCGGAGTCCGAGCCTCGGAAGCAGTCCCCCCCGGAGGATGCCCGGTTCTCGGACTTCGTTAGGGATATGGCCAAGGCTTTGGCCTTCCCTGCGGACCCCGAGGAGGAGCCTCGAGCCGAAGAGCTCGACGCCCTCCAGTATGACTCTCCCGCGAGGGAGCACTTTACTGTGCCGGTTCCTCCTATGCTGGAACGACTACTCTTCCGCATGTGGGAGAGTCCGGCCTCCTCGCCGGTCCTGAGCAAGCGGGTCGATTCTATCTATCGAGTCCGCAAGAGCCCTGGCTTTCAAAAGGCGCAGTTGCCACACCATTCCATGGTAGTGGAATCGGCCATGCATCGTCTTAAGAGCCAGAAGATGCACTCCTCGGTGCCTCCTGGAAGGGAGGCCCGTAACCTGGATGGTCTTGGCAAAAAGTGCTTCCAGGGCTCTATGCTCGCCTGTCGTGTCCAGACTTACCAGCTCTACATGGGCATGTATCTCAGGGATCTGGCTAAAGAGCTAGCCGGCTTCTCAGCTGGTTTGTCCGAGGAACCCTTGCGGAGGTTCCTAGCCTTGTCCACAGGTATTCGGGAATGCTCAAAGTTCATGTCCCGAGCAGCCTATGATGGCTTTGAAGCCTCGGCTCGAGTAGCCGCAGCCGGCATCGGTGCCCGCCGACAGGCTTGGCTTCAGTCGTCCGACCTTGAGCCCTGGGTACAGGACAAGTTGGTCGATGTCCCCTGCCGAGGCGAAAACCTCTTTGGCAAGCCCATGGCGGAAAAGGCTGCACAAATTGAGACTGAGACTCTCACCAGGACCAGGCTTTCTAGGAAGACCTCCGCCCCTTCCCAGAAAAAGAAGGGCTCGGGAAAAAAGACCTTTTACCCGAGGAAGGCGGCTGCCTACAAACAATACCCCCATTATCAGGCCCCTGCAGCTCCCCAACAGGGCCAGCAGGCCAAGGGACGGGGTAACGGGTCCCGTAGGCAGCAAGCCCCCAAGCCTGCGCCACCAGCCCCTGCTCAGCAGGGTGGGGGTTTTTGACTCGCTCAGCATAGCCTCTCCCCCCCCGCTGGTTCCCCCCAGCACCGGAGGCCGGCTGGTTCACTTCGCCGACAGGTGGTCCAGCATCACCGCAGATGCCTGGGTGCTTCAGGTCGTGCGAGAGGGCTACCTTCTCCACTTCCATCAGGTCCCTCCCTCCTATTTTCCGGGAGAGCCTCCGCGCCCCCCTCTGCACAGGGAGTTGCTCCTTCAGGAGTTGGCAGGTCTGCTGCAGGATCAGGCGGTGGAACCGGTGCCACACCACCTGAGAGGTCAGGGCTTCTATTCAAGGTATTTTCTGATACCAAAGAGAACAGGAGGCCTCCGACCCATCCTGGACTTGCGCAACCTCAACAAGTTCCTTGTGCGGGAGAAGTTCAAAATGCTTACCCTTGGAATCCTTCTGCCCTACCTCCAGCAGGGAGATTGGCTATGCTCCTTGGATCTAAAGGATGCTTACACGCACATCCTCATCCACCCAAGCCACCGCCAATACCTAAGGTTTGTGGTGGCAGGAAATCATTACCAGTACAGAGTACTGCCCTTCGGCCTGTCCTCCGCACCGCGAGTCTTCACAAAATGTCTCGCGGTCGTGGCGGCCCATCTCCGGCTTCACGGCCTCTGTTTTTCCGTACCTCGACGACTGGCTCATCAGAGCAGCGTCCGCTCAGGAGGTCACCACCGCCACGTGCCGCACGATGACTCTGCTGCAGCACTTGGGCTTTGTCATCAACTTCGCAAAGTCCACTTTGCTCCCCTCACAGGATCTCGAGTTCATCGGCGCAAGGCTGCACACCCCTCAGGCGCGAGCGTACCTACCGCTCGACAGGGCTCAGCGGCTCATGGACCTAGCCGACCGCTTTCGCAGCCAGCCCCTGGTCTCCGCCAGGCGCTTCCTGAGACTGCTCGGCCATATGGCTTCCACCGTCCATGTGACCCCCAATGCCCGCCTGAATATGCGGCCTGCTCAGTGGTGTCTCCGCCAGCAGTGGCGACAGGCCACGGGCGGCCTAGCAGACCTGGTGCGCGTCTCCGAGCCGCTGGTCTCGTCTATCCGGTGGTGGCTCCGGCAGCCGAACCTGGTATTGGGAATGCCTTTCCAGTCACCTCAGCCGACCCGGGTGCTGACCACCGATGCATCCCTCCTGGGCTGGGGAGCCCATTGCCAAGAGGCACGTACTCAGGGCCTCTGGACCAAGTGGGAGTCTGCTCAGCAGATCAACTTCCTGGAGCTCAGGGCGATCCGCCTAGCTCTCAAGGCCTTCTCCCACCTGACCTCCCAACAGTCCGTACTTGTCCAGACGGACAATCAAGTTGCCATGTTCTACGTGAACAAGCAGGGGGGCACGGGCTCCTTCCTCCTCTGCCGGGAGGCACAGAAGCTCTGCTCTTGGGCCGTCAGTCACGGCATTCTCCTCAAGGCAGTTTATCTCCCGGGCCAAGAAAATTGCCTGGCGGACAAACTCAGCAGGGTCCTCCAGCCGCACGAGTGGCGTCTGGACCCCTTGATCGTTCAGAAGCTCTTCCTCAGGTGGGGCCTCCCCACAGTGGATCTCTTTGCCAGTCCTCACAACCGGCAGCTTCCTCGCTTCTGCTCTCGTCAGCCTCACCCCCTTCGGGTGGCGGCGGACGCCTTTCTGATCTCATGGTCGGGGAGCCTTCTGTACGCTTTCCCTCCCATCCCGTTAGTCTCTCGGACCCTTTTCAAGGTTCTCCGAGACAAAGCTTTCATGATCCTGATGGCCCCTCGCTGGCCCAGGCAGCCGTGGTTTCCGCTCTTGCTGCAACTGGCGGTGGAGGATCCAATCCCTCTGGGGGTACAACCGGATCTCCTCACCCAGGATCAGGGGTCCCTACTGCACCCCAACCTCAGGTCTCTCAACCTCATGGCCTGGCTGCTGAGAGGGTAGTCCTTGCTCCTCTCCTCTTGCCGGCAGAGGTGGAGGAGGTCGTCTTGGCTTCGCGACGGCCTTCTACCCGCAAATGCTACGCCCTTAAATGGCGTCGCTTTGCAGTCTGGTGTACCCAACAGTCTCAGGATCCCTTCTCCTGCCCGGTGTCGGTGATCTTACAGTACTTGCTACACCTCTCTAATCTGGGACTTAAGTCCAACTCCGTCAAAGTTCACCTCAGTGCTCTTTCCGCACATCATGTGCCGGTGGACGGCAGACCTCTCTCCAACGACCCTCTCGTAGCGAGGTTTCTCCGAGGTCTCCTACTACTTAAACCACCTCTGCGCCCGCCAGCGCCTGACTGGGACCTGAATGTGGTTTTACAGCGGATCACCTGTCCGCCTTTTGAACCTATGGCTACCTGCTCTCTCCGTTTTCTGTCTTGGAAAACGCTGTTCTTGATAGCCCTCACTTCCGCTAGGCGCGTAAGTGAATTACAGGCCCTCGTGTCTGATCCCCCCTACACTCGGTTCTACAAGAATAGGGTAGTCCTACGGACTCACCCAAAGTTTCTGCCCAAAGTGGTCTCCCCTTTTCACTTGAATCAGGAGGTGGTACTTCCAACCTTCTTTCCCAGACCACACTCCAGCCGAGCTGAGACGGTCCTCCATACCCTGGACTGTAGAAGGGCGTTGAACTTCTACCTTGACCGTACGCGGGAGCACCGTAAAGCTGCGCAGCTTTTTGTGTCCTTTGACCCCAATAAATTGGGGCTCCCGGTCTCCAAGCGTACTCTGTCCATCTGGGTTGCGGACTGTATCTCTTGGGCTTATGGGGCAGCCGGACTCGCCTTAGAGAGTCGAGTCACGGCTCATTGCGTTCGGGCAAAGGCCACGTCAGTGGCTTACCTCCGCTCTGTTCCGCTGGCAGACATCTGCCGGGCCGCTACTTGGTCTTCGAGCCAGACGTTTGCGGTCCATTACTGTCTCGAGAGGGAGTCCCGTAGGGACAGTGCTTTCGGACAGGCAGTCCTCCGTAATCTCTTTGAGGTCTGAGCAACTCCTACCCTCCATCCCGGATGTGGGCTACCGGTGGGTGATAATTCAGCGAAGATTCTATCCTTCTGTGCTGCTGAGCTAGAGGGAGCTCATTTTTGTGCTTAGGGTCTCCGGTAGCCTTGAGCTTGGGAGTCCCATAAGTGAGGACTGACTTCCTGCTTGGTCCTGGAGAAAGCGTAGTTACTCACCTGTAACAGGTGTTCTCCAGGAGCAGCAGGAATCAGTCCTCACTACCCTCCCTCCTCCCCTTGGAGTTGCAATCGTCTGCTTATGTTCTTTTTGCAAATTTTTATGCTGTCTTTTTAGCTATGTCATCTGACTGGCTAAGATGGCACCTTCGGGCGGGAAGACTACCGCGCATGCGCGCTGCAATTCCCAAAGGCTTTCTTTGAAAGCTGGGGAAAATTGCTCCGCGAGGGCTCCGTCGGCGCCGACGTCACCCCATAAGTGAGGACTGATTCCTGCTGCTCCTGGAGAACACCTGTTACAGGTGAGTAACTACGCTGTCTCCTTTGTCTTTACATTGAGACAAAGTGGATGCCTGATTATACAAAATGAGTAGGTAGTCACTGGTAGGCCTTACTAAGCAGCAATTTATTTTATCGGTTCTCTTTAAACCTTAGTATTCCCTTTCCCTCTTGCCTCCCAGGCTGCTATTAACATGCTGCTGAGTTTAGTCAATCGCAAGGATGGCAAAGAGTCTGAGCCAGGGGCTGAAGCTGGAGGGGGTACAAAGAAGAAAAAGAAGGAAGGCGGACTACTTTTGCGACCAATCATTTGCATATGCAATGACCAGTTAGTATTTTTCTTTTCACTTAAAGGGGACATTATATGGGCTTATGTGGAAGCACAGCTGAAGGAAGATGCTGTCTCCAGTAACATCTAGGTGTCGCTGTAAAAAGAATGGGCCTTTGTGAGCTGACAGTGAAACCCAGTCTTGCCCATCTACATCAGGGAGTACTACATGCATTGCCCCAATGTCCTATCAGACAGTAGCTTCAATAAGATTTTAACAAAACCATCAAAAACTGTGGGGTCCAAAAATAAACTTTAGGGGTCAACTTGTCCTTCAATACTATCACTAAATTGAGCCTGGATAAAAATAATGTTCTCCGGGAGCACACAGGAAGTCAGCCCTCACATATGGGTGACATCAGCGCCGAATGAGCCCATGCAGGTCCAATCCCCATCTTTCAAAGAAAATGTTTGAGCTACACCACACATGCACTGTCACCTTCCCACCCAAAGGTGCCATTTTACCTCAGTCTTTGATCCGTGTAGCCCCGTAGACGTGCTGTTTATACATCCAGATAGAGATGAGATTTTTTTCACCATTCGGTAAATTTCTTGCTTTCTTCAGCTCTGTCTGCTCTGTACTTAAGGGCATCTGGATTACTTTCATCTTTATTGGAACCTCTGTCGTGATGCCCCAACGTTTGCTAGTATACTTACATCCTTCTGAGCTATGCGCTCTTGGACGTCTGTCTTCTTTCTCCTATTATCTAGTTCAAAAGCTGCTCTAATTTTTAAAAGCTAATTTATTTATTTATTTATTTAGACAGTTTTGTATCCCGCCTTATCCTTCAATCAAAGCGGTCACAACACAATTGGATACATTTAACACGTGGGGATATGAGACACATACACTAATACTTACAGGGAACATGGGCAATGGAGGGTTAAGTGGCTTGCCCAAGACCACAAGGAGCATCTGTGGGACTAGAAACCCCAGTCCTTCCGGCCCAAGGTTGCTGTCCTCTAGTGGGATTTGAACCCCTGACCTTCCGGCCTGAAGTACCTTGCCCCAACCACTAGGCTACTCCTCCCTAATGCCATCAGCCTGGTTCTATCCCGGTTAAGATGGAGCCCCTTCTTCGGGAAAAACCCCTCCCTTCCCCAGAATGTTACCCAGTTCCTAACAAATCCAAAACCCTCTTCCTTGCACCATCATCTCATCCACTCATTGAAACGCTGGAGCTCTGCCTGCCTTTTGGATACTGCATATGGAAGGGGAAGCATTTCAGAGAGTGCTACCCTGGAAGTTCTGGATTTCAACTTCCTACCTAAAAGCCTAAATTTGGCCTCCAGAACCTCCCTCTCACACTTTCCTATGTTATTGGTACCAACATGTACCAAGACAACAGGTTCCTCTCCAGCACTATCTAAAACCTTGTCTTAAGTGGCGTGTGAGGTCCGCTACCTTCGCACCAGGCGATCCTCAAGTCCACCAGCCACCCAACGATCTACATGCTTAATGATTGAATTGCCAATTATAATGGCCGTCCTAACCCTTCCTTCCTGATCGTGTAGCCAGTCTAGTCCCGGACTTCAGGGTTGTCCATCTCATACAGCAGCTTGGAGACTGAGAAACTCCTCCTTTTCTGATGTCACTGGTATATCCATCCGGGAGCCTCCTCCTTCCATCAGTTCTTCAGTCTCCAAGCAGCTGGATGGATGGGTGAGCCTGGAAGTCCGGGCTCACTGGAGAAAACAATTAGGAGTTTGGTGTTAAAGTTGTTAGACAGAGAGTAGAATTAAAGTTTCAGCAGAACCCTTCTGCTTTTGGAGAGGACTGTGCCTTTAAGCGTACAGAGCCCTTCCTCTCTCTTGCCCCACCGTCCTCTGCCCCTAACTAGGTCGGGTCCTCTGTTAGCGGGTCAGGGTGAGTTGCGAACGACAGCTCCGGTTCTCTGATTCAGATCAGTAGAGACCGGGGCTGTGCGGGACTTTGCCGGCGTCTTCAGAAGTTCTGCCTGTGACACGCTGAGCATTTTCCCGGCGGGCCCCCCCTGTGTCGGCGATCCTCAGCCAGCCTGAGTCACCCCGGTCTGGGATCCTTGCCTCCTTATAGGTAGCCGGTGTTGGTGATTGTACAAAGGGCGGTTCGGCGAATGTTGCCCTCTTTCTAGGGGGGCCGGCAAAGGTAAGGGGGCCGCGGTCGAACAGTGCTTGCATCCGGGGGTTTTTTGGCGCGCACAGCCTATTTTTCGGCCTCGGCCTCGTGCCGGCAGCGCACTTTGAGCAGCGTCGGAGGAGTGTTTGTGCTGGCGCGGTTTACTTTTCTTGCTCCTGCCCCCGGGGTGCCGCGCTTTTCGCGTTCAGAACTTTCCCCTCGTATTTTATTAATTTTCTTTATTAATTTTCTTTACTTTCTTTCTTTATTCATCAATTCTTTTATAGTTTATTTTAGACCCCGCCCCTTTTTTTTGGTGGTTTCATCGGGCTGTTTTCTTTGACTGTTTCTTTTGGCACCCGTTTTTGGAGTGAGTTTCTTGCCATGCCTTCCAAACAGCACTGCATGGTTTGTGGGGTGAAGAAGTGCACGGACTCTGGCTTGTGCCATTCCTGTGTTAGGGATGCCTCGGGGCTGCAGTCTCAGGATGAACGGTCTGAGTTTCAGAGCCCTGAGACTGGGGCCTTAGCGGAGTCCGTACAAGAGGGGCCCGTGGAGGAGCCAGTGGCAGGCCCCTCCTCGCGGCCAGACTCTATTCCCTCTCAGGGTCTCGGGTCGTTGGGGCTCGATTCCATTTTTTCCAGGGAATTTGTCAGCTTGCTCCAGCAAGTTCTTCTTCGAGACAGTCAGTCTGCTACTGTCACCCCTAGCCCGGTGTCAGGGAAACGGCGGGCTACACCTTTGCAGGACGATCAGTCCCCTCCAGAGCCGAAGAGGGTCCGGGCAGAGGTGGATCCCGGGGACCGGTCTGTGGTTTCGGAGGGGCCACGCTCGGAGGAGGAGGATTTGTCGTTGGAGGAAGAATTGGAAGAGGGGGAGCTGTCTGAAAAGGAAGATCAGGCCAGAGTGGTCCGGGTGTTCCGGAGGGAGGAGCTGCTGGCACTTTTGGTGGAGACGCTGAAGGTTCTGAATATGCCGGTACCTGATTCGGCAGCAGACGCTTCACTCGAGGACCCCTTACTACAGGTGTTTCGGAAGGAGCAGAGGGCTTTCCCGGTACACCGGGTGTTTCACGAGATGATTCAGGAAGAGTGGAGCCTTCCCGAAGCTCCGCTGAAGGGGGCCAGAGTGATGTCTCGGCTGTATCCCTTAAATGACCAGGACAGGGAAATGTTCAAGTCGCCTAAGGTGGACGCTGCGGTCTCGGCGGTTACGAAAAAGACCACCATTCCCGTGGAGGGCAGTGCGGCCCTCAAGGACAGCCAAGATCGGAAATTGGATGGTTTATTGAGGCAGGTTTTTGATGTGAATGCGCTTTCTCTGCAGGCGGCCATCTGCGGAGCTTGGGTGGCTAGAGCATGTCTGCGATGGTCTCAGCGACTACCGGGCGCGGCGCTCGAGCGGTCCGAGGACGCGGCCCGGCTGGAGTCGGGTGCGGCCTATTTGGCGGACATCCACTACGATCTCATGCGTGGACTCTCTAAGAGCATGGCGTCAGCAGTCGCAGCGCGCCGTTACCTGTGGTTGCGAAATTGGGCGGCCGATTCCTCTTCGAAGGCTCGACTTAGTAAGCTTCCTTTCAAGGGTCGCCTCTTGTTTGGGGAAGATCTCGAAGTTAGTTAAGGAGTTGGGAGAGTCCAAAGGGGGTAGGTTACCCGAGGACAAGCCTAAGCCGGCTCGTACGCCCGCTACCGGTAGGGGGCAACAAAGAGATTTTCGGCGTTATCGGTTCCAGAGATTTTCCACCGGTCAGAGGGGTCGTTTCCCCTCTAGGAATCAGGGATTTCGAGGGTTTCGAGGAGCAGGGAGGGGGTTTGGTTCTTCCTCGACCTCGAACCTTAGCAGTCGGAAACCGCAATGAGATCAGGGGGGCCCAGGCGCCCCTCCCCGCCGTAGGGGGGCGTTTACAGGATTTTTATTCTGCCTGGGTCCAAATTACTTCAGATCAGTGGGTACTAGAGATCATTCGAGAGGGCTATGTGCTGGAGATGCTTTGGCCAGTGCGCGACGCCTTCATGCTGTCTCCTGGCAAGTCCGAGGCAAAATGCCAGGCTCTACGGGAAACAGTGCAAAGGCTCTTAGATCTAAAGGCCATAGTGCCAGTGCCCCCAGACCAATGCGGCTCCGGTCGATACTCCATATACTTCGTCGTACCAAAAAAGGATGGTGGGGTTCGGCCCATCCTGGATCTCAAGAGAGTGAATCGGTGTCTCAGAGTGTCATCGTTCCACATGGAGACTCTTCGCTCGGTGATAGTGGCGGTGCAAAAGGGAGAGTTCCTTACGTCCCTCGACCTCTCCGAGGCTTACTTGCACATCCCCATAAGGGGAGGATCATCACAGGTTTCTCAGGTTTGCGGTCCCTTTCGGACATTTTCAGTTTCGAGCGCTGCCTTTCGGGCTGGCCACGGCTCCACGCGTGTTCACAAAGGTGATGGTGGTAGTTGCGGCGGCCTTGAGGAAGGAAGGTATCCTAGTCCATCCTTATCTGGACGACTGGCTGATTCGGGCGAAGTCGAGGGCGGAGAGCGAGGGAAAGCGACAGCCCGGGTGGTGTCCTTTCTAGAGAGCCTCGGTTGGATAATCAATCCGGCAAAGAGTCGGTTGGTGCCCACTCAGTGTTTGGAGTACCTCGGAGCACGCTTCGATACCGTCAAGGGAAAAGTCTTCCTGACGGAGCAGCGGGCTCGGGGACTGCGTCTCCTTTTGCGGAGATTTTTACGCTGCGAGAGGCCGTCGGCCTGGCACTACCTTCAACTCTTGGGCACCATGGCGGCGGCGATAGAGACGGTGCCCTGGGCGAGGGCGCACATGCGGCCCTTGCAAAGGGCGTTGCTCCGCCGTTGGTCCCATCAGAACGATCCCTTGTCTCGGAGGCTACCGTGTTCCGAGGAGACGCGTCAAGCGCTGCGGTGGTGGTTGGTTCCGCGCTCCCTGCGGAGCGGAAAAGGGCTGGAGACGCCGGAGTGGATCCCATTGATGACAGACGCCAGCCTACTGGGCTGGGGAGCCCATTGTCAGGGGGTCTTTGCGCAGGGGGTGTGGTCGGCTCAAGAGCGCGAGTGGCCGATCAATCGGCTAGAGTTGCGGGCAATCACCTTGGCGCTAAAGGAGTTTCGCAGCCTGCTGGAAGGAAAGGCGGTCCGAGTGTTTTCCGACAATGCGACGGCCGTGGCCTATGTCAACAAACAAGGAGGGACCACGAGCGCCGCGCTCGAATACGAGGCCGAGACGCTCTGCGAGTGGGCCGAAGCGACTCTGGACCTCTCGGCAGCGCACGTGGCGGGAGTGGACAACGTGGAAGCAGATTTCCTCAGCAGGGTGAAGGTGTACCCGGGCGAATGGGTCTTGCATCCCCAGGTGTTCGAGATGCTGGTGCGCCGCTGGGGCAGTCCGGTCATAGACCTCATGGCCACGTTCAACTCGGCGAAGGTGACTCGGTTCTTCAGCAGACACAGAGAACGGATGTCCGAGGGCCTGGATGCTCTCACTCAACCCTGGCCCGTGGATCAGCTTCTATACGTCTTCCCGCCGTGGGCGTTGATCGGCCGGGTGATTCAAAGGGTAGAGCGCTACAGGGGTCAGGTGATCCTGATAGCGCCGGACTGGCCTCGGCGACCTTGGTACGGCGATCTCATGCGTCTGCTGGTGGCAAAGCCCTGGCGCCTTCCGCTGCGGGCGGATCTGTTGTCGCAGGGTCCGCTGTTGATGCCTCACGTGGCTCGGTTCTCGCTTACGGCTTGGCTCTTGAAAGGGCTCGGTTGACGGCTCGGGGATATTCCGGGCCGGTGATTTCCACTTTATTGAAGGCGCGCAGGAGGTCTACGTCCCTGGCCTATGTTCGCATCTGGAGGATATTCGAAGTTTGGTGCGGAGAGCGTCGTTGTGAGCCTTTGAGATCTACCATCCCGCAAATCCTGCAGTTCTTGCAGGATGGATTTGACAAGGGGTTGGCGGCCGGGTCATTACGCGTGCAGGTCGCCGCCCTAGCGTGTTATAGGGGTAAGGTTGGAGGTCAGGCACTCGGGGGTCAGGCGGACGTTAAACGTTTCTTGCGCGCTGTGTCGCTGCTGCGGCCCCCTTTTCGGCGGATCGTGCCTAGCTGGAATCTTCCGTTTGTTTTGGGCGCGTTGACGCGGGAACCTTTTGAGCCCCTATCGCGAGCGACCCTTAAGGATCTCACCCTGAAGGTTGTTTTTCTGGTCGCAATCTGCTCGGCTCGCAGAGTTTCGGAGTTGCAGGCGCTAGGTTGTCGGGAACCCTATCTCCAGTTTCGGTCGACGAAGGTGGTCTTGCGACCCGTGCCGGCCTTTCTGCCGAAGGTTCTCTCGGCGTTTCATCTGAATCAGATTTCTTTACCAGTCTTTGGAGGGGCCGCCGGTGGCCCGGCGGAGAGGGAGTTGCACCTTCTCGATGTGCGTCGGGCGTTAAAAAGGTACCTCCGGCGGACGGCCGACTTCCGCAAGTCAGATAGGCTCTTTGTGCTGTTTGCGGGGCCGCGAAAGGGGGAAGCGGCATCGAAGGCCTCTATTTCTCGGTGGCTAAAGGAAGCTATTGCATCAGCGTACATTTCCGGAGGTAAGGCGGTGCCGGAGGGGCTTAGGGCTCACTCCACTAGAGCGCAGGCGGCTTCTTGGGCGGAGTTCCGGCTCGTGCCTCCCGTGGAGATCTGCAAGGCGGCGACGTAGTCGTCTTTGAACTCTTTTGTCCGGCACTATCGGCTGGATGTTCAAGCCTCGGAGGACACCTCCTTTGGGTCAGCGGTGGTACAAGCTGGCTTGCTGGGTCCCTCCCGTGGTTGAGTTCCTTCACTGCTCTGGTACTAACCCTGAAGTCCGGGACTAGACTGGCTACACGATCAGGAAGAGGAAATTAGACTTACCTGCTAATTGTAGTTCCTGGAGTGGAGACAGTCTAGTCCCGTATCCCTCCCTAGTGGTGTTTCTGCTGCGACTGGGCGGTCAGCGTTACCAGGTTATTACAGGTAAGAGCCGATTTTATTGGAGAGGATGGAAACCCTGGTGGCTGGGGTGCCCCGATACTTAAAAAAAAAAAAAAAAAAAAAAAGGGACAGCCCTATCTTCCCTTCTATCTTACGGATTTAGCAGGGGGGTGGGCTCTGTATGCGGAAAGTCTAAGTCAGTGTTGGTTAATGTTCTGTTTAGAGTTATATTCTTACTTGTTGCTCCGGTGAGTCTGCTTTGTCAATAGGGAACTGATGGAAGGAGGAGGCTCCCGGATGGATATACCAGTGACATCAGAAAAGGAGGAGTTTCTCAGTCTCCAAGCTGCTGTATGAGATGGACAACCCTGAAGTCCGGGACTAGACTGTCTCCACTCCAGGAACTACAATTAGCAGGTAAGTCTAATTTCCTCTTCATGGGCACATGTTCCTTGAAAAACATTCTCAGTGCAAGAGGGTTTGACATCTGGAGGGCAGATTCTAGCTATTGGATCACCTGCTGCTACACCAAGGTGATGGTCTCCTTTCACATGTCCTCTCTTCTCCATGGCAACAGTTTGCCAGACTGAAGGTGGGACATCAGTACTAGTTACCTGTAGGTCTTGTCTATATACCTCTGTCTTCCTTATGTCCTCCAAGTCTGTTTCTCCAGCTTCCAGAGATCGCACTCATTCCCTGAGAGCAAAGACCTCCTGGGACCTAGTGCACACACAAAACTCCTCACCAACTAGGAGAAAATCGTGCATGTCACTTGATGCAAAAAATTTGATAGCCCCTATCACCCTGCTGGACTGCTGCCTGCATCTTAGTTTTAAGGTTTTGTTTAGCTATTTATGTTTTACTTATTTAAAGTTGCTAGGGATACTTGTACTAATACAACTATGCCTAATAAGTTTAAGGGACCTTGTTCATCTCCATATTATGTTTTTGGGCCTTAATCTATTTATGATGAGGATAACCAGTTGAACTTGAAAGTGAATTTGATCACCTCTTTCCCTTGAATAGGTTTAAGAGCCTATAAAGCTAAGATTATGACTGGGGTGGGTGGGAGGAAATAACTCTTTGCAAAAGCTGGCTTGCTACACCGTGCCCTGACCTGTGCTTCTAAGATAAACCTCAACAATTTCCATGGTGATTCACACAGCTCAAGGTTTGGTAGAGGGAGCCTTTCAAATTGCCCCTTTGATCTGTCGCTTGATTTTAACACCTATTTAAAACAATTTCACAGGTCTCTTGCCTCGTAACTGGAAGACCCCTTTGTAAAGGTCTCTAGAAACCATTTTATTTCTACTCGAATATTTAACCTATTCTACCTTCTATGCTAATCTATACTCTTGATTTGATTTAAATGAATGCTCTCTGTTGGTACTAAACCCTGAATGATTTAACAAAAGCACTGAATTCTAAAATACACAGATTTCACTTTAACCCAAAGGATTCCCTTTTTCCCAAGATTTAGAGAATTTCTCAGTAGGAAATACTTAAGTGCAGATTTCTTTCCAGCAGTAGCAATCCCTTTTGGTAGTCCAAGACTTGAGAGGGCTCTGCTGAAGTGTAGGGGCTACTAGGGCCAATTGATATGATGTTGCAGGCTTGCCAGCAGTCAAGTTCGTTGGCTTATGTTTGGGTCTGGTATATTTTTGAAGCTTGGTATGGAGAACATGGAGTTTAACCCCTTGAGGCCTCACTTCTGGATATTCTGACATTTCTGCAAGCCGGGCTGGAGAAAAGCTTGGCCCTAGGCTCCTAGAGGGTTCTAGTGAAGCCTTTGGTGTTTCAGGGGTCGTGTTCAGGATCATGCCTAGTCTCATGTGGATGTGGTCCATTTTCCTTATAGGAGTTGAACATCTGCGGCTGTCATATCTGTTGGTGATTCCCTCTTGGCATCTTAATTTGGTGCTCCCAGTTCTAGGGATGTTTTCCTTTGAGCCTCCTATAGTGCTTCTGGTGGCAATTTGTTCGGCCCACTGGATTTCCAAACTTCAGGCTTTATCTTGTAGAGAGCCTTTTCCAAAGAAAAGGTAGTCCTTCTCCTAGTCCCTTCCTTTTTGCCAAAGGTGGTGTCTGTTTTTCATCTCAATTAAGTGGTTTCATTGCTGGTTTTTCCTGGGCTGCAGGATTCAGCGGAGGCTAGTCTCCTCCACAAGCTGTATGTCCTTAGGTCTCTCAAACCATACTTGAAGGTGACTCGGGCCTTTAGGTGCTCAGAGGGCGAGGTGGCTTCTAAGGCTTCTATTGCACTGGATTACGGAAGCTATTGTGTCTGCTTATTTGCTGAAGGGTCACTCGGTTCCCACAGGTTTGAGAGCTCATTCTATGAGGGCCCAGGCGTAGTCTTGGGTGGAGGTTGGTCTGGTTCCACCCCATGATATTTGTAAGGCAGATGCTTGATCATCTCTTCAGTCCTTTGTGTGACATTATTGCCTGGATATACAGGTCAGGCAGGATGCTGCTTTTGGAGCATGGGTGTTGCAGGCCAGTGTTTCGGTTCCCTCTCGTTAGTACTGCTTTGCCTACATTCCACTCATCTGGACTGGACTGGAGGGATGGTGGGGAAGGTGAAATTAGACCTTACCTGCTAATTTTCTTTCCTGGAGTCTCAGGGGGTGAGTACCAAGGCTTGACCTCATTGTCCTTGTTGGGGACTTCCAACTCTGTCATCTCAGGATGCAATTTGGAGTGGACCGCTGGTGACTGTTGGTGCAGTGTGGGGGTTTCCCAACGTTTTCTGCACACCGTTGGTAGTCGTACAGTCCTAATGCATGTTCCACCTAAGCGGCTCCAATGCATGCTCCTACCTAGCGCCTGTAATGCATGTAACTTAAATGCACAGTTAATGCGTGATTGCGGGCTGATGCAGCTTTGGCACATGCTGTTGTGATACTTCCCCTAACTGTCTTCTTCCAGGAAATATTGTTTGACCTGTGGCAAGTGAGGTGCCTCATTCCTGGATTCTGGACTCTACTTTTTCTGCATGGCAGCTTCTAAGTTGCCCCTGGAAGGTCTGCTTTTCCCCTTCTCAGCTGGGGAATGAAGTTAGTCTGACCTTGACTGCCTCAGAGCGGTAGGTGACTGATGGCACTATGGGTAAGGATATTCATCCAGCCGGAGACTCCAGTGACTGCTGTGAGCCACTCATCTTCTAGGGCAGGAGTTCTTAACCCAGTCCTCCCACACCCCCTAGGCCAGTCGGGTTTTCAAGATATCCACAGTGAATATGCATATGAGAGATTTGCATGCACTGCCTCCATTGTATGCAGATCTCTCTAATGCATGTTCATAGTGGATATCCTGAAAGCCTGACTGGCCTAGGGGGTGTGGGAGGATGGGTTAAGAACCACTGCTTTAGGGGGTCTGTGGTGGCTGTGCCCCTTGGTATTGGTCATGTCCAAGAGGAGAGCTGCTGGATTCTTTTTCTTTTTTTGCAACAGGCTTGATCCTTCTGGCATGGAAATTCAGACCCTGTGGCCTCTGGGTGCCCTTGGACACAGTCTCATGTGGGGCAGGCTGAAAGTGGAAGCCCTGTTCAGTTTCCTTTTTGGAAAAGCATCCCCGGCGAGGGGCGCTCCCTGGAGATGGGGAACAGCTGGGAGCCATCTGAGATGCTGACTATGACTCGGGTTCATATGGCTCTGTACTGGGCTCTGATGTGGATAAGGAAGTGCGCTCTCCTTCAGAAAATTATGCAGAGGCTAGCATGATCCACCTATTCTGGAAGGAGGAGCTGGTAGCGTTGATTGCCAGGATCTCAGCCACCTTGAACTTGGCGGATGCTTCTGGCACCGAACAGGAGCCGAAGGTACACCCTCTCCTTCAAGGGGTTGTGAAAATCCACTACTGTCTTCCTGTCCCCGGATGTGATAAAGGATATGATCCAGAAGATCTACACTCTCCTGGAGGATTCCTAGGTGTTTCGGGGTTCTCGTCTTTACTGATCTGGGAAGCCTTTATTCTCCTCTGCTTCCATGTCTCAGGCTCATTTTTAGTCCTTTCATGGAGCACATGGGCCCAGGGTCTCGGTCCCCTCCAGTGGAGGGCCCTCCTGGGCTGTGCAATGAAGGTTTGGGGGCCCATTCCCTGGTTCCTTCAGTAGGAGACAGGCTTTCTTTTCTTTCAGGAATGGGTCTGGGTTACCAAGCATCGCTGGGCACTAGATACCATTCAGTCCAACTATATCCTGGAATGCAAAGTGCCGGTTCCGGATGCTTTCATCATTTCCCCTAGCAGGTTTACAATCAAAGGTGCAGCTGTGCGGGCACCACCTTGGACAAGTTGGTACGCCTGAAGGTGGTGGTGCCCATCCCCTCCAGAAGAAGCTGAGCAAAGAGCAGATACTCAATCTATTTTGTGGTGCCAAAATAAGGACCATTCCTTCCAGCTCATTCTGGACATCATGGGGTCAGCAAGCACTTGCGTATCCTGCGCTTTCGCATAGAATCCTTGCGCTCCATGATTCGAGCAGTACACTGAGGGCATTCTTGGCTTCTCTGGATCTAGCTGAGACATGATTTCCTATGTCAATATGGGTGTTTCAGCAGAAGTATCTGCATTTTGCTGTGCTTGGCTCTCGCTTATGAATTTGTCGCCCTCCCTGTTGGGCTATCCACTGTCTAAAGGACGTTCTCCAACGTCATAGTGGTAGTGGCTGTGGTGTCAAGGGATCTGTCATTACCTATCTGGATGACTGGCTCATCCAAGCCCATTCCCTTTCAGAAGTGTCTCAGGTGGCGTTCTGAGTGGTGTCCTTTTTGGAAAGCCTCGGCTGGATGATCAGTCGGGGAAAGAGCCAGCTGTTGCCTTCCCCAGTCCCTGTAGTTTCTGGGAGCACATTTAGACACAATGGGCAGAGATTTCCTGCCAGAGGAGAAAGTAAAAAGACCGTTAGATTACCTGCTGCTGTTCTGTACTCAACAGGCTCCCAGAGTCTGGGATTATCTTCAGCTCCTCAGATTGATGGTGGAAACAATGGAGATGGTGCCATGGGCATGTGCTCACATGCGACTGCTCCCAGCAGTCCTTGTTGACTCTGTGGTCCCCGAGTTCAGGAGTTCGAGCACAGGCTTCCGCTTCTGTTGATGGTGAAGGCCAGCCTGGGGTGGTGGTGGCGGCGGCAGCACGATCATCTGAGGAAGGGCAATACTGCTGGACAATTTCTCCTGGATCTTGCTGACAAAAGATTCCAGTCTCTCGGGCTGGGGAGCCCATTGCCAAGACCATACGGCCCAAGGCCGTTGGAACTGCAGGAAAGCGATGTGGCCCATCAACCACTTTGATGTGAGGGCCATCAGGTTGCATCTTCAGTGTCTCCAGCCCCTGGTCGAGGGCTGGGCAGTTTGAGTGGTTTTAGAGAGTGCCATGATAGTGGCTTATGTCAATCAGCAAGGCAGCATGAGGCGTGCTGGAGTAGCTCTAGAGATGGTGCTCTAGAGGCGGTTCTTTTCTGTTTGCCTGGGCAGAAAAGAACCGCCTAGCCTTGTTGGCCCAGCACGTTGCTAGGATGGACAGTGTGGAAGTGGACATTCTCAGCCAGCACTTTCTGAATCCTGGAGAGTGGGAGTTGAGTCAGGTGTTTCAGTTGATTCAGTGCTGCTGGGGTTGCCCCGAAATGGATCTGATGGTGAGTCGCTTCAATGCCAAAGTTTGCTGCTTCATTTGCCACACAGAGATGGAGTCGGAGGGCATAGACACCTTGACACAACCTTGGCCAAGACAGCAACTGCTGTACCTGTTTGTTGTGGTCCCTGGTGGGGCATGTGTTTTGGCATATAGAATGCTACCTGGGCTGGATTGTTCTGGTGACGCCAGATTGGCTGGGGACAGCATGGTTTAGAGACCTGATGCGGTGCCTGCAGGAACTGTCTTTGGTTGCTTCCATCTTGGGGCCTATTGTGGCAGGGACTGATCGTCCTGGAGGACCCGGTTCCCTTGTTGCTTATGGCATGGCTCTTGAAAGGAGCCAGCTAGTGCATAAGAGCTACTCTCCAGCAGTTCTCTACTCTGCTCTGTGCCCTGAAGAGGTCTACCAAGCTAATATACAGATATGCCTCTTTGAGCACTGGTGAAGCTCATAGCAGTTGGCACCTGAGGCAGCCAAAGTGTCCTCCCTCTTGGCCTTTCTACAGGATGGTCTAGAGAGGGACCCTTTCCCTTAGCTCCCTTAAAGTTCTGGCTGGTTTCTGAAGTCTAGTGGCAGGTAAGTCTCTAGCCTTGTCCCCCAGAGTCTTGCATTTTCTCCAGGGGGGTTTGGCATCTGGGTCCTTCCCTCTGAACTGTCTGGTACTCAGAACCCTGATGGCGGTGCTGTTGAAGCGTGCTACCTTAAAGGATTTGACACTCAAATCTGTCTTGGTTGCAATTTGTTCTTCAAGGCAGATTTCTGAACTACAGGCTCTGTCTTGCCGAGATCTTTATCCGTCCCTTTCAAAGGAGACTGTTTCCGTTAGACCTGTGCCTTCCTTCTTGCCTAAGGTGCTTTCTCCCTTTCACATGAACCAGATGGTTTGCCTGCCCTCCTTCCTAAAGGAGCAGTGTTGAAGAAAGGATATGGATCTTCGCCTGGTGGATGTCTGGAGGGCACTCCTCTGGTACATGAAGGTTACAAATTCCTTTTGTAAGGCTGATCATCTTTTTGTGCTGTTTGCTGGCCCGTGCAAGGGTGAAGCAGCTGCCAAGTCTACTTTGGGGTGTTGGATTAAGGATGCCATTGCCTCTGCATATCTGTTGCAGAACCGATTGGTTCTGGAGGGTTTGCACATTCATTCTACCCGAGCACAAGCATCCTTGGGGGCAGAGTGGAGCTCAGTAACCCCTGCAGACATTTGTCATGCATCAACATGGGCATCACTTTATACTTTTTGTCAAGCATTATCACTTGGATGTCCACGCATGGGCCAACATGACCTTTATCTCAAGGGGTTTGTGAGCTGCTGTCTTCTGCCCTGTGGAGTTGTAGCTTTAGTACATCTCACTTATATGGACAATATGGAAGTTGACATTTTACTTACCAGTTAATGTTCTTTCCTTGAGTCCTGCTAGACTAGTCCAGGGCCCACTGCTGAAAACTGTATTTGTCTTGTTCTGCTACTGTGCCCTTGGGTCTGCTATGAGTTTTACACTTGGCTCTGCAGGTTCATCTTCTACTGACAGTCTTCTGTTTATGCTGTCCTGTACATTGTTCTCTACTGTTGATTACTCGTAAGCACATGCAATATCCAAACGAGTTTATAATATTGTATATAGCATTAAGTTAACCTGTACATAGTTCTCCCGGTTGTCCCTTGTTGAATTTCCCTGTTCATTGTAAACTCAATGTTACTTGTATGCATTGTAGTGTGTTCTTGTTCAATGTACACCGCACTGATTGTAATAGCGCGGTATAAAAGAAATGTTAAATAAATAAATAAATATTGCCCACAATTGAGGTTGTGTGAGGTGAGGCTTGGCATGTTTCTCGCATATACTTTGGGACGAATACTGAAGGGACCTGTGGTGACTGAGGCGAATAGAGGCATAAGAATGATGTCATTGAAACCTGTTTTTTTTTTCCATTGGTTCTTTGTCTCCACCAATCTGCTGGTTGGGGAATACAACTTACTTGTCTGGACTGGTCTAGCAGGACCCATGGAAAGGACATTAACTGGCAAGTAAAATGTCACTTAAGTGCTGGGAGAGCAGAGCCCATGGTCTACTCTAAGCTACGATTGAATTGTCTGTCATTTTCACCCCTTAAAGTGTTCAGTTTTTATTGTGTTTTTTAGCTGTTAAAGCCCACCTGCATCAGTACAGAATCTGTCAACAGAGACTTGGGAAAAGTACAGTAATCAGGTCTCCACCTGCTTTTGAAATCAAAGAGAGTTGCTCTAAGACAAGAGATTAATTAACAGAAAAAAAAATAGTTTGTTCTATGGAAAATCTTTTCTCTTTTATTTTTGTGTAGGTATGTTCCAGCATTAAGGCAGCTGAGGCAGCAGGCCTTCGCCCTACGTTTTCCACAGACCCTGCCATCAAGACTTGTTCAGAGGTTATATGAGGTCAGTGTATATTGGATACTCTAGAGCTGTACATTTTGGTTGTACTCGCATCACTGGTGCTTCTATACTGTCCGAAAACCTTTTTTTTTTTTTTTAATCTGACCAGCATTTAAAATTATTGCATTGATTTCACAGAACCATATCCTGAGTTTCAATATGCTTTGAGCAATGAGTAGAGAGAACCTAAATTCTTTGCAGATATGCAGGGCAAATGAAGGCTCACTACATGGTGACATCACCGAGCAAGTGTGTTGGCACCCGCTCTCAGCTTTGAGAAACCTTTTGAGCTTTTCTGAGCTGGGATGAATATTTCTGCTCTTCTTATGGTGTCTAACAAGTCTTTGTTCTTCTGCTGACCTGTGCAGACGGATCTCTGCTTTATTCCCTTACAATAGCATTAGCAGGCTCTTTTGTTTTGATTTTGTTGTCTATCAAGACCTTTTACCAAAAGCACATGAAATTGCTCTACTATCTAACTAGCTCAAAGTACTGATTTCATTTCGGGAACAGGTCTCACTTTGTCAGGGAGAGTGCTTAGGAGGTGCAATACCTCAATGGCTACTCAGCCCCTATATTGCATCAAGGACCCGATGTGTTTCCCATCCCTGGTTTGCAATAGTGCTTCAAAACAAGCTATTCATGCATGTGTTTAAATTACAAACAAGCTCTCCAGGTGTTCTCTTAAATCATTGGCGTATATACTGATGAGAATACAAGTCCAACTTAATCATAGCAAAAATGCTTATCTTTGTTTGAAATGTTGTCCCAACGCAAATCCTCTGCGCCTGTGCGTTTCACCGCGCAAGCGGTTTCTTCGGGGGATCTCAAATCAAATTATACGCTGAATTGTAACATGCATCCATTTACCCCGGTAAGCTCTAGAGCAGGGGTCTCAAACTCAAATTGCTTTGAGGGCCGAATGAGGACTTGTAAAGTAACCCGGGGGCCGCATAAGACACGGGCCTCATTTGCATAAGGGGCCTCATTTGCATAAATATTTGCATAATGAGTGCATGGATAAAGAAAGACTAGAAAATTTCTATATTACTATAATCCAGTGCCAACCGCCAGGCACATTAGGAACTACTACTAACACTGCCCATTTGGAACCCATAGCAAACCCCCCGTATCATAACAGCACTACCAGGACTCACAAAGCACCAGACCCTACCTATCAAAAGGCAACACTGCAAATATTAAATCAATACATTTCAGAGAACAATACATGACTACTGGGAAAAAGAGAACAAGTAGCAATGTCAAATAGGAATTACACAGAATACCTCAGCACTGTAGAAATAAAAACTATAAATAATTTCTTGTACCAAAGCACAGACATTAATGATGCACATTTCCCAGAGCTGACATATTCCAGTTAATAAATTCAAAATAAAGAGATATTTTTCTACCTTTTGTGCATTTTTTTTCAGTTGCAATTGCTCCAGCCACTTCTGGTTTCTTCGTGTCTTCTGCTATCTCCATCGTCTGCTGTCCATTTGTCCTTTCTTCTCTCTTCTAGTTTTTTTCCATTCTCTCTCTCTACATCTGCTTTAACATACTAATCTTTCTCCTTTTGCTCTTTCCTCATTCCTATTTCATCCACTCAAATTTTACCCCTCCATCCTCAATCCCCACTTACTCTCCCAATACCTGGCCAATTGTAGATTTGTCTTCTCTTCCAGACAAAATATTTTTCCCCTCTCCATTTCACTTTCCCAGCTCCATCCCATTCTAATTCTCCCCCAACATCAGCTCCCTTCTAGTTCCAGCCCCACCCAGCATCTGCTCCTTTCTAGTCCCTGCATCAGTCCATTTCCAGTCCTATCCTAGCCTCACCATCAGCCCATTTCCAATCCTAGCCCGCCATCAGCCCATTTCCAGGCCTAGCTCGCTCCCCTCACGGCCCATTTCCATTCCAAGCCCCCCTCCCCATCAGCATTTGCAGTTCAAGCCCCCCTTCCACTCAGCCCATTTCCAGTCCTAGCAACCCCCCCAGCCCATTACCAGTCCTAGACCCCCCATAGCCCATAACCAGTCCGACCCGCCCCATAGCGCACTTCCAGTCTTACCCCCCCATCACCCCATTTTCAGTCTTACCCCCCCATAGCCCATTACCAGTCCTAGTCCCCCCCATAGCCCACTTGCAGTCGTATCCCCATCACCCATTTTCAGTCCTAGCCCCCACCATAGCCCATTACCAGTCATAACCCCCCCTGCCAAAAGCCCACTTCCAGTCCTAACCCCCATCTGCCCATTTCCCGTCCTAGCCCCCACCATAGCCCATTACCAGTTATAACCCCCCCCCCAGCCCATTACCAGTCATAACCCCCCCCCCCTCTGCCAATAGCCCACTTCCAGTTCAGTCAGCCCCTCCATAGCTCATTACCGGCCAACAAAAAAACCCCCAAAACCCTGGCTTCTGCTGCTGCCGTTGCCGCCGTGGCAGCAGCAGAATCAATTGTTAAATTTAAAAAAAAAACTGACTTCTGCTGCTCAAGCAGCTGTCCTGCGGCCCCTTTCCCTCTGCCCGGAGATCCGACTGCTCTCAGCGGCGTGCTTTTCAAGCCGCGACGAGAGTATTCCCCTCAAGCGCGGTTTTTCAGGCCGCGCGAGAGGGGAATACTCTCGTCGCGGCGTGAAAAGCCCGCCGCTGGGAGCAGTGGTGGATCTCCGGGCAGAGGGAGAGGGGCCGCAGGTCAGCTGCGTGAGCAGCAGAAGTCAGTTTTTTTTAAATTTAACAATTGATTCTGCTGCTGCCACGGCGGCAACGGCAGCAGCAGAAGCCAGGGTTTGGGGGGATTTTTTGTTTTCCGCCGTCGCGGGCCGCACAAAGTTGTCTCGCGGGCCGCATGCGGCCCGCGGGCCGCGTGTTTGAGACCCCTGCTCTAGAGAATAATCAAAAAGCACACTCAGTACTTTAGATCATAAACATAGTTTTTTAAGAATATAAAATACTGGTTTCACGTAGACTGTATTCAGAAACAGGAAAACTCTACCTTTGAAAATTGGCCTCCGGGCTCGTCTTCTTCCTAAAAGACGCCAACGCATGCGTACTGAAAATGAAAAGGCTGTCTTTTATCTCTACCCTACCTCTCATCTACATATTGATGGATTTGAAATCAAAATTTAAAGAGCCTATACTCCCTTTACCCCCACATCTTAAGGAACATCATCTATGAAACAACTATATTTCAATCGTTAATTTTCTTGAATAATGCTCTTCTAAGAACTGCAGATTAAAGAATCTGCCTACCGGGAATCTTTAAACACATACCGACCAATCTATTTGTGCATTTAATCCCTCCGGATGCACTGTGTTTAAAGTATAGATCCAGCGTTGTTCACATAGAAGCAAACTCTGATCTCTTGTCTTTCCAGAAATACCAGTCTTTACTTGATCTATACAAAATACTCGAAGCTGGTCAAACTGGTGGTTAAATGTTAAGCAGCGAGCCACTATCTGTGCTTCAGTTCTTCTACATCGTAGCCGACTCTGATGTTCATTTATCCTAACCCTCAAAGGGCGAATGGTTTTACCTATGTACATCAACAGGCACGGACACTGAATTGCATACACCACATAACTGGAACCACATGTTTGACGTTTCAAGGCATAAGTGATGTCATGATATGTAAAGTCCGTTAATTCTAAAGTAATCTGACAAATATTGCAGCTGCCACATCTGTCACTACCGGCCTCAACGCTGCCGGACTCAAAACTTCCTTCAGGTTTCTGTGGCGTTGCCACACACAGCGAATAGATTTATCTTCTAAACCTGGGATACTGTGAAGTATGTTCATATGGCGTTTCAAGATTTTATTAATGTGGCCACTGTAAGGTGAAAACTTAGTTATCAAATTAATTTGTGTCTCGTCAAACCGTTCTTTCGGTACTCTGGGTGATAACAAAAGAGCTCTGTTAAAGCGTGCCCGGGTATAAGCCTGTTTGATGATATGCCTAGGATACCCCCGATTGTGAAAATTCTGTTGGAGAATCCTTGAATGCTCCTTAAAAGCGACTTCCTCAGAACAGTTACGTCGGTACCTAAGAAATTGTGAAAACGGGAGACTGTTCTTTAGTTGAATAGGATGTGCACTACGGTAATGCAACAGGGCATTCCTATCTACTTCTTTTCTATATATTGACATAGACCAATAATTTGTTCTTCTTGTGACAGCTACATCCAAGTATGTGATTTTGTCTGTATCATAAAGATGTGTAAACTGAAAGACCCGACTGCGAATTACCGCGGCGGCGCACAGACGCGCACAGGCTAGCCGAGGGCGGGAGAAGGAGGGGCGGGGGGACGACGGGGGGGGGGGGGGCGGGCAGCGAGCCGCAAATAAAAGAGCGTGCTCGACACCGGCTCGGCCTCTTTCGCCGTTCCCCCCCCCTTTTGTCCGAGAGGAAGACGGACAGCAGGCCGACGTTGGAGGAGCGGATCGCATCGGACGACCGGACCCAGGACACTCATTTCATCGCCCGGGACACGCGAACTTCCAACTACAGAAGCCAGGTACACGAGGCATAGGGGGAGAGCAGCGCAGAGCAAGGAGTGGGGTGCCCGACACGGTGCTCCTAAGTATGGCGCTCACACGCGGGTCCAGCGGCCTAATAGCCAAAGGGGGGGGGGCCCGAGACTAGCGCGGTAGATAAGAAGGTGGGCAAACAAAAACCCCTACCTTTATCCTATGCGAAGGTGTATTGCAATGACAAAAAAAAAATAAAAAAATTGGCGGAAACATAAGTAGTTTGGGGCGGTATACGGGATGCAGGCCATGTGCTGAGGGGAAGGCAGGCAATGTGCATCCAGGAATGATGGCGGCTTACATACTACAAATGAAAACAGGTCTGTGTGAGTTAAATAGAGCAGATGCAAGGCTAGAGGTCAGCAAGGAAGTTGTTGAGGATGATTATGTTGAACGTGGTTGCCATCTAAGGGACGAAGCCGGTATAGCATGGCAACCTGGTTCGCTTATTATATAATCTAATAAAATGAAACGGGGACTATCTTCAGGCTGTTAAAAAGGATATGTGAACCGTGGGGGCAGGGGAAAAGCTAAATGGAGAGGATATAGATGGCACAGATATTTATTTCTGCCGAAGGCTATAGGAATATTAGCCAGAATAATCTAAAATAATGAAAACATACAAATATTGCTGTGGAAATAAAGGGGTTGTGTATGGACATTCTATATGGGGGCATTATACATGTGGGCATTATGCATGTGGGTTTTTGTATATGTGAGCATTGTACATGTGGGCAGGGCAGTGTACATGGGGCATAATACATCCGGGCAGTGTACATGGGGGGCATAATACATGTGGGCAGTGTACATGTGGGCATTATATATGTTGCCATTATATAGGTGGGGCATTATATAGGTGGGCATATAAATATGGACAGATATATGGGCATTGCGAAGCAAGGGCTGCACGGGATTGATGCAAGACTGAGAGGCAGAGATTAATTAGACTTTCCCTTACCCCCACATAGTAGATCTCATCATAGGCTAGAGATGCCGCGAAAAGAGACACAGAAGTCTAGGACACAACGCGCCCAGCAGGCGGAGGGCAGGGCTACATCAAAGGCCACCGCAAGGGCACGGGCAGCTACTGGTGCGAGCAGAAAGAGAGCGCAGGACACAACCAGCAGCGGAGCAGCAGTAAAGCCGAGGCGCAGCAACAGGAAGAAGGCACCACAGCAACAGCATATCGCAGCTCCTGCACAGAGGCAGGAGCTGGACGACCTGCTCCAGATGGTACGGGAGCAAGTTACCCAACACGGCCTGTCCTCGGTCAAACAACGACTGGGGATGACAGGCTTCAGGAGTGAGGGACAGCCGACAGCGAGCACGAGCGCTTTACCACCAGGCACAACAGAGGGTAAGTCTAAAGGGAGCAGGGGGGACCCAGAATTGTTAACCTCATCATCTGACGACTCTTGTTCTGACAGTGATAGCGACAGCCTTAGCAGACGTGATAAAATATGCATTAAGGAAAGTGAAAAAGAAAACCCCACAACAGTCAAATCCCCTACGGCAAGCATGGGCAGGGCATAGTCGGGTCGGGGAGGACCAGGGGAACACGCCATCCGGGACGACTCAGAGAATGCAGCAAGATTGGCGCGACACCAGTCGCGATCCACGCTGTGGGGTGAGCTCCCTGGCTGTTTCAGTGCCCAAAAAACTAAAGAAAAAAATTTGGAGGCGAGAATATATTGACTTATTCTCTCTCCTGCTTAGAGATCAGGATGAGGAATCCAGCAATGGAAAAGATAAAGATAGAAGAAGTGAGAGACAGAAAACCTAAAATTCCAAAATCCCTGAATAACTGGGTATCGGCATTCCACATCTTTATGAGTGTGGTGATGGAGAAGGAACCCGACTCAGGGCCATATCTGACCAGGTACCTTGATACGATTACCAGAGCATACAAACAGTACGGGGGATGGGCCTGGCTCAACTATGACGTGAGATTCAGGAGAAGCAAGACAGGATCCCACCCTAGCATGGCATCACAGAATTCTGGACTTGTGGACAGACGAAATGGCGCCCAATAGGCCATTGTGGCAGGACGGGATGCACCAACCCCCTACAGGCACGTAATGGCAACAGCCATCGCAAAACACGCAAGGGAGGCAAGCCAATCCGTGGACAGGGAGACGGGCGTGCCGACAGTACAACGCAGGGAGTTGTACATGGCAGCCTTGTAAATTTAAACACGCCTGCTCAGTATGTGGAAACGGACACCCCGCTTTCACTTGCCGGGCATCAAGGGAGGCCAAGCCCTTCAGAGCACTACAACAGCGCTCAACGGAGGGAGTTGGCCCCAACGCCCATCAGGCTTGAGAACATGCGTCCCTGGCTGAGAGCCTACCCTAAGCGGGATATAGCTCACAGTCAATGTTCCCTCTAATTTTCTGTAGGCTGTGTGCGCATAAAATTTCAGCTGTGCGGCTTTTGAAGGAAGGTTAAATTTTTTGTGCGCTACATAACGACACTTGGAGTTATATACTTTAAAATTTGACTACACATTAGAATACAGTATGTACACCACATTGATGTTAATCAAATTAAATGAAAATAGACGATTACTAAATGAAGCGGAAAATTTCTAGTAATTACAATCACAAGTGTGGTATTATTTCAGTTAATTTTTATTGAAAGCCATTGTTATTCCATGTAAATAATTTATGTATGGAAGAAGAGTTCGGTGTCCTACATGGAGTGGTGGGTTCACCCCTAAACAAAGACATGGGGAGAGGTGGCCTGCACAGAGCAACAGGTGCACCTACTCTTGCTGGGCAGACTAGATGGACCATGCTGGTCTTTAATCTGCTGTCACTTACTATGTTCTCAAAATTTCTCTCTTCGATCTTTCAAATGTACCCAGTCTGAATAAATTTTATCAAGGTCTACTGATCCGCCATCTTGAAGATGACTCTTAACACGCATCAGCATTTCCAAATGTTCTAAATGTAAGCGATTCCTATTTTTGGCTTTTAAACTGTTCATCAAGCTGAAACCACGCTCACAATCTGCACTAGAAGCCAAAAATGTTCCACCAATATCAATCAGTTTCGCTAAATCTGCAAACTGAGCATTCTGAAACGCCAAAGTCACCATATCCGGAAAACTGTTTATCAGTTTGCTTTTGATTTTTTCTGCGACTAAAAACTTGAAGTCATTGTACTGCTGAACAATAATATGTTCCTCCATAAGAAATTGTTTGTACTTTAAACAGAGTGATCGGCCGTTTTCAATTCCAAATTCATAATCACACTGTGCTATTGCTGTCAAATCAAAAGCAGACCATTTCCTCAATTTCATTTTCAGGAAATCTTTCCCCTAAATGGAGACACAGCATATTAATGAAAGTAAGTGTGGAACCAGTATCCACTGAAGCGTCTCCAGGTATCTTGTCGAGAAGATTTTTAACATTATCAGTCCATTTTACTGTGTCACCCAAGTATTGCATTCGGATTTTGTTCAGCTTACCCTGTGCAAGATGATATGCTTCCAGTGGTGTTAGCCCACGTTTCTGAAATGCCATTGTTAATGAAGCTAGTTCAGATAAAACATCATTCAAAATTTGCATTGTTATATGGAATTGATGGCTGTTTAGCTTTTTATAACAGTACTTTGCAATGGGATCATTATCCTTATCTTCTTCAAAGTATTTTAATAATGGATCATAATTTCGAATAATTGCTTGAAGAGCAAAATGTCTAGATAACCACCGCACTTCGTTCAGAGGTCTAAAAGCAATTGACTCGCATTCAGAAGCATCTGCTAATTCTTTAAATTGTGACCTTTTAGTAGAAGATCGACAAAAGGTTGTGTAAACAGTTCTCATGAAAGTTTCAACTTCTTTCATCACTTTACTTCCTTCCATGATTCAGAGATCCCCAAATCTTCACGATGGGCAACACAATGCTGCTGCACTAAATGCAAAATATTTTGTTTGAGCTGCGCAGCAACACCATTTATTCTGCCTGACATGACAGAGGCACCATCCAAAGTAAACATGACCATTTTCTTAAGGTCAAGCTTGTATTTCCCATAGAATTCCCGGAGTGCACTGACTATTGATGCAGCATCGCATGCTTCCAACTGTAGCATCCCACCAAATGAAGTTTTATACAGACATGAATTTACTGGCCGATATTTGAAGTACAATATTAAGTATTTGTTGACAGAAATGTCTGTGCTTTCATCAATAGTTAATGTATGATACGCTGCTGATGCAACATCTGCCATGAGCTTATCTTGGACATTCATGTTTATAATTTCAAGAAATTCAAACGAATAGTTTTTGCTTCTCCAGCTTTCAGGTATGGTTATGTACTTGGACATGTGTTCATTAATATCTTGAACAGAGAGCATGGAAATATTCATCCGAACCGCCAGCAAAACACTATCAATTAGAATTTTAATTTCTTCTGGTGTAGAACGCTTCCGTTCATTACTAATTTGCCTTTTCTCTTTTTCAGCGGTGCTCTCAAGCAACAAGTTAAATAATCCTCCTCTTAAATTTGGATTTTTAGCTCTAAGTTTCTTAACACTTTCAGCATGAGTCTTACTAGACAGATGTCGTTTCAAAAAGTCCAGTTTCCACACATCATCCCAAATTTTGCCATTCGAAAACTCTCCGATGGTTTTTGCATCTCGGCAGTATAAACAGATTACTCCGTCATCCTCTTCGTAAGTGAATATTTCACGCAGTTGAACGCACGTTTTATCCCGAGATTTCGGTGTCTCCGTTTCAATCACTTCTTCAAGCCATTCAGGCTTAAAAGCTCTGGCCGTTCTCTTACGTTTTGCACCTCTCATTGCTATTGGTTTCGACATTTTAAAAGTGGTGTGGTGGTCACAGCAGGTGCTTTATTATTCAAAAGAAATGCCCACAGCCTACAGAAAATTAGAGGGAACATTGCTATAAGGTATGTACATGTATAAAAACAACATACACCAAGATTTTATGTAAAGCAACTAAAAAAAAAAAACATATGGCATAGTGACTTACCAAAAAGGTCAAAACATTAAAATGACATTAAAATAGCTGAACACTAAAAATCGACGACTGAGGGATAACAAGCATCAGTAACATGGGGGGGGGGGGGAGGAAGGGAGAAGGGAAGGGGGGAAGTGGAAGAAAAAAGACACTGACATTGTATTGTAAGAGCCCTATCTGTTTAAAAGAAAAGGGAGGAAAACAAATGGGACTAAAAAAGTACCACTAATAAAAAAGGTGATGGATGCATATGTAGTAAAAATAATAACTACTTTTGGCATTAAAAGATCTCTCTGAAGATAAGTTCAAAAGTATGATATGCACATGTGGCAAATAGAATGATCTTGTCTGGTTGAAAGTAGAGTTAAGTGGGGGCAAGTCATGGACATTTTCCCTCCCTCTTTCACAGGGTTCCTATGCCTGTACTCGCCAGCTCTATGAGGAAACCACCTGAAATAAAAAGGGGGCAAGAACTTAGAAATCCCACTCCTCATTTCTTAAGTGCTTTCCTGTGACATTCTTCACCTTCTCATTAAAACACAGATGAATAGTACCATTTAGAGAAGAGCAAAACACACCCTGAAATTCTAGGGGGCCTTACACAACAGGTAAGAATGGTGTCAGGGAATAAATGGCTTTAAACAAACTTTCTGAAGAAAGTAGCCAGTGACAGTTGTGAGAAGAGCATCCTCAGTAGGAGCAGCAGTCCCATAGTGTTTTTAACATGCTCCTTCAGTAATCATAAATACACAATCAAATATCACTGATAAGACAATAAATAAAGCAAACAAATTAATGGAGGACTAATTACATACAGAGAAGCAGGAGTGAAAGAATTCATGGAGAATTGATGAAAAGGCAATTTACCTTGGACCAGAAGAGGCCACAGTACGAACCACCCAATCTACTGTGGAGTATTAAATAAATGACTTACTGTAAAAAGATAAAATGGGTCGATACAAATAAGTAAGTAAAAAATTGGAATCGCTTGTTGACCAGACAAGCCATAAATTTCCATTAAAAGGAGGCCATTTTGAAACAAAATGTTGAAATGAAAGAATGACTAAAAGTATATACCATAGACAAGCTGATGAAGCGGCTTTCTCAGCATGCACCAAGGTGCCAGCAGCAATCAATGTGAAAACAAATCGTGTTTATAAATATAACAAATGAAATAAAAATGAACCACTGAAAAGGTATGGCAATAAAATAACCAAGGGTTGAAACTATAAAAACAGCACGGTCTGGTCGTAGCGGCTTTTTTTAAAGAACACTTAAATTATTATGTAGAGCCCTGGTAAACAAGAACGGGGGGGGGAGGGAGCTATAAAAGTTGTTGTTTTACTAACAGCCATTGCTCAGCCATTTTGAATGTGAATTCTGCTTGAGACTTGTGCACAAATAAATGATTTGGACCTTCTGAACTGACTCCTGGTATCATTGGTTTGTCTGCGCTCTGCTGCTACAGTCCGAAAGATCTCTCTGCTGTTTTCGTTTTTAATTTGGTACCAAATGAATTATATTCTTCTGTTGATTTGTCTGCTTGGAAGTGATATTGTTGTTTAAACCTGGATTTAAGGTGTCCCTTCCCCCATACCCTATACACACACACCCACACACACACTTCCAGTAAATGTTCCTGGTACTAATCTTAGGGATGAGCATTTTATTTAACAAATAAATGATATATGCCCTCTACCCCAACTTTGCCACACGCCCCCAAAAGGATGCCACCTTTTTGAAAGGTAAACGGCGTTCTCTCTGTCCTTGCTATAGGCCGATTGCCCCCAGACTGACATTTCTGGAAGGAAGCCTGCCATACTATTCGGAGGGGGGGGGGGGTGCGCAGAGGCTGAATCGGGCTACACGAAGGTGGGCTGCAGTGCCCGGATTCGGACGTTAGGAGGAGCAGTGAGATTTATCTCCGTCTCCCCCTGCTCACAGCAGCTATTGCTTCCGATCACGCTGTCTGAATGAAGAAAGGCTAAAGACGTTAGGGCTCTTCAACTTAGAAAAGAAATGACTGAGACGTTTATATCAATCATGAGTAGGGTGGAAAGGTTGTATCATGATGGCCACTTAACCTTTCAAACAATTCAAAAACAAGAGGATGTACCATGAAAATAGCAATCTGCATCATAGAAATCGTAGAAAGTAAATTTTCACACAGTGTATGATTAAAATGTGGAATCTGTTGCTGGAGAACATGGTCAACTAACATCAGGGTTCAAAAAATTGGACAAGATCCTGGAAAAAAAATTCCATTAAAAATATTAGCCAGGTAGACTTGTGAACACCATTGCTAATTCCTGGAAATGAGCTATGAGAAATGTAATCTACTTTTTGGGATTTGTCGAGTACTTGTGTCACCGATTGGCCACTGCTGGAGACAGACTGCTGGGCTTGATGGATCTTAGTCTGGCTCAACATGGCTTATCTTATGTAACTTATAGTCTTCCAGTCCAGACAGAAAGTAGAACATGCCTACATTAGAGATTGGAAAAACATTTTTAATCATAGAAACGATGTAAAAGATATCAGAGAATTCCCATTAACCATCAATGAAAAAATGGAGAGGGCAACTAGAGAGAGGGGAAGAGAATAGAGAGGCCAGCCCCTCCTGATTCTTACCCCAAGAAAGAGGAGCTATGGCAACAAATGAAAACATCGAAAAAATGAGACTGCAGTGACTGGGGACATGCTCTGTGTCAGCAGTAAAGGCATCACAGGAGTTGCCTCATAGGGGGCACACATTGCAGGGAGTAACGCATTGTCTTCATAGTGCAAAGTACTATAAACACTATCGTATAACATTGATTTCAAGGGTACTGCCCGAAAAAGTTTCTGAAGATCTTACAATGTAGGTCTGGAGGTCCGACGATCACCGGGGGCCAGACCGGGAAGGAGGAGGAAGGCATATCGCTCCCGTTGCTTGCATCTTCTCTATTTTTTGCTCGCTCTCTCTGCCAGCGAGGGTGTCATTTTATTTTATTTTTCGCTCTGCTGTTGCTGGGGGGAGCGGCGATTCGGCAGAGAGCTGCGAGTGCGATCGCGCCCGCCCCCCATGTTGCGCCGCCGGGCCCCCCCCCCTGCACCCCCCATGCTAAACGTCCTTCTGAAAATTAGCCTTTTTTTTTCCATTAAATAATGGATGGAAAGTAGGGCAACACTGCTTGCTGTTAGTAAAGTTTGTCCCTTGGCATCCAGCTCTTTAAGATTTACATCTAAAAGGACCTAGAACATCTGGGAACAGCGTAAGAGTTCATGGCACTGCTTGCTGTCATATCTTTTTACTTACCATATGGGTGACAGTCGGCAATGCGCGGGCTCCCCTTCGTCCCGCCCAAAAGGCCACAATGTAAAAAAATTAAATTAATAACATTCAGCTTATAATTAATCAAAGAAGGAACGCACTCCCTAAACAGATCCGTTTCCCGACTCCCGAGTGCACCGGGGGTGTGTTGTTTCTCTCGCATCCAAGGCAGCACTTGGTAGGCGGGGGGACTGAAGGCTGGCTGAGGGATGATCCAGGAGGTGCGTGGCTGGCAGGCAGGCACAAGA